>OZ010732.1:38778470-39313448 GCA_963932275.1 Andrena praecox
ACCGTGGGAAATAACATCTTCAAGTGGGAATTGTCAAGCTGTTAACGAAGAGCTAAGAACAATACATAATAGCGATAGCGACATCGATAGCGATAGCGATAGCGATGAAGAGGATCAAGGGAAGAAGAGGCTACACCTGACAGAAGATGCCCTAAAAATTTGCATAAATGTATATAAAAATATAAGACGTCTAGACAATCTAGAGAAAACCGAAGCATTAAAAAAAACGGCGGCACTGACAGGTGTTTCGTATTCGAAACTACACAAAATAATTAAAAACGGAATACAGGCAAGAAAAATACGCTCAGATGCTGGAAAATTTATATCGTTAACAGCTTCCATGGCAGACATAATTCGGACAGAAATATATAATTGTTACCAAAATAACGAAATTCCAGTAATAGAAACACTGCACCAAAAGTTGCAATGTGACCTAACTTTAGGATATATACCATCTGAAAAGATTTTAAGAATGCGCCTGAAAAAAATGGGATTCAAATTCCAAGTTATAGATAAACGCGTTTCAATCATGGAAAGTGAACGAATTGTCAGATGGAGGCTGTACTATTTAGACATCATAAAATCATACCGGAATGGGGGTAAAACAATTTATTACCTTGACGAAACGTGGTATGATACCCACGACACGGCAAAAAAAGGATGGTCGGATAACAGTGCAAAATGTGTTGTCCATATGCCACCAAATAAAGGGCAGCGATTGGTAATTTTGCACTGTGGAAGTGAAGATGGGTGGGTGCATGGTGCCTTGAAACTATGTGGCAAAAATATTGAAAATTGCAACATAGATATACCATAAGAACATGGACTCCACGGTTTTTGAAAAGTGGTTTGAGGAACAACTAATTCCAAATTTGAAACCAAGTAGTGCGATCGTAATAGACAATGCCCCATATCATTCCCGAATATATGAAAAAATCCCTAACAGTAGCAGCACAAAGTCGGGAATACAAAACTTTCTACATACACATGACTTATACTACGAATAAACGTATACAAAAAAGGAATTATTAGAAGTTTTGAAAACAAAAACATTTAATAAAACATATGTAATAGATGAAATTGCAAAGGCATATGGACATACCGTTTTGAGGCTGCCGCCATACTTTTGTATATTCAACCCGATTGAAATAATATGGGGAAAGCTAAAAAAAAATGTTAGGAGGCACAATAAATTTCCAAAATTCGACAATAGAGTTATAGAACTGATCCAGCAAAAAGTGAACAATATTGAAGCATTGCATTGGAAAAGAGCCATTAATAAAGTTATAAGAATTGAAGACGAATATGTTCAACGAAATTTGTTATACAATTTTACAAATTTTATAATAAATACTGGCGATGATACTGAAGAAGAAGAAGAAGAAGAAGAAGAAGAAGCAGAAGAAGGAGGAGAAGACGAAGGAGAAGAAGAAGGAGAAGTAGTTTAACGCATCGTATAAGAAAATATTAAATGGTAAGTTTTAATTAATTCCTACATAATTATTATATGGATTCATAAATTCTCCACTACTGTTCTAATGCAGTACATATACCTTACTAAAATGTATTTGTATTTAAACGAAACAATTTTTAATAGCCAGTAGCAAAGCTTAATTGATGTCTTTTAATAATGATAAACCGTATCTTCAATTTCTGGTTTATTTTCTGTTAGGGCCCCGGTTTTGTCCTGGTATTCTCTAAATACAGCCCTGCAAGAGGTAGTAGAGGGGCACGTTTAGCGGCCAGTACCCAGCAGGGTGTCGGTTAAGACCCCGCTGAGGGACTTCACACCTAAGTCACTATATCTCGGAGAGGCACTATAACTGTCCATTGTGACGTGAATTTTAAAGAGTCCATCCTAGAAAGGAGCTTATTCTGTAAGTAGCATTTCAAGGAATTATTTCTGTTTATGTATAAAAAGGCAGAATACCAACATCGTACATTAGCCAGCTGCGAAAATGTTTTGTAAAATAATACTTTTCAAGTTTTTATTCTACTTAGAATATAGAACGAGAAGTTAGAGAATAATTAATGAAAAAAGTAGAATTTTCGCACCGGGATTTGAACCTCGGATTTTCTGTTTGCGACCCAAGCTCTTAGGATCCGGTGAAATTAATTTTCGGTGGAGAGCGCCGGCCAGGCAGCGCGTACGGCACACGGACAGAAGGTAGGGTACGCTTGTAGTGGTGCGATACAAGCCAGAACGGGATCGCATCTTTAGCAGCAAATCACGCTTCAAAAATGCTTTGCAAATTAACAGTTTTTAAGCCTTTAGTCTTCTGAGAATATAGAAAGAGAAATTAGAGAATAAATAAAGAAAAAAAGTAGAATATCGGCACCGGGATTTGAACTCTGGACTTTTTGCTTGCGTCGCAAGCGCTTCGATGTCGGGAAAACGAATTCTCGCCGAGAGCGCCGGCCAGGCAGCGCGTGCGGCACACGGATAGAGGGACGGGTATGCTTGTGTGGTGCGGTACGGGCGCTAGGAGGGGGTACGCTTGGTCGTGGAGTGGTGGTAGCACCCGTGGGATATTTCCCTCGGTTCTGGCATCACTGCTCTGCAGTCATAGAGTTCTCCACCACGAGACCCTATACCGAGGGGTGGGGAGTGAGCATATCACGGTCGAGCTCGAGGACACACCGACTGCCCTGGGCCACATTAAAGGTCTACGCACACATACCCGTTCCGTGTCAGTCCCGTTCCGGCGTGCCAGTGGTAGGAAGAAGAGACCCTCTACGCCCCTCTTCTTCTTACCATTAGCACACTGACACGGAACTGACACGGAACTGACAAGTGTGTTTAGACCTTAAAGGTCTGCGCACACATATCCGTTCCGTCTCAGTTCCGCGTCAGTGTGCCTTTGGTAAGAAGAAGAGGGGCGTAGAGGGTCTCTTCTTCTTACCAATGGCCCACTGACACGGAACTGAGACGGAACGAATATGGCACGTTGTCGATTGCCCCCTATTTCCACATCAGGTAGGCAAATGTTTCCCGAAGAATGATTCGGAAATAAGTTATGCCCGATTGTAAACGAATAAACGAATTTAACTTCTCAAAATAAGAAATATCGAATCCTTTTGATACCTTCGAGTTTGATATGTGTCAAGACCAGATCTGAATTTGCAGAACGGTATCGATATGTATCAATACGGTATCAGTCCCATCACTAAATTCCAACATACTATAATAACGTGTAGCGGCTTCGTCGCTATCATGCCTCCGTTCGCAGGTAAAGGAAGTTTCGCTTGTCGGCATACTCTCGGGTTTTTCCCCCGAGGTCCTGGGTGAGTCGGGCTATAGCCAAGCTACACATCTGGCAACCAGACTCTCACAGGTAAGTATTTTTCGCGCGTGGATACGGTTAGTTTCTTGTTTCCGCTGATGTTTGGTTCTATCCGAACCGCTCGGTTCTTTCGGGTACCTGGCTCGACTCGGTTTTTGAACAGCTCTACTTGTACAGGGTGATTCTGGAGCTCCGCCGGACAATGGATGCCCCCAGGTACCCCGTGGCGAGGACAAGCCCCCGCAGTGTCTCGCCGAATTTTATGGGTTTCGACCCTCGAAGGGGTTGGAGTGCCTATTAAGAAGTTAGAAATCTTCGATTTCCGCATTTATCATCATTCCTTATGTTTCGCCGATGAAACTGACCCCAAGAACGACGTAATTCGGAAAATAATTAAGGAAATTGCATGAAAAATTAATTTCCATAACCTCAAGCTAATTTCGTTAATAATAGTCCGATTTACATGACATTTGGTATGATTTTCATCAGAAAAACATAAGGAATCTATTGGTGTAACTTCCATTTCGATACGATAAAGAATAAAGAATTTTTTAATACGCTGAAATTAATATTTCACGTTTTCACCCTCGACTGCGGGGGGTAGACCACGATTTGCCGGGGTCGACCGAGGATTCGTACCTGTTTCAGAATAAAATAATTCTTTATTCTTTATCGTATCGATATGGAAGTGATGCCGATGGATTCCTTATGTTTTTCCGATGAAAATCATACCAAATTTCATGTAAATCGGACTATTATTAACAAAATTAGCTTGAGGTTATGGAAATTAATTTTTCATGCAATTTCCTTAATTATTTTCCGAATTACGTCGTTCTTGGGGTCAGTTTCATCGGCGAAACATAAGGAATCAATTGGCGTCGTTTTCGCAAAGATCTGATGAGAAATGCGGAACTCGAAGATTTCTAACTTCTTAATAGGCACTCCAACCCCTTCGAGGGTCGAAACCCATAAAATTCGGCGAGGCACTGCGGGGGCTTGTCCTCGCCACGGGGTACCTGGGGGCATCCATTGTCCGGCGGAGCTCTAGAATCACCCTGTAGTACGAATTTTGCGGGTTTGCCTTAGTAGCGCGTGAGGAGCGACAGCGAGAGAGAGAGAGTAATAGAACATATTCCGGGTCTAAACAATGTTGTGGCAGATCAATTGTCGCGAATAGAATCTTTCAGACTCCCTTTAGAGATTAATCTGAAAGAATTGGCGCAGGCACAAATTCAAGACGAGGAGGTGGATCAATTGCAAAAGATGCCAAACCCTCCATTAAAATTAATTAAATTGCATGTTTGTTACTCAATCACGTCGCAACTACGCAACGGATCTTTCTGAAATTTTGTATGTACGTAGTCTAGGACCAGGAATAACGTGTAGGATACTTTTTATCCCGATTTTTTTAACCGATCTGAACCAAATTTTGCATAATTGAGGGCTCGGATGCAATAAGGGGACTAGCGCTCGAAAATGGGAAAAATAATTGTCCAAACGCTATGAAATATTGGAAAATTAAATGTTGTTAAACTGTATTTTAAAATATATAGTGTTGTAAAGGTCGTCACGACACACATTTTTTCTATTCACAGTTTGATTATCGAATCATTACTATTCGAGCTAAAAATTATAAACGAAAAATTTTTCATCGTTCAAAATCATTATTTCTTTAAACATAAATTGCGATAACTTGAGTAAATATTAAGGGATCATTATGAGACGTGAAACATAAAACTCAGAAAACTCTAGCGAAGCCGTAAAATGTATGCACTAAACCCTTATGTTAACAAATGTAATAATATTTCATTAAAAGGTAATACCCCATACAGCACACTCCATGGCAGGAACGTTCCCTGAAAGTGGCAGGAACGTTGCCGTGGAATGTTCCACCGGGAACATTGCTGGAACGTTGCAGGAACCTTCCTATGTCCGCCCCTGTGGAACATTCCACGGCAACCTTCCTGCCACCTTCAGGGAACGTTCCGGGCATTCTCTGGCCACCTTCAGGGAACGTTCCAGGCATTCTCTGGCCACCTTCAGGGAACGTTCCGGGCATTCTCTGGCCACCTTCAGGGAACGTTCCGGGCATTCTCTGGCCACCTTCAGGGAACGTTCCGGGCATTCTCTGGCCACCTTCAGGGAACGTTCCGGGCATTCTCTGGCCACCTTCAGGGAACGTTCCGGGCATTCTCTGGCCACCTTCATGGAACTTTTCGGAAATTTTACAACAGAGGTCCCGCAGTAAGCAGGGCTCGAAAACTGTTATAATATCGATTTCGGTTTTCCAAACGGTTATAAAGAACCTTTATTCTGAATAATTGTTATGAAGAACCGAAATTTCCAACTATTATCTATGTTTCGGTTACGGTTCGTATTTCCCTCCTCATATCGGTTCCATAACCGTAATTGTATCGACTTTTCCCTAATTGATATCAATAATAATTATTGTAGTTGCAGATTATACTGTATATGTGCATATTTTTTACAAAATCCTTATGGAAAAAGGAGAAACATTTATACACACCATTGATTTCTTAAATAAATTAGCTACACATTTTTTACATTCACACACACTATATTCTTCAGAGTAGGAAGTTAAAAGTTTCTCCTGTATATTAGGTACTTACGCTTTGTGTAGACGATGTAAGGTCAATTGTTGTATGCTTTATGTAAACTATGGGACTATTCCCGTTTATAATAATAATAATAATAATAATAATAATAATAATAATAATAATAATAATAATAATAATAAAAAATAATAATAATAAAAAAATAATAATAATAATAATAATAATAATAGTATTGGCTCTGGTGGATCTTCCCAAGCCGGCGGCGTGGTGAAGATCCAGGCGTTGTGTGTCACACGCGTAAATAGTTAGAGCGTGATTAGTTATTAATTGCTTTAAGTAGTAAAAATGGTTAGAACGTGTGTGTTTTGTGGTGCAGGAGACCTGAGTGAATTGGGTGAAGGTTTGACATATCATGGGTAAGTAGAACCCATGTATATGCTACTTGTAGGTTATGTCGAACTTCTTAAAAAGAAATATTTTTGTTTGTTTCATATAGATTTCCGTTGAAGAATGAAAACTATCTGCATCGTTGGTTACAGAACATGGGTCTGGGCCTGAATTTCGTACATTCAAAGAAATCTTCTCTCTGCAAGCATTCCTACTGTATTTGGACAATATAAATGTTCTTGTGTTTTCTGTCACGATATATAAGAACAGGATAAAAACAGATTGTTTCGCAAGTAATATATATGAATTATTCAAATTAAGGAGCTTATTTTTAAGTTAAAGTAACTAATATAAAATATTTGATGCCTATTAACAAACTGCAATTTTCTAATTATTTAAAATACATATATTTCTTTGCTTTCTGTGCTACAAGCTTTTACTTTTCACACAGTTTCCTTGTAAACATGCATGTACTGTACAACTTTCATTTCACTTTCCGTTCAATTATTTAAAGTAACGGTGATTGTTATTTTTCCATTGCGTCGCTTGAATGCAGCCTGCGATTGGCGTTACATGAATGTTGTTTTTAATGAAGCCATTTTTCATGACTGAAATAATTTATTGATGACCTTTTATAGATTCATTTACTGAAGAGAAGCTGTGGAAGCTGCTGATATTAAATAAATTAATAGAGGATTCTTTGGCAGAGAAATATACAAAAAGAATCATTCATATATTCAAACATATAGTAAAATGAGTAAGTAAATTTATTATTTATCTCATTTCAGCACTTAAAGTTGTAAAATTGTAAAATAAATGCATGTATTATTCCAGGTTCATTACACGCTGCATGCAGTACATTTTAAGTAAAGAGAGCGGAAGATCCTGGAACTCCACATACGCGGGTTTGAGAAGATCCACCAGAGCCAATACTATTTGTTGGAGATAGAGCAACATATAGTGCGGACGCGCCAAGGCAGTCGTGGAAACGCTGCCTTGATGCCCTGCGACAACGCTTCAGCAGCGACCTCTGGATCGCTTCTCTCACGTTGTAGCGTAGCGACACGCGCAGTTTGCGCGCATCGACGTTTCTCATTGTATCAGCTTTTATTTTATTATATCACTTAACAGAACAAACGCATTATTCTTCTTAACCGACTTGCAAACTCTAACACTATTATTATTTTTATTATTTTTATTATTTTTATTATTGTTCTTGTGGTTGTCGGCTTGTATAGAAAAAATATATGAATATTTAATTGTCAGTATTTATTGTAATTTAATTAATTTCCTTAACCGTGACCATTCCTAGAAAATGCCCGGAACGTTCCCTGAAGGTGGCTAGAGAATGCCCGGAACGTTCCCTGAAGGTGGCCAGAGAATGCCCGGAACGTTCCCTGAAGGTGGCCAGAGAATGCCCGGAACGTTCCCTGAAGGTGGCCAGAGAATGCCCGGAACGTTCCCTGAAGGTGGCCAGAGAATGCCCGGAACGTTCCCTGAAGGTGGCCAGAGAATGCCCGGAACGTTCCCTGAAGGTGGCCAGAGAATGCCTGGAACGTTCCCTGAAGGTGGCCAGAGAATGCCCGGAACGTTCCCTGAAGGTGGCCAGAGAATGCCCGGAACGTTCCCTGAAGGTGGCAGGAAGGTTGCCGTGGAATGTTCCACAGGGGCGGACATAGGAAGGTTCCGGCAACGTTCCAGCAATGTTCCGGTGAAACGTTCCGGCAACCTTCCTGCCATGGAGTGTGCTGTATGGGAATGGATATAACCCATGTTTTTCAACGTTCGCCGTTAAAAAGTATCGAGGCAATTTTGAGGTACATATAACTTGCAGCGACAAAGTATTTCCTTAATATACAAGGAAGATTTTCACCAATTTTCACACTGATTAATAAATAATTGTAGAAGATATGACGATATATATAAATCTCCCGCGCCACCAATAGTCAACAGCCGCGTGTAATGGGATATTTAGCAGTCTTAGCATTCGCGTTGACAGTTGGCGCCGTGGGAGAATTATATATATCGTCATAACTTCTACAATTATTTATTAATCAGTATGAAAATTGGTGAAAATCTTCCTTGTATATTAAGGAAAAACTTTGTCGCTGCAAGTTATATGTACCTCAAAATTGCCTCGATTCTTTTTAACGGCGAACATTGAAAAACATGGGTTATATCCAGTATTACCTTTTAATGAAATATTATTACATTTGTTAACATAAGGGTTTTGTGCATACATTTTGCGGCTTCGCTAGAGTTTTCTGAGTTTTATGTTTCAAGTCTCATAACGATCCCTTAATATTTACTCAAGTTATCGCAATTTATATTTAAAGAAATAATGATTTTGGACGATGAAAATTTTTTCGTTTATAATTTTAAGCTCGAATAGTAATGATTCGATAAACAAACTGTGAATAGAAAAAATGTGTGTCGTGACGAGCTTTACAACACTATATTTTTTAAAATACAGTTTAACAACATTTAATTTCCCAATATTTCATAGCCTTTGGACAATTATTTTTCCCATTTTCGAGCACTAGTCCCCTTATTGCATCCGAGCCCTCAATTACTCTCTATACTGTATCCATCCTAAGAAAAAACGTGTCCGCGCAGGGATGGTTTCGAGGAGGCGCTGATTGGTCATACTCCCCACTTAATGGCCTACGTTTTTCTCCGTCTCTACCGCCTGTTACCTCTCTGTCAACTGTTCCGCACGCGACGCCTTCATATACACGGTGGCACAATTATTTCCGAATACGCACGGCAACCGCCTGCGTTTTATAAAAATTTGAACAAAAAATCTTATCGTTCCTTTGAATAAGATAGGTGTGGGTATTACTGCGGATGTCCCGATTACTGCGGATATTCTAAAACAGATCATATTTAGTGTTGGAAAGTACATAATCTCTTGAAAATTTTTGATAAAATTATTTTAAACTCTATTACAGATAATTATTAATAAGTATGTACAGCAAAGTTATTATTAATTCTTTTATCGTAGTTTGAATTTCGTCAAGGCGAAACTTCGGTCGATTTCCGATATGGCGGTCATGAACACCTACTTGAAAAACATTTATATTTTTGTTATTAACAGTAATACATGTACTGTAGCGGTATTGCTCGATAGAATAAGAGTTATTTTTTCAGAAAAACAGTAAATCAGTCGTCTACATTGTAGTTTTAATTTTTATTTCTCACCGCAGTATTAGGTGCACTACTTGACACCATGTGCATGTATTACTGCGGACCTACGACTGTATTCACTGACGTCTATATATAACCTGCAAAGTACGCAACGGTGCGTGCAATCACGTGTAACTCTGTAAGCATGTCGAGAAAAAATTCAAGTGATAATAAGGAATCAAGAATTAAAAGAAAAATTTGTACTAAGGTTATGTTTGGCCTGACATCAGACCGCAGTAATACATGCGCAGTAACTGGTGTTTCGTTAGTAACTGGCACGCAGTAATACATGCATGTCCGCAGTAACTCATGCAATGACATTGATCGACAAATCTCTTTGTTTTTAATTAACTGTGCTTATTACCCCGCCCTTATATTTTTTATGGAATTATTAAGGTCCCACCATTCTTTTAAAAAAAGAAGGAGGAACTTTCATTCATTTGAACGCCGTATCGAGGGTTCTAAAGTTAACCTACCTTAAAAGTCCGCAGTAATACCCACACTTACCCTATAAATCATAAAAAAGATATAATAAATGACATTCTAAATAGACTATTTAGAACACCTCGTTAACTGATGTTATATCTGTTCGGAACCAAAGAACTACCGGGTAGATACATTGCACTCCTGCAGTTTTGACATTGACATCGGTCACGTCCCGCCCTTGGAGGGTCAGGGAAACCGGCAGGTAAAACGCTACGAGCAATCGCCTGCGTCGGGCCCGTAGGCGGTGGTGGGGGCTGCGCAGATCGGTCGCAAAACGGTATGGGCGTCGTTTTTTCTTAGGATGGATTCAGTATAGAACCCCGCGGAAAATATAGGCTACCATGAAATCTGGACACCCCATACCTTCCCGCTTATTTCGACCTCTTGACACTCCGTGATAATCGAAGTTTTACCCGGGCAACGCCGGGTACTTTAAGCTTGTATGTTATATTTATATATTTTATGTATTGTACATATATTTTAAGTGCGTATGCGATCTGTGTATTCTGTGTACACTATGTAGTATGTATACTCTGCTTTGTATATTCCAACCAACTACAGGTATATTCACAGCTTATTGTAAGTGCATTCTAAAGTCATTTCGCGCATGCACGCACCAGTAATTTGATTACAGAAATATAATAATTTCATTTATAATTTATAACAAATAGAATAATAATATTATGGATTGTAGTTTTTCAATATTTGTAAAAACACACATAGTGTAATGCAGTGGTTGATATACTTTAAAGTGTACTGTAATGAAATAAATGGAAATATATTTTTATCAAATTTGATTTTATTTTAATCGTATCGATAACCGTCTTCAACACCGTCCCAATGCATTTAGCCTAATTTAGACCCGATAAAATACCAACTCTCAGGATGTACCATATTCGGGTCCATATGACTCCTCACTTGCCGCACAGATTTTCGGAAAGAAATTCGTACACCTCTAACGCACGTACACCTCTCTACACCTGCCGCCCGTTTCAAATTCTCGCTCCAAACAAATCTTTCAACATTTCAATACCTTTTAGTTCTTGAATTGGACGCTGTCCATAAGCAGAGGGCGCTACGTCCAGTCTTCAAATTAGGAGTCGGTAATACACTTTCGCTGATATACCCTTTGAGACTGAAATGCACCTCATAGTATAGACAACGTTCTATAGATGGCGCCTATATAGCAGATAGCACACGACTTCTTAAAACCGTCCCAAAGCCGTCCCAAAGACGTATTTAACAAGTCCCAAACGCGTCCCAAACGCATCCCCAAGACGTCCTCAGGACTTTGTATAGATGGCGCCACTGTAGTTACACGACGTCCCAAAGCCGTCTATAGGCCGGTATTCACAAACGTGTCTTAAGATTAAGCAAATGCTTAAGCATGCGGCATCCTCTACTAACCCTAGTAGCTAGTAAAGGATGCCGAATGCTTAAGCATTTGCTTAATCTTAAGACACGTTTGTGAATACCGGCCATAGACGTCCCACAGACGTCTTGTTACCAATCGGGACATTCAGACGTAAAGTCCTAGAAGGGACCTAAAACAGACGTCCCCGGGACGTCGTGTGCTGTGTGGGTAATGAGTAAAAGTATCGATACTTTGGTGGTATCGATTCATCCCTACCCTCAGCCCCCAAAACCTCCTCCTCGCGCTCATCCTCACCCTAAGCCCCCAAAACCACCTCCACGCGCTTATCTTCACCCTGGGCCCTAAAAACCCCCTCCTCGCGCTCATCATCACCCAAAACCCCCACGTTGCGACGTTGTTCAGTACGGCTAGTATTAAATACGGCTGTGGATGAACACATAACCAGTGGTGGGTAAAGACATGAATTTTCTATTTTATACACGACACGTGTCTTCCCTGATAACCAGATCTGGCGGCAGGATCTGCCGGCAGATCGACGGCAGACTACGACCGCATTCAGCTACGGATCTGCCGGCAGACTCTGCCAAGCAGACCCTGCCTGCAGATCGACGGCAGATTTACGGCAGGTCCTGCTGCCTGCCTGACACATCCAACAGCGCCATCTGAAAGCCACAATTGCCAAACAATTCTCTACGCGTGACGTCACATGGCCATCCCTACGCACCAACACAAATGTATCGTTATTCGTATAGGTGTATCCCTCCCTTTCTACTACGCGTGGTGATAGGCAGATAGAAATGGAGCAGTAAATTCTGCTCACATAACCTGCGAGCAGATTCTACAGTTTATTAAAAAAATTTATATTTATTTCTAAAGGTATTTATTTTGTAATCTTACAATTACAGAATAATAAAAGTGGCACATATAAATTATTCATTATTTACATTTAGAAGTGGTGATTCTAGATGCAAACATAAGTCAATTTTTTGGAGAACGAAGAGCGATATCAGAAACTTTTATTCTATATTTCCGACTTATTTGTTTGCGCAGAATCACCACTTCTTCTTCGCTTGTGTTAACTCTGAAAACAACTAAAATATTAGCATACAATTGAAATGATACTGGGAAAGTATCGATCAATGAATATTTTATTAAACGGGCGCTGAAAAGTGCAGATTAGTGTTCATTGCGAACGTCGAGAGTTAAGTACTTTATTTCAGTGATGCTGAAATAAAGTGAGCACTGAAAAGTACTGTTTGGTTGTGTACGTTTTAAAACACTGGCGCTGAAAAGTGCCGATTGTTGTTCCTTGTGAACGTCGAGAGGTAGTTCCCGTTGTACTCGGTCGGGGCTGCCGTCGCCCGTGGACCACGCTTCCTGCTGCGACCCTCTCTTTCGCGGTCCGAAGTGCTCGCTGCATCGACACTTGAAAATCCGATCGGAGCGGCTTGTTGAAATGCGGGTTCCCAGACACCGCTTCTGAAAAAGTAATGCACGCAAAGTACGTTAGCATAATTATGTATAAAAACATGAAGATGCTTATTGCTTCGTACCGTAAATCGCCATCGTGATACGGGTGTTGTAAAACGGTCGTTGTCCTGTTCGGCCGAACCACGTGAAGGACGTTGTCACGTCGTCGATGAGGGCCTCCTTCATGCAATAGTCGACCGCAGCCTTCAGGTTGAACCCACCCACGTATTTGAAATATTGAACCTAAACCAAGTAAGTAAATATTGATGTAAGTATGTATTATATAAAAGTAAATAAAAGCATAATTTCGTTTTCACTTACAACTTTGGAATACGTTTCGTCATCGATGGTCTCGAAACAGTCCACCTCCTCCGGTGACGATAGAGGAATGACGGCTGGTTTTCGTGGTAGACCGTTACGGGTGGGCTGAACACATTGGAGAACACTCTCCAACAGAGTATTCATTCTTCTGCAAGCAGAACGGATGGAGACGTAACGTATTAATAAACACGATAACATGCGATACTTACGTCAGCTCCGCCTCCATGGATCCTATACGCTCATGCACGCTTCTGCGAACATTAACATTTATAAGAAAATGTCCTTACAGTAATATTTTTATAGCAAAAAAAAAGAAACGTGTAAATTTACCCATTATCAGGAGGTTGGGTCGGCGCTGTATTTTACTGCAACGGCTCACTGTGGATCACAGTGGCGCGTGCATAAGATGTCCCTGGATCGGTGAATCCTTCGAGGACAGGAACAGCGGCCGCATAATTATCCTGAAACAGATACGTAGTATTTGCGTTAACAGTAAGAACACACATTGTTGAACCGTGTTCCTGCAGGACCATCCTCAGATCATGGATGTCCTGATCTATTGGTGGTCTCGGCGTGGTGGACGTCCTTTGGCGTTTCGGAACTTCCTCCTCCGAAGATGTTGTTTGGTAGCGTGTCGGTTTCCCAACCACACGTTTGGTTCGTAGGGACATCACAGCCTGTAAGTAAAAAAAGTTAAGTGCAGCACGGTATCGCACGCGTAAGTTACTTCGCGCATAACCCTGCTTCTTTGCCTCTCCGATAGCGCGTGTCCCGATTTTCGCGACGTAGATAATTTGAAATTATTAAATTCCATAATTACTTACGTCTTGTGGATGTCTCGGGATAATGCTCTGGATTTAACGCTCTGGAAATTATTTGGTCTGCCGTCGACGACTGTCACCTCAGAATGAACGAGAATTCGAAACAAACGCGAACTGGGAAGTAGAGTCCCGACCAATCACGAATGTCCGCGAGGCGGTGCAGCCAATCCGAGCGTTCGTTTTCAAGCACAAAGGGTACCACGTCGGACAAAGGGTACCACGAGGTAACATTTTGGCGGCACAGTGGACTACGCTCGGATTGGCTGCACCGCCTCGCGGACATTCGTGATTGGTCGGGACTCTACTTCCCAGTTCGCGTTTGTTTCGAATTCTCGTTCATTCTGAGGTGACAGTCGTCGACGGCAGACCAAATAATTTCCAGAGCGTTAAATCCAGAGCATTATCCCGAGACATCCACAAGACGTAAGTAATTATGGAATTTAATAATTTCAAATTATCTACGTCGCGAAAATCGGGACACGCGCTATCGGAGAGGCAAAGAAGCAGGGTTATGCGCGAAGTGCGAAGCAACTTACGCGTGCGATACCGTGCTGCACTTAACTTTTTTTACTTACAGGCTGTGATGTCCCTACGAACCAAACGTGTGGTTGGGAAACCGACACGCTACCAAACAACATCTTCGGAGGAGGAAGTTCCGAAACGCCAAAGGACGTCCACCACGCCGAGACCACCAATAGATCAGGACATCCATGATCTGAGGATGGTCCTGCAGGAACACGGTTCAACAATGTGTGTTCTTACTGTTAACGCAAATACTACGTATCTGTTTCAGGATAATTATGCGGCCGCTGTTCCTGTCCTCGAAGGATTCACCGATCCAGGGACATCTTATGCACGCGCCACTGTGATCCACAGTGAGCCGTTGCAGTAAAATACAGCGCCGACCCAACCTCCTGATAATGGGTAAATTTACACGTTTCTTTTTTTTTGCTATAAAAATATTACTGTAAGGACATTTTCTTATAAATGTTAATGTTCGCAGAAGCGTGCATGAGCGTATAGGATCCATGGAGGCGGAGCTGACGTAAGTATCGCATGTTATCGTGTTTATTAATACGTTACGTCTCCATCCGTTCTGCTTGCAGAAGAATGAATACTCTGTTGGAGAGTGTTCTCCAATGTGTTCAGCCCACCCGTAACGGTCTACCACGAAAACCAGCCGTCATTCCTCTATCGTCACCGGAGGAGGTGGACTGTTTCGAGACCATCGATGACGAAACGTATTCCAAAGTTGTAAGTGAAAACGAAATTATGCTTTTATTTACTTTTATATAATACATACTTACATCAATATTTACTTACTTGGTTTAGGTTCAATATTTCAAATACGTGGGTGGGTTCAACCTGAAGGCTGCGGTCGACTATTGCATGAAGGAGGCCCTCATCGACGACGTGACAACGTCCTTCACGTGGTTCGGCCGAACAGGACAACGACCGTTTTACAACACCCGTATCACGATGGCGATTTACGGTACGAAGCAATAAGCATCTTCATGTTTTTATACATAATTATGCTAACGTACTTTGCGTGCATTACTTTTTCAGAAGCGGTGTCTGGGAACCCGCATTTCAACAAGCCGCTCCGATCGGATTTTCAAGTGTCGATGCAGCGAGCACTTCGGACCGCGAAAGAGAGGGTCGCAGCAGGAAGCGTGGTCCACGGGCGACGGCAGCCCCGACCGAGTACAACGGGAACTACCTCTCGACGTTCACAAGGAACAACAATCGGCACTTTTCAGCGCCAGTGTTTTAAAACGTACACAACCAAACAGTACTTTTCAGTGCTCACTTTATTTCAGCATCACTGAAATAAAGTACTTAACTCTCGACGTTCGCAATGAACACTAATCTGCACTTTTCAGCGCCCGTTTAATAAAATATTCATTGATCGATACTTTCCCAGTATCATTTCAATTGTATGCTAATATTTTAGTTGTTTTCAGAGTTAACACAAGCGAAGAAGAAGTGGTGATTCTGCGCAAACAAATAAGTCGGAAATATAGAATAAAAGTTTCTGATATCGCTCTTCGTTCTCCAAAAAATTGACTTATGTTTGCATCTAGAATCACCACTTCTAAATGTAAATAATGAATAATTTATATGTGCCACTTTTATTATTCTGTAATTGTAAGATTACAAAATAAATACCTTTAGAAATAAATATAAATTTTTTTAATAAACTGTAGAATCTGCTCGCAGGTTATGTGAGCAGAATTTACTGCTCCATTTCTATCTGCCTATCACCACGCGTAGTAGAAAGGGAGGGATACACCTATACGAATAACGATACATTTGTGTTGGTGCGTAGGGATGGCCATGTGACGTCACGCGTAGAGAATTGTTTGGCAATTGTGGCTTTCAGATGGCGCTGTTGGATGTGTCAGGCAGGCAGCAGGACCTGCCGTAAATCTGCCGTCGATCTGCCGGCAGGGTCTGCCGGCAGATCCGTAGCTGAATGCGGTCGTAGTCTGCCGTCGATCTGCCGGCAGATCCTGCGCTCTCCTGGCAGACCCTGCTGTCCATCTGCTGGCAGACTGCAGGCAGATGGTTATCAGGGTTAAATGTCGAAATGTCGTAAATGTTTTTCTCGATGGAACTACATAGTTTTTATTTAGTGCATGCACAAAAGCTTTAAAGTGGCTTGATTCCACCACACTGAAAGGGATATTGCACCCAAAAAAGAAATTTGATAATAATTTATCAATTTAATTTTTTCTGAAACAGATATTTTTATTTACATAATTTTCAATTCAAATAAATGTTATTTATTATCGTACATTTATTTCTAATTACATTACCTTTCACGATTCATTTTTTATTAGTTATTATCTAAACAATTACAAAACAATCATTAACACCACGCTTTTGAATACTTTTTTGGGGTTAGGAAAGTGGCGATTATATGAAGCTTTCGACGTAATCGACGTATTCTACAGTATTCTATAGTATTTTCATGCAACCAACAAGCGAGTCAGAAATAACTATATTTTTCCAACAGTTTAATTGTTGAAACATTAAAATAATGATAATTTTCTATTTACTACATTTGCGACAAATGACACGTATGAAATGGGCTTAAAAACGACATATTATACGTACATTTGTGACATGTCGTAAATGCATTTTCGACGCGGTGTAAAATACCGACCCACCACTGGTAATAACCCAGGGAAAACAATGAATATTTATCACATTCCTTCAATAGTAGCAACGGCTCTTCCGATATCAGTAACAGTATCTAATATTCATGCAGGCTTCAAGTGTACAGGAATATATCCTTTGTTGCAACTCCCGTCTAGCGGCGTGTAGTATAAGCTTCAGAAGCGCGAAGTTCGAATCGGATCACACGACTGTAATAGGAAAGGGAGACAAGGGGTGCGTTCTAGTTGGGCCCAAATCGCCCGGTCCACGACCGTAGTGATTTGCCGTTCCACTTGCTTATAAGCGGTTGTGAGCTTCGCGGGCGAAAAGCTAGTGGAACGGGCAGGAATGGGGTTCGTACGCGCCTGGATTGCGTTCCACTTGAGTCCACATCGCCCGCCGACTATTCGAGTGGTGGGGAAAAATACACGCGTCCACGCATGCGCGTGATGCACCGCGCGTCAACCAATCAACGCCAAGATGTAAAACAAACCGACGCCAGCGCCAAGGCAAGCGAAGCTAGCCAAACCAAGTGAGGCCGCAGTCAACCAGCGTCGACAACCGATTCCCCGGCGACGCTGGTATGACGATTCTATTCGATTCTTCTAGAATAGATCGATTTTTTTCTGAAAAGTCGATTATTTTACCGATTATTCTAGGAATCGATTCTCGGATACTCGAGTATTTTCTAAGCAAGAATCGAGATCCACCATTGTCCGAACTGCTTCCCTTTTGGCCTTAGATAATATCTTACCTCGCGGAACGTAAGTAGTTTGTTTTCAGTGTTTAATAGTAATAATTACTATCTATGTGGGTATAATAGTTAATCTAATAGTTTCCTTCATCATCAGAGTTTTGCGGTTTCAAAAATATTATCGTTCGCCTGGTCGCCAAATGTTCCTGACCAGGCCCGTGCGTACCCTTGAATCCATATGGAAGTAATAAACAGGTATGAAGCAGTAGAAAGGTGATTGTTAGAAATACGTACCTTCAGCAGCGGAAAAAAGAAATATCACACATATCTTCTGTTTTCTTGTAACCGATTTTTAACTGTGGTGTCCGCATTTAAACGTACGCGCCTTGGATGATTTTCAATAACCCGTGAAAACATGTCAACGAAATTGCAGGTTTCTTCTGATAATGACGAAAAATTGATATAAAATATCGCAAATGACCCTGTACTTTATGCTACTAGGAACAAAGATTACAAAAGTTATGTAGTCAAAGAAAATGTGTGGAGAAATATTAAATAAATTAAAAATAACAAGTAAAGTATTGTTTATTTATTTGTATCTTCATAAATGTTACAACTTTTAAATAATAAACAAGATAAGAAGCCGATAGCAACGTTTACAAGCACGCGTTTGACGCTGATAGGAAATCCCGCCTTTAGCGCTTGAATTGAATTACGCGCGAAAATCACGAACGAACGGGCCAGACCCATCTTCGGAGGTGGGTCTCCGTGGGCGCGATGCGGTCGCATCAATGACGTCATGAGTGACGTTTTCAGCCCGACCGCGGTCGGCGTGGTCGCCAAGTGGAACGAGAAACCGAGCGTTGCGGTCGCTTTGGGCTCAACTCGAACGCACCCAAGGTGAAGTTCGCGCTAGCCTAAGGTGTTTGAATATAGTTAGATATAGTAAACTACTCGATACCCGCTTGGGAACGGGTGTTTGAATAAATGAATCTCACCTTCCTCCCTTCTCCTAAATGTGAAATCCAGCGCAATGTTGTTAAACGCTTGTTTTTCAAAAAATCGATAACCGAAAGGAATCGGATCGACTAATAGGAATTTAGCTAGTTAATTAGTAAATTTGCGATTGGCTCTTAGAATCTAAGACATTTTGTAAATAACAAAAGGTGTAAAACCGACGGACTTTTCTGGTAGCGCACACTCAAGCCTTGATAGTCAAAGCTAACAGACATATCCTCACAAACTCTGAAAATATCATTTTCTGTTTCGTATTGTTCAAATAAACTCATTGAAGTTACAAGTTATTAGTGTTTCAAACGTTTTATTATTCTTTCATCAATTTTATTATTATAATTATCTCTGAAAAATCCACGTCCAAGGAACAGAGCGCTTTAGCGTTCCACGGGCATCGTCCTGCGCCTGAATTCCCTGGAGAAGACCTATTTTCCGCAGACGGCCACGCAACACCTTACAACAGGAATACATCGGCTGTGTTCCAATTCACGCATACTGCGCATAGGCTGCATAGGATATGTCACGTACCCTATGCACTTCATGCGCATTATGCTGCATTATGCGTGAATCGGAACACAGCCATCGTACGTTACAGATAGGCCGCTACCAACACCCGAAAACGATACTACCCCAACAGAACCGAATAGCAATGAAATTTTATCAACCGAAAGTGAACAAGTAAATGAAGAATTCAGTCCAGAAACTGTACGACTATTTTATAAAGCCCCTCCACGTAAAGTTTCAAATAAGAGGAAAAAGGGAAGTCTCCCATATACATATACTGATGTTGCTGAAAGACTAAAGATAAAAGCAGGATATAAAGAGAAGCAAGGGAAAAGAATGAAGAAAAATAAGGGGCAGAAAGCAAAGAATTCTTTTAATAACTGTAAGAATGTGAATAATGAGTCTAGTGACAAAACAGATACAGAATATTATTGTCTTGCGTGCATGGAATCCTATAGCACAAGCAAACCAAACGAAAAATGGGTCCAATGTGCTGTGTGTAAGGATTGGGCACATGAAGCATGCACCGGCCACAACATGTTTTATATTTCCTACAATTGTGATGCTGAATAATAGGTTACAAATTTTACTTTCTTCAGTCATTATAATTTAAAATCAATAAATATATTAACTTTGTAAAGTGAAAGTTGTGTTACTATATATCGACCCCATGCGGTGTTACAACCGACCCGGAGTCAGGGACTTTTTGTCCGCTTCTCATTTTTTTATTAATAACCTGGATATTACTTGACAAACAGCGAAGCTGTTGTGGCTCAATAAGTGTCAGATAAGTAAGTAACATTTTCGTATAAAAACTTTTGTTGTAACTTTAATCGTTTTTGCATAATCGTATTCCAAAGTCAAAGTGTTACTACCGCCCCCGGTCTACCCTCTTGCCCCGCAGAGGGGGATTTCTTGCGGCGACACTGGACACCGAAGGCATTTAGTACTTCTCATAGTCAACACAGCTCCGCCGATGTTAAGTTATCTGAAGGAGATAACTCGACACATCGCGAAGTAGACAGTCATTAACCTTTAGAGGGCCGGGATTTTTTCATTGAAATTGTAAATTTTATTTACTTACAATTTATGCATATATACCATCAAAATGGCCGGCAAAGTATCCAAATTCTTAGGTGGCCACTATAGTGGCCAGCCCGGCCGCGAACGGTATGGCATATACTGGAATTTTTAAAATTTGAACTTTAATGTTTCTAAGGGTATTTGATATCGCTAATCACGATTCTAAGGTCAGAGTATCGAAATTTTACGCAGAAACAGTGTTGTCAACCTAAACAAGCCTAAATGAATAACAGCAGTTACATTAATATATTATTCTTTCATTTGGCGTTACCCAGGGCTAACAACGTGGACGTAGAAAGTTTTGTAGCTCTTTTTTTGTTTTTGGTGTTTTTTTTGTTATTTTTGGATTTGTGTTTTTAGTTTTCAGATTTTACTATTTATTATGCGAGCTGCAGTCGTGCAGCTCCCTAATGCCCCTGCATTATACAAAATGAATAATGAATGTGTATCTCTCTGTTGCGTCTTTTTATCTGTTTGTTCATACTTCTTGTCCTTCCAAATGAAAAAAAAATGAATTTCTATGTCGGAAATTCGAATTTACGGTATTGATTGTTTCGTATGAAAATCCTCAAAACAGGGTGTTATGCACAATGCAGTGTCACATGTAGAGCATATATAAAGAGTTCGACGTCTAGTTTGTCGTAATGAACACAAATTGCATCGAGGGTTTTTATCCAGTAATTTTGGAAAATTACGACTGTTTGGGAATGAATAGTTCTCTGCGCCGCCGCACTCTCGATCACCGCAGCACCTCCTGGGCAGCGGAAGTCGCGGTCGATCCGCGATCAATCAACCAATCAGCGTCCGTCTTGTCGATCGACGCTCGAGAACGTTCGAGAAGACGCCGAGGCGGAAATGCGCATCCATCTTCTTTTCATTCTGTTCAGAACCGTGCGCAACGAACAACGTATTTGTTAAAAGTCTCAAAGCCTTGCTCAACAAGCAATTGTATTGTTCATCTCGTTTCACGTTTACTTGTAAGCTCACACACGGTGTTCGCGACACAGTGCGAGTGTATGAAATTACTGTTTGTGCATTCGCGATTGTGCGTGTCCGCGTGTCCACGTTATTACACGTGTAAATTGTAGTACAGGAGAGTGTACGGGGGCTCAACCCTCCAACATTACCGTGTGCACAACGGCTTGTCCGTTGGCAGACGCCTTTTAAATAAAGACATCACATTCTTTTGTGCAACCCAGTGTCTTAGTGCCGATCACCGATCCTAACCTCACGAGCCTCCTCGTGCTCACTTAACCTAATATTTTACAACGACCTATTAGTCGAGAGGGTTTGGGCAGACGAGAAGTGGAGTCATTCGGATCAAGATTCAGTAAAGCCCTAAGCACTTGTAAACGAAACGAAGGAAAGGATACACGTTCATTATTCATTTTGTATAATGAACGTGTATCCGTGAGTTGCGCGACTGCAGCTCGCATAATAAATAGTAAAATCAGAAAACTAAAAAAACAAATCGAAAAATAACACAAAAAACCCCAAAAACAAAAAAAGAGCAACAAAAATTTCTACGTCCACGTCGTTAGACCTGGGTAACGCCAAAGGAAATAATAATATATGAATGTAACTGCTGTTATTCATTTAGGCTTGTTTAAGTTGGCAACGCTGTTTCTGCGTAAAATTTCGATACTCTGACCGTAGAATCGTGATTAGCAATATCGAAAACCCTTAGAAACAAGTTCAAATTTTAATATTTTCAGTGGCCACTATAGTGGCCAGCCCGGCCCTCTAAAGGTTAAGAGCTATCAGATTCAATTGCTGAGAGCATGTAAATCTAATTTTTTACGTGTTCAGTGCGGCTGAATTTGTGTTCTCTTTTAAATTTTTTCACACATTGTAGTGCAAGAGGTTTGATATTTTTTATTCTTTTGAGTGGTGTGATTCTGTGTATTGTGTGATTTCGGCGCGTGTGTATCGATAACACAATGGACTACAGTGGATATAATGAAATGAGTGGATGTTATCGAGTAGGCAGGTCTGGTGCACGTAATTTAACGATACCCATCAATTTTTGGATGATGTTTCAATTTCGTCGCAGCTTCGTTGAAGTGAATGACTCCGTGCGACAATGGCTTTGACTACCAGTGCTCGGTCCCTCGCATGACTTTCCCCGCGTGGACCGCTGCACGCAAATTGCCTGCTTTTAGGCATTTTTTTAATCGCTTATACCATCAAACGATGCCTCAACCGCAATATCGTTATTCTTGATTTTCCCCTTATTCTGGTGTCGAGAACCACCCCCTAAATTATTTCCCCTTGTAGCCGAACACCTTCATATGACGCAGTGGAGGGAGGATCAGCATATGTAGAATTATTTACGATGGAAGGAACTTGGGATGCGGCGAAGCGCCATCCATGTTTTTTTGTGGTTATGTTCACGTATTAGTTGGGATTACTCATTAAAATATATTATATTCGTTGAGTTGCGTTATTGTTGTGGTGCCTGCTTCTACAATGTACATCTCCATACATATACACTGCTTTAAAAATATTATGTTTAAAAGCGCAAGCGTGGAGGCACATGACTTATAAAACAATATACGCACTATTTTTTTAAAACACTACTATTTTATTCACTATGTTTAAATTAACTTTTCTTTCTGCGGCGACTATTCGCGTGCAATTCTCACTGCCTACGATACAAAGAACAAAATACATATAACACGCCTTAGCATTAGCTCACGAAGCACCAAATATGTATATATGTAAATTCATGTATACTTTCACGCCGAACACTTCCGAACTCGTCTTAAACCGCAGAAGTCGTCATCTTCCTTATCAAAATACCACATATCAATGTCGTTCAAGTCCTTCTGCCACATTCGGCTGTAAACCTGAACACTCCCCCCCGTAATCTTCTATTGATATATCCCTGTTGCAGGGGTACTGAAACACATGTACCTCGATAAAAATCCTGACAATTTGCACACGCGTATATGTAAGTAACAATATCACAAAAACACCACTTAGAAAGTATTCACACATCTGCAGTCGATCGTGATTGTCAAACCACATGGAAATCTTTATTTTAAATCTCGCAGCGACGACAGATTTCCATATACAGGGTGTCTCCCAATTGCAGGACAATCCGAAATATGCAATATCCTGATGCAAAAAGACATCGAAAAGTCCTATACCGTTTTAGGATCCGTGTCTTCGTTCTCGAGATATTAACAGTTGAATATGAGTGGTCCAACTTTCGGGCCGTGCAGTTTAAGGGGGAATAACAGGGTAATGGCCCAAGAAGTAAAGCTATCTTTAGAAATTTATTAAAAAGAAACTAGTTAATGAATCTTTTTGAAACTTTCAGGATTTTTTATTGGATATTTAAGTTATACGATTTTATTTTTAAATTTATTTAAAGCAGATTTTTAAGCTGTACGGGACCAGTAACTTAGCGCTGCAAAAAATCTTCGCTGACATAGCTGACAGTTTTCGGACGAAACGGTTCTTTGAAAATCAAAAAACCAAAATGCTTTAGAAACTATACGCGGATGGTTATCGCACGACGGATGAGATTTTGGAAATTTTGAAAAGCAACAAAATGTGAACAAAAACTTGTGAAAAAATTGTGAAATTTTGTTAGAAATTCAACCCCTTTCGTTGAAAAAGAAATAGAAGAAAACAAAATGCGACATGAACGATATGAATCGGATGTGCAGATTTTCTGTAAAGCTGTCAACCGTGTAAAAAATGTCGCGTAGATACAGACCCACACACACAGTAGAGAAGTAGCGCGGTCGGCTCTATTCTGTGTGTGTGTGTGTGTGCAAAATTGTTCCAAAATTTTGCCAGGCCAAAAAAAACGCATTTATATTGTACTTCTAAATTTTATAAATATCTATGCATAGGGCCCTGCAAAATTTGTGATGAGCTTTTCGTAAACCGTGAGGATTTGTAAAGCGTGGGGCCGGGTTCCGGGGAACGCGCTGAATCCGCCTCGCGCGGACCCTGTGTGTGGGTCTGTATCTACGCATGCCTCCTGCGCGTGCGTGCGAGCGGTCACTGCTCCGCGCTCAGCTGTTTCGGCTTTAGGCTGGAGGCACACGAGCATTTTTTTTTACGTCTATCGCGACGGTCGTCAATTTTGATGGACGTGCGTATACACCGCACACTAGCGTAAGTTTAATATACTGCAATGTATTGTCGAAACGTCCGTAAAAAAAACGCTGGTATGCCCCCAACCTTAAACTGCGCGGCCCGAAAGTCGGATATCTAATATTCAACTGTTAATATCTCGAGAACGAAGCCTCGGATCCCAAAACTGTAAACGACTTTTCGATAACTTTTTGTATCGGGATATGGCATGTTCCGGATTGTCCCGCAATTTTGGGACACCCTGTATACATTTCATATCTCTAAACCAGGCCTGCCCCATCGGGTGCAAATACCTCCTGAAGTTCTGGGACCCGGGCAACAGCCGAGCGCGGGACTGGTTACGTTGCTAACCACAGCATGGGTTGCGGGAGAACTGTATGAGTCTGCGGCCGTCCATGCAGGCTCGTACCACCATACAGTTCTCTCACAAATTTCGCAACGGGTAGCAATGGAACAGTCCCGCGTTCGGCTGTTACCCGGGTCCCAGAAATTCAGGAGGTATTTGCACCCGATGGGGCAGGCCTGCTCTAAACAGAGAAAGATAGACCCACATGTCGCAAAGTAGGGGTAGTTCCCTCTCCTCCCCGCTGGTGTGGCGACGGACGCACTCTCCCTAGGTTGATTGGGTTTGTCAGAATCAGCTTAGATATACTACTTCTACTTACGAATTAATACTGTTGTTTTTTTATATTTATTCGGTGTTTAACGTACTGTGTGTATGTAACTTATAGATCGTTTACATTCCACTATCGTATCCTAATGAAGTCAAACAATATGGCTGCACTTCACAGTTATTTATATGTTGCAATCTTTCATTTAGCGTGTAGCTTTAGACGGAGTCACTTACGAACAGGGCCGTTCCTGGGTTTTGGCCGCTCAGGTGCGAAAACAATATTGCCGCCCTTGTTAATTTAATATTCTTTAATTAGGAATTTGATATGCAGTATTTACTTTTATATCAATATGTACATAATTTTAAGCTGTTATCATGCAAAAGAGTTTCAATTATTATACTTATTAGTCAAAATTTTACATATAAGAAACGGCCTGTGGCCGCCCCTAGGTTTGGCCGCCCAGGTACGGAGGCCAATTCTGCACTCATGCCAGGAACGACCCTGCTTACGAACCTGTGTATATGATATTATTTATCAAAATGATTAACATTTTGAGTGGCGAAAGATTTAGGGAAACACCTATTCAAGTCGGTCCGGCCCTTCCGAGCGATCGATACTGCCGCGTAAGTTTTGCTTAACTCACCCTGAACAAACATTCGAGACCACGTGGGTAATAGCTGATGCTTTCCCCAAAATATGAACGTGAAAAGATGTGAAAACCATCCAGTAGGTAAAAATCCCTCGTCGTCATATCATGCCAACGCCACTCAAAGTGTTCTTAAAGTATGTACATTGGTAAGGTTTAGGAGTAAAATTTATAAATCCTCTGTATTCTATTTTAAAAAGGCACTCAATTGAGCATAATACCCCCTTTTTTGTTAATACAGGATGATTCTGGAGCTCCGCCGGACAATGGATGCCCCCAGGTACCCCGTGGCGAGGACAAGCCCCCGCAGTGCCTCGCCGAATTTTATGGGTTTCCACCCTCGAAGGGGTTGGAGTGCCTATTAAGAAGATAGAAATCTTCGATTTCCGCATTTCTCATCAGATCTTTGCGAAAACGACGCCAATTGATTCCTTATGTTTCGCCGATGAAACTGACCCCAAGAACGACGTAATTCGGAAAATAATTAAGGAAATTGCATGAAAAATTAATTTCCATAACCTCAAGCTAATTTCGTTAATAATAGTCCGATTTACATGAAATTTGGTATGATTTTCATCGGAAAAACATAAGGAATCCATCGGCATCACTTCCATATCGATACGATAAAGAATAAAGAATTATTTTATTCTGAAACAGGTACGAATCCTCGGTCGACCCCGGCAAATCGTGGTCTACCCCCCGCAGTCGAGGGTGAAAACGTGAAATATTAATTTCAGCGTATTAAAAAATTCTTTATTCTTTATCGTATCGAAATGGAAGTTACACCAATAGATTCCTTATGTTTTTCTGATGAAAATCATACCAAATGTCATGTAAATCGGACTATTATTAACGAAATTAGCTTGAGGTTATGGAAATTAATTTTTCGTGCAATTTCCTTAATTATTTTCCGAATTACGTCGTTCTTGGGGTCAGTTTCATCGGCGAAACATAAGGAATGATGATAAATGCGGAAATCGAAGATTTCTAACTTCTTAATAGGCACTCCAACTCCTTCGAGGGTCGAAACCCATAAAATTCGGCGAGGCACTGCGGGGGCTTGTCCTCGCCACGGGGTACCTGGGGGCATCCATTGTCCGGCGGAGCTCCAGAATCACCCTGTATAGGTAGTCGATGTAAATGCTAATTGTGTAAGGGATTATACACTGTTTTCTAATGTAATGCAATAAGGGGAAATATGTATATTTTCGGAAAATGTACTGAGTTGTAAAGCAGTAAAGAATTTCAATTTCCTTTTACGTAAACAATTTTCATGACAGTCGCAACACATTTGAGTCAAAGGCAGATAGCCCGATACTATTTCGCTTTAAATGGTTTTATGGGAGGGATGTAGGACCTAAGGCAGGTATGTCCAGGTATTTGCTCGCACGAGCAACCGCAAGTTGCTCTTCTCTCTTGAAGGCACCGAATCAGGCTCCTCGCGCCCCTCAAAAGCGAAAGGTCCCCGTAGTGGGGCACAACCGTCGCTCTTGCCTTCGCTCGCAACCACCCGCGGTTGCCCTTCGAAGGCAAGAGCAAAAGTTGGGCGAGTCTGACTAAAGGTCCGCGCACACATATCCGTTCCGCCTCTAGGCGTAGAGGGTCTCTTCTTCTTACCAATGGCACACTGACACGGAACTGAGACGGAACAGATATGTGTGCGCAGACCTTTAAGGTACGGGCACATTTATCAGTTCCGGGTTAGTTCCGTGCTAGCAGTCAGAACTTAAAAGAAGAGGGGCGTAAAGGATCTGTTCTTACCACCCGTACGCTGGCACGGAACTGACCCGGAACTGATATGTCTGCATCGATCTGTAGCATAAGATGTTTAGCATAAACACGCCGAGCAGCTAGCGATGATCATTTACGATTAGTGACTCGTGATTACGTAGCTATCGACTGTCACAAAAGTGATTGTTTCGTAGAAAGATATTGGAATAAATGGCCCTCTGATTCGCACGTTAATGTCGACGTTCTTATATATTGAGTAACATTTGTTTTTAATGACATATTTACTCATTGCTAGGCGTAGCCACGGAGGGAAACGCACTGCTCAGACAAACATTCAAAGATTAGCATTTTTTGATAAGGCCCTGAGATAATAATTAGGAATCTGATTGAGATCTGGACATCTGATGATCCCGTCATGAAAACAGGAAAGCTCTAAATATCAGTTACCCTTAGGTCTAGGGCCTAGGCAGTGCAAATCACACCGTGATGAAATTTCTAAATATCAGGATGAGACTCTAAGAACCGATATCTCAAAACTTCTCTCTATAGCGGGCCCGTCCAACTTTTGCTGTTGCCTTCGAAGAGCAACCGCGGGTGGTTGCGATCGAAGGCAAGAGCAACGGTTGTGCCCCACCATGGTGACCGCCCGCTCTTGAGGGGCGCGAGGGGCCGGGCTCGGTGCCTTCAAGAGCGAAGAGCATTTGGCGGTTGCTCGTGCGAGCAAATCTCTGGACAGGCCTGCTCTATAGGACTAAAAATACCCGAAGGTACCAAATAAGGGCCAATATAAGAAGTCCTCTATTCTGGGCCCAGCCAGTCATCCAAGAATAGTGCACTCAGCTTGAATATTTGTCTTACGTCAGTCGATAGAATTAAGTCTAGTAATCATCAAATTGTGTTGTAATTGTGAACGGTTTTATTTTTAAACGTCTTAAAGATAAAAATAATATTTCTAAAGAGTTTGGCCACAGAATAGAGAATACAAGAATGCCATGCGGTATTAGAAAAGATAAAGACTGTGAGGAATAGTACGCCATATATCTCAGAACTTTAGAGACACGAAGATGATAAGGTATTCCTTTTATAAAATTTATCGCGCCAAAAAATGCTTGTTTCGAATTATCTCATTATTTTGAGACATCTGCACTATTTAATAGAAACTTTTTGAAACTGAGGGAGTATACAATTTAGTTAACAAGTTTGAATATACCTACGGATTTAAAAGTCATTCCGTCTGAACAACTATGTAAATTAATTCGAAATATAGAGAGTTCACATAGAATAGTATTTAATCACTAACGTACAAAACAAAAAGAAGCATAGTACTTTTACTGCAGTAACGATAATTGTAAAGAAAAATAGAAAAAATCCAACAATGTATATACTATAATAAACTTGAAACATAATTTGTGTTAACAATCTTTAACATATGATAATCAATATTCTATATAACGTAAAACTAAAATGTATTCCTGGAAAACGTCTGGACACCATGGAATATGTAATCAGTATGGACGTCTTCAAGTATTTTAAATAGTATACAGATGCTCCTTTTACTAACATTGAAAATATATACGTACTATATTATATACAATATTCTATAGAAGATATTAAAAATAGTGTTCAGGGCTTGCAAAGTATTTAGTGCTTATTCAATTGGTACAAAATATTTCGCCAACATATACACGATGCCCCATAATATATACGTAGCTCTCACTTTGGGGATGCATTCAGCACTTTAAAATCATTAGAAAAGTTCACATAAACATATGTCCTATTTGGCCTTCTTTACGTAATACACTGACAGTTTTATTCTGGCAACCAGTATTTGATTACCATACAGGTCATGCTCAAAATAACTACCTTGCATGTCAACCCATGTCTGTAGACCGTTTGTCATTGATCTTATTGTTCATTTAATATCCGCAGATATTACGGGAATTTACTGGAAATCTGATTCAATTCTGTCATGAAGTACTTAACATTTTCAAAAGTCCTTACGTAGCGCAGGATTTTAAATATCACCACAGGAAAAAATTCAAGGGATTTATGTTTAGGGAACGAGCAGTCCACGCAATATAACCTATACTCTTATCAAGACAATTTTTGCGAAATGGCGATTACAGAAAAGGTGGTATATAAGACATAGAGCATTCTTTGTAAACAATTGAGCAGAAACGTTAGAACTAACTTTGTTCATCGAAAGAATGATTACAACACAAAACTCTCTGTAACTAGTAAATAACGCCAAATAGACATATGTTTATATGAATTCTTTTATTATTTTCAAGTTCTGAATCTCTCCCTGAAGTGAATCCTACATACTACGGGACGCGTAATTCTTACATATGGGAAGGTGCCGAGACTCTAAAAAATACTAAACTGTCATCGTGTGATTCCTAATTGCAAGTCTTAAGCCTTTTTTAACACCCTGTATATTTTCTAACAAGACCGTAAAAAACTATATGTTATTTCCCTTTTCAACTAAAATTAACAGTAATTTATGTAAGACGATAACAATAGTTTTGGTGTGAAACGAGACCATAAAAATGCTATTATTCTTACACGATATAATTAAATGCAACATTTTATCACCGATGCAGGATTAAAGATGCTATATTAATTACTGTCTTTAATCCTTATATGTACACGACTATGATTTAAATTAAGGCGATTGTTATGTTAATTAAAATATTTAAACCCTATATGGGCTACCAAGGTCGCCACATAGGATCGGCTTTGTCAACACGTTCCACGTCGATTTCTTCATCGTCGTCAACTCTAACTTCCACTTTTACCCTTTTCACTGTTTCTTTCTCTTCCAAATTGTTTGTTCGAGAAATACAAGTTGTATTCGAATTTTCATTGTTACTAACAGCCACCGCCGAATTACATTTAGACGAGATACTGAATGCTACTGCATCAGTGTTTGTGCCACAATTAACTGTTGCATTTTGGTTCGAAGACGTTACTCTGGTGTCTTGAATTGTAGCATTTATGAGGCAATGTTCCGCCGGAAAAGGGAGTAGATTTGATTTTACCTGAAAAAGAACACAAAAAATGTTTTAGTAAAGCTGGCAATTCATTTCTTATGTTATTACAAGTTAGGTCAGGAGATTCGGAGAAAATTATCGCAATCATCCGATTTATAGCAGATAATTAATTAAATTCTCTTAAATGAAGTTAATACTATCCTTTACTATAGTATACATACAGTAGAATGTGAAAATATTCATACAAACAAAAGTTGATGTGAAATATCCCACAGATAAAAATATATAATTATATAATGTCAATACTTTTTATTGCTTAATATGTGTATACCTCACAAACTATACTTACTAACATGTAAAACAGTACAATACATATAACTCCACGGCAACAGACACATTTCCAGCAACTTCTAATGTTATAAATTAAATCGATTTTAATCATTTACAGCGATTTCTTAAGGGGGAAACCAGGGCGATGGTTTGAAAAAATCGTTCTTTTTTGTATTTTCTTATTGCTTGGGGTCTCAAAAATGTGCCCTGAAAGTATTAAAGCAAAATTCGAAGAAATAACGAAGTTATAGATGGTTGGGTGCAGGATGCTCAAAATCTGCCGTTCGCAGGTAATTAATCGGAGCTCCCAAAATATTAAACGCGTTTTTCTCGAAACGACGTTTCTCAAACTAGGCGTACGGATAACTAAGTTAATTTTCATCCGATTTACTTCCAATTTTTCATGGCGGCTACAAATAAGATTGTCTTCAGTTAAGCATATTGAATTTTTGATTGGATAATTAGTTTCTTCGTTACGGTGAAAAAAATGTCGATTTTCTTACTGATTTTCGACTCTTCCATTTCAAAAGTCCGCTATTTTGTAACAAATTATTTTTCTTAAAATCTGTGCGTACAACTGAACATATTGCCTCAGATTTTAAGAAAATGTTATAAACTTTTATTTTAGAGCTACCGTTGCAACGCTTTAGGTGCGTCCGTTTTAAACAAATTTCTACATGGCATCCGCTACTGTGACTACAATAATCAATATTTTACATGATATTTTGGGAAAAATTTTGTTCAAGATATGTACTTTCTAATGCCAATAAAGAAATTTAAAAAACTTTTAATTTCCCAAGAACAGAGCCTCGAAATAAGCCCTTCTTTCGGCCGGCACCCTGGTTTCCCCCCTTAAACTTCGTCACTTGTAAAATTAGATCGTTGACATGTAAACATGATAGCATTTATACTATCTCTTGACGAACCTTCACTGCTTAGTCAAGTGCACGTGTGGTATTTTCAAATCAAACTTGATTTTGTTGAAAACAAAATCACAGCTTAACAAAACGTATTCTGCACCTTCAACTTACTATTTTTATAAGAAATCATTCTTTGCTCTGGCTTTACTACGACATTGTCTCCACCCTGTTTGTGCATTTCATAATTTATTTCAACAAAAAAATGTTGAGCACTGTGATATATTTAATGTTATATAATATAACTGTGAAATATAATTATAGCTGCACTTCAATCTCGGTAAAGATTGCTGAGAATTACCATCGTCACAGTTTCTGCCTCACTGCGTCGCGATGGGATCATCGTGGAAAAGATAATTACCGATGTATCCGTTTGCCGGCTCTTTTGAAGACCAGCTGCGAGGTGTCTCGCTAGCCTCTCCGCACCTTCACCTGGCAGTGCCGAGAGAAATCTGTAGGCTTCAGCTGCACAGTGTCCGAAACCGGACAGCCACCGACTTTCGGCGGAAGTGCCATCACTCTTCGTAATTATGCTCGACAATCCGGAAGATTGGAAACTTTGTAGCCTTTGTAAATGTCGCACTGTCAGCTCCAGAATATCTGCTTTCTCCAGTTTGCTGATGTCCTCCCCTTCTGTCTATAAATAAAAAATCCACTTAACACCGCTATCTTACTGAATGCTGTCAGAAACTGACAAGTACGCATTATAATATGATAAAATATGATAAGAATCCATGAATCAAATACACTTTAATTAATTTGGTTATCTTTAGTAACAGTGCGCCCCGTGAAAGTACAAGTGTATCCTAGAATGACGGAATTAATTTTTAAATAAAGTTAGTACGCGTGTTCTGTTGAATACCGTAAAATTTAACAGATTAAATGAGGCATTGAGAGCAAAAACGGACTAACCCAATTTCAACTTTTTTCGAAATTGAGTTTGTAGCGAAAATGTGTTCCAAGGCTGTACTAAAATAGGAAATATTAATTTTTTTTCAATGTTTGTTAGTCCGGTTTTGCTCTGACTGCCTCAAATACTATTTATCTACTATGTACTTCAATCCTTCCCTATAAAATACAGTATTCACTCGTGAAGAGCTCGTGGCTCAGGACTAGGACATATTGGTACGAAACACTAAAAATTCTAACGAAATTAATATTTTCGATTTTAAAATGTTAACGAGAGATTCTTCTATCCACCAGTCAAGTTTTGGCACCCGTATGGCTAACCACAAATCCTCCAGAAATATGAGAGGGAGCGTCGAAAACAGGAGAAAAGCTTCATAATCTCTTATGACATTGGCATATTTGGTCTAACAGGGAGACGTTGTCAAATTCTGCCGATATATAGTTTCTAGTGGCCTAGTTTCTCCGCCTAGCAGAAGCGGCCCGGGATGTGGCGTCGGCACGGGTGACCGTGTGGCGTCGCCTGGAGTGCAATGTGTTTTTGGGGGAGGTTTTTCTCCCTCCGGGAACAAGCCCTAAAGTGCGTAGCGCATTCCACTTAAGGGGGGAAGCCACTGTGACGGTCGAAAATAAAGGCTATTTTCAAGACATTCTTTTATAATGGAATGTAACTTTCTACGAAAAATCTTTATTACCAACTGAAAATACATATATTTGACTAATATTTTATGCTCGCAGATTGACAAAATTTTCGGTTGTATGGCCACAGCATACGATAACGTTAGGCACTGCAAAACAAAATTACAAAACGGATGCACGTGTAACTTTCCAACATTTGATCCGAATTGAAAAATTCGAACGGTTTCTTAAAGTATATTACAATAGCTTCAGTTGCACGTACCAGTTTTTTGATCGAATAATTCATTCAATAGTAACATTGAAAAAACATGTTGATTTTTTATACTATTTGGTCAAGATTTATTCTCAAGTCCGCTATTTCTTCAAAAATGAATATTTTTTAAATCCATACGTGCAACTGAAGCTATTGTAATATACTTTAAGAAACCGTTCGAATTTTTCAATTCGGATCAAATGTTGGAAAGTTACACGTGCATCCGTTTTGTAATTTTGTTTTGCAGTGCCTAACGTTATCGTATGCTGTGGCCATACAACCGAAAATTTTGTCAATCTGCGAGCATAAAATATTAGTCAAATATATGTATTTTCAGTTGGTAATAAAGATTTTTCGTAGAAAGTTACATTCCATTATAAAAGAATGTCTTGAAAATAGCCTTTATTTTCGACTGTCACAGTGGCTTCCCCCCTTAAGGATGTATCGGACCTATCTACAAAATGGTACCAAGTTGATAAAAATTGGTGAGATTGTTCTTTTTAATTTTCCTGATGTGCTCCAAAATTTTTAAACGAATTCACTAAATGGTTACTGAGTTATAACGATCTTAATTTTCATTGATTTTACACGTACTCTTATAGAAAGAGACGACCTTGACAGATAAAGCAGCTGAAAAAATGTTGAAGAAATGGTACAAATGTTTCCAATTTTTTTTCACATGTAGTATATGGATAGATGAAAATATCTGCCGAGTTTCAATTGTTTTCACTACACCATTTTAAAGAAATAAATTATAACTTGAAAAAATTGAGAATTCAGGACATTTTTCACTGCAAAAAGTTTAGCAAATAATGCTTGAAAAAGCATTTGTAAAGTGAAAAATATCTTTCTAGGAGTAAAAATAAGACTCCAACTGTTGTTCGAGTGTCTTACATCTAGATTTACTATGCGCAAGACGTAGATATTCAAGTATTTTAAATTTCATATACTTTTGTCTAATATTATACGCCCCACACATCCTTAAGAGTAGACTCGTTTCGCGCAGGGATATACTGTTGATTGGTAGGAAAACCGGTAGGGAAAGCGCTACGACCAATCGCGTGTGTCAGATCCGTGGGAGCTGCGCAGATCGGTTGCAAATCGGTAGGGGCCTAAGTCTACTCCTACGTGGAATGGTATGTAGTTTAGTTCTGGAGGAGTTGCGCGAGGAGTCACCGTGGGGTTTTATCAGTCGAGTCTGACGCTACCACGGTCCTCCGCCCAGGGGCCGGGGTGTCCATGAGGATTTCTCCGCGTTAGAAAAAAAAGAGTCTAGAGTCGGGAGTCTAAACAATATGGAACGTAAAGCTCGGAATTTGCAATGAGTCATCCACTATTAAAATATTTCAATTTTTATATTTTTAAAATCGTAGCATCAATGAATTGCTCAAGTTTTCCTAATAAAACAGGGGCTAAACACGATCCTATTTGAACATTTTCAACGATATTCGAGTGGAATAATTTCGACACTCTGCAAATCAATTTCGCACCCCTTATGGTTAAAAATTCAGTGCTGTTTTCAAAAGTCGATCATTTGCTATCTCCAATACTTTTTTTTGTAGTTCCCGCGGCGAGTTATAGGGACTGAGAATGAGTGACAGGGCACCGTAATTTAGTATGGCTTGACCGCGGCAGAAAGTAAGGCAAGCCAAATAGACTACAGTAAACTCTCGCTATGGGCCCATCTCAACTATGCGTTAAGCGTTCAGCGCTCTCCGCACCACTTCTTGGAATCCTTCGGTCGAGAGTGAGAGAACCCGAGAACGAGCGAGAGGGAACGAAAGAGTCGACGACAACTTCATGTCAACTGTTTCGTTCCCTCTCGCTCGCTACTGGGTTTTCTCACTCGTGGCATTGGCCGCACGGAATAGTGTCCGCACCGTTTAATACGAGGATTTACTGTATTGCGTTTTAACATAATTCCAAGATCATTCATCGACACCGATACCTTTCCCCTCACAAACTTTCAGATAATTTGTCAATTTAAAACTCTGACTATATGTGTACACTTTCATTATTTTGCGTTTTTGAATAATTCTTATTCATCGACACCTTGACCTTGCCTGACCACGCCAAGTATTTGATTGAAAACACCTTTATGTACTTGCAGCTCATTTTGATTTCACATCTTTTTTTTATTTTGTAATTATTATTATCTTCTATTTTTTGTGATTTATTTGATTTCATGTTCTTGGCGTTATTTTTTTTACTTCTATTAAGTTTTTTATGGGGATATATTATCAGCGGAACTTAAATTTGTCCGAATTGCGTCTTGTTTTAAAACAAAAAATATTAACATTTTATTCGAGCTTGTCATGCCGGGTTTACACCAAGGCGAATACGAACAAAAACACGAACAAAAACATGTTCGTCTGTTCTCGTCGCATTTACACCGCCGCGAACACGAACAGAATACAGCGTACGAACGTTCTCGAAGATGTTTGCGTCAGTAGGAACGCAGTGGACGAACATTTCTGACGATACCTGGCGGTCCGCATCCCTTTCCATTGTGGGACCGCTCGTAAACAGGCGACCCTCTAGGACCGTCCGCCGGCAGGTACTCCACAGAAATAGTATGCGTGGCAAGTTCGAATAAAATGTTTATATTTTTGGTTTTAGCATAATGAGAATATTTCCAACGTATGGATGAGATTTTTCTAATAAAAATGAAACCAAACCCGACGCAATTCAAACAAGTTTGAGTTCTGCTTATAATATGTATATAATATGTATATTATAATATGTATATTATATGTATATTATAAAATGTATATTATAATATGTATATAATATGTATATAATATGTATATAATATGTATATAATATGTATATTATAATATGTATATTATATGTATATTATAATATGTATATTACAATATGTATATTATAAGCAGAACTCAAACTTGTCTGAATTGCGTCGGGTTTGGTTTCATTTTTATTAGAAAAATCTCATCCATACGTTGGAAATATTCTCATTATGCTAAAACCAAAAATATAAACATTTTATTCGAGCTTGCCACGCATACTATTTCTGTGGAGTACCTGCTGGCAGACGGTCCAAGAGGGTCGCCTGTTTACGAGCAGTCCCACAATGGCAAGGGACAGCAAGACCCAAGTTTCATGGATTTGGGCATCCGGAGGATTTCACGGCTATTAGTAGGGTCAAATGTTAGCGAACACTGCTATTTCGCGTTTACAACGAGACGAACAGCGTGTTAGCGACCATGTTCGCGAGAAAAGACGAAAATGTTTTTGTTCGTGTTTTTGTTCGTATTCGCCTGGGTGTAAACCCGGCATTAGGCATACTATTTCTGTGGAGTGCCTGCCGGTGGATGGTCGTAGAGGGTCGCCTGTTTACGAGCAGTCTCACAATGGAAAGGGATGCGGATCGCCAGGTATCGTCAGATATGCTTGTTCGCTGCGTTCCTACCGACGCGAACAACCTCGAGAACGTTCGTACGCGGAGTTCTGTTCGTGTTCGCCGCGGTGTGGACACGACGAAAACAGATGAAAACGTTCGCGAACAATGTTTTTGTTCGTGTTCGCCTTGATGTGGACCCGGGGTAATAAGAAACTAGGGTTCGAACGTGTTATGAAAGTTGTGGTTTCAACAATTAATTTTATTAAATCCAATGGCATTAATCATCGACAGTTCAAAAAGTTTCTTGAAGGCATTGAAAGCGAATACGGTGACTTAATTTTTTACACAGAAGTGAGGTGGCTAACAATAAGTCGCGGTCATAAATTGGAGCGGTTTCTAAATTTAATTCATGAAAGTGAAATTTTCATGATTGAAAAAAACAAAATCGTCCCTGATATAAAAAGTTCGGATTGCTTATGTGACTTAGCTTTTCTTGTTGACATTACTACCTAATCATTTAAATACGTTAAATACGCTACTTCGGGTCATAAGATCAATCGATTATTCAACTTTACGGCCACATTTGGTCTTTTCAATGCAAGTTAAATCTATTTTAAACACAATTAAAGTCAAGGACTTACTTACGTCCCTGTTCCTAATTACAAGAGAGTTTCTGAAAAGTTCAATGCCAACTTCAAGACTGTATATTTTGAAAAGATTGATAATTTGATATCAGCCTTCAAGGATCGTTTTTCCGATTTTAAAACGGTAAAACCGTTGCTAGATTTATTTAGCCACCCTTTTGCCATTTTGCCCGAAAGTGTACCCGAATTAGTACAGCTTGAATTCATCGACATGCAAAACGACGAGAACCTAGGAAATAAATTTAATGAAGACAATTTATTAAACTTCTATCGTTGTGTCGATAAAAACAAATATAAATCGTTGCTAGATAATGCATTAAAATGCGTAAGCCTCTTTGGGTCAACCTATATCTGTGAACAAACTTTTTCAGTCATGAATATTAACAAATCGAAAAATAGGAACCGTTTGACTACTGAAAATTTAGAATCAATTTTGCGCTTGGCTACTGCAAAAATCGAACCAAATATTAAAACAATAGTTAAATCAATGCAATGTCACGCATCAAATTAAATTCTTTATTTACTTTTGATTATCTTTCTTTGTAATAATATATGATACATATAAATAAAACAAATAATATATAATAGCTAACATTCATGTTTTTTTTTGGCGGCCCTCCCATAAGTCACAGTGAATCTATGTAGCTCGTGGTCTTAATAAGTCTGTGCGTCCCTGGTTTACTGTATGTAGGTACATAACCGTTTAAAAAAGAGCGCGTGCGCGCAGACACGAGGTGCGGGTTTTTTTCGAGACAGCACTGTATATACATAATTGTAATTGCCCACGGTTACAATTAACAGCTTTGTAATTGTCCTGCAATTACATATGGGAATTACAATTATAATTGAGGTGAGTAAAAATGAACGATTACAGAAAATAATTTATATAATTGATTTAGTAATTGCATTGTAATTACATTTAATTGCAATTGCTTTTTAATTGAAAGTACACTGTAATTAGAATAAAATTAAGGTAATTGGTTACATAATTAATTATACTTTTAAGTGATTACACCCAACTCTGTTTCTAAGTACAGCTGAGTTTGGCACTCTAGATAAAACATTGTTTAAATAAAGAATAAATAAAAAATACTTCATCTTTATTATTTAGGTATGCGTCAGGAGCCGCTCTTTTCGGAGCTCCAGAGCCGCATAGCTATCGGGATCCAGAAATCACGCCTCTGTGGTTTGTGTCATCGGGCGCAAAAAAATTTTTTTTAACTTTTATTAGAGGTCTTTTGAGAAGCCCTGATTCTAGGGTAGATATACATTTTTGGATAAGGGCGCCAAGTACACCAGCGCCGGTCCTGGTCATTACTATTCTTGAAGACACCAGACTGGCCAGTCACAGAGTTCAGATCTGAACCCGCATCTTAGCTTAATAAACATTTTATAAAACGGTAATTCGTTTTCTTCTTGTGTCCGTTACACATCTGTAAACTATAAACACTTGAAAAGTGTCGTGTCTTGCAGCTCGCGAGTGAAATATGAAAATACGAGCAGAACCTTGGGATGTACAAATTGCAAAATTACCAGTATTTTATGGTATCGAAGTTTGACATCAATCAATGAGAAAATAAATACGTTGATAATGTAATTAAATTCAATATTGTAATTGTTTTTAATTGGAACGTAATTGATCGGAATTAATACAAGTAAAAACTTAATTTTCGATGGTAACTAAAAAAGTTGTCAATTGTTAACCGTTGGTTCGAATTATGCAGTGATACCTACAATTAATTTTTGAGGTGCAATAAATTTTTGTCGTTTAATAAACAGTTGGCCCTGTTGCGCAAACCTGTATTTTATTTAAATCTCCTCGCCCGCTATTTGACATACTTGTATTTATTAAACGAAAAGAATTTATTACACCTCAAATATTAATTATAGGTTATCGAGCCCCTCAATCCTCGAATAAACGCGGTCACGAATGTTATTAAAGCTTCGAATGAACGTCGAATAAAGACACAGGTAAAGAAGGCATCCTTATTCACCAAAGAAGATAAAAAGCACCACGAATAAAAAATTGTCTTTATTCGCCAAATAAATACCCATCGGATACATCCATTTATTCGTTAGTTAAATTACGAATGTTCACACTTTATTTGGCCACCTACAAAGAATAAGTCACGAAATGCCTCCCTCAAAATCATGCAACTTTTATATACAACAATTTTCCAACCAACGCATATCTAATTTAGGAGTTATTTCACCCAGTATATAGAAGATAGGAGATAGACAGATAGATGTTCAAAATAATAAATGAAAGTGTATATCTGTATATATTTGAATTATTCTCCCCGCTACTATAACTTCATTTCCTACCGCTAGTAATGATGCACTCTTCTTCCACGTTTAGCCGTTAACGTTGGGCGTGACACGCAAATGGTAATAGGGCTTATGAATCACAAAACCGCGAAACAGAAAATAGCACTGTGTACCGCAACACTGACACAAAACGGTACTGCGTAACAGGTCTATTCCCTATTTCGTATGTGGCTTGCAAATTATTTTCTAATGGCACAGAAGGGTAAAGCAATGCGAAGGTTATGAGAAATCCCAACAGAGGGCACGTGGTTAGAATATGAACAGCGCCGTCTATGCGCATGAAGCGAAACTAGATTCTTTCCTTACCGACACAAGGGATTGAGCAGAAACACCTGCCGGTTTTCCAACTGGAATAAATGGTCATCACTTTGTATTAATGAACCCATAATGGTGTACTAATGATTTATAAAGAAAGGAGATTTACCTTAAATACAAAATTAGTAGCTCTTACAACTTTTATGTATACTTAAAAAGTGTGTCTTCCAAATGGTCTCCATTACACTAAACACTCTGCTGAACATTACCGATGAAGCTCAACATTACCCGCTATGGCATACCCCGTGGGATGTTTTCAATCTCTTGTGTTATGCAGAACGTTATGTCACACAAAACCTTCTTCTCGAAACTACGGTCCTACATAAGATTAGTGTTGCGAGATGGTGCATCGCGTCGATTCAACTAATTACGAACCTCATGCATTTTTTAAATGCAATCATATAATTTTTGTTTCATACTATTTTTTTTAGCATTAAAACAAGTACAACGATGATTTAAAAATCTCGAACTTTAATTCGTTAAACCTACGTTTGTTGAAATCAAAGGAAACGTCAAACTAAAGTTTATTAATCTGAAGAAGCACTGTCTAAGAAATAATTATTGTAACGAAGGAAGTACCTAATGAATCATATGTGGAAGTACCTTCTTACTTGATATTACAATAGTATTTTTAATTTATCAATTAACGAATGTAAAGAGCAATTAATTTTGTTGTCACGTAGCATTTTCACCGCACCAGTATTTGTGTGTATTTTACAATTGATAGCTTCTCCGCGCAATTGATTACTATTACTAATACTCACGAGGTTTCAATATATATGTATTTCATGCACAATATTGTACGAATTGGTGCAATATATTGAACTGCCTTTATATAGTACCTAACATTAATTTTCGATAATTGTGACAGAACAAAATGTGTGCAACTTCGAACGTTTAAGGTAATAATACGACATAATTACCAAACTGCAAAGTTTACATTCACACGAGTTTCAATGCTTTAAAGAAATGTACAAGCAAAGTGATTGCACCGGTATTACCTGTTTCCACGAAATATGTTTCGCGTTTCTATCTCGGTATAAAATTTATTTTTATAATTAAGATAAAGATGCAGTGTAAAAGTTATGTTATTGAAGGAAGTAAGCCCGGAATATGAGCACGACCAGAAATTTACATACAGGGTAGGGCACGTAAATGGGTAACTACACCTAAACATCTCCGTTGTTTATAGATACCTACATATATGAAAAAACTGTTTAGGGCAAAGTTAAATTGTTCAAAGGGTTGAACAAAATGATAAAAAGAAAACTCTCTTCAAAGTCAGCTTTTCGATATTTCATAGTTACCGGTGTTTTCTTAACTGTTATAGTATATTTTTTCTACATCCTTATAGTGTATAAAAAGACAAATTCAACAACTTTAACAACGTACCATTCTGATCACTTAATTTCGAGACATGTATTTGTATCTCGGAAATAAAAATTTCTTGTAGTTACTGGGTACATATCGATTCCTCAAATATAAACATAATCTCTTGTTATTTATTTTTATTACTGTTATTGAGTGTGGAACGGAAGAAACTGTATTGTCGGACCGAATGATGGTTTGTTTTTCCGTCAGTATTACTAACAAGCGACAAAGTGACACACACCGATTTTCATGAAACTTTGCGCAATTGAACTAATTTTAAAGTTTTGCTGTATTTGGTTGGTGCTAGTTTTGTACTTTAAAGAAGAAGCCACCCCCTTTAATGGAGTTGCCTCTTTTATTTATGCACTTATAACTCGTACATTACAAAAGGTATCGAAAGAAGGATTACATAAATGTTATACCGTTTCTGAAGGCTTATATGCCTGTAGCAAAATGTTTTCACAAAATTAATATTTTTACGGAAATCAAATCCTCCATCGCCTTTTTCAGAATTTCTTTTTCACACGAATAAAGGTTTTCTTTTATTCTAAATTATTCCCAAATTATGCTAAATTATTCCCAAATTATTCTAAATTATTCTTTTATTCCAAAGAGTAGATAGTTCTTAATCAGAGTTTCTGTAAAAGTTACCTATACCGAACACACTGCAACTACAGCTACTTCCACTATTGCAAATTTAATATTTATGAATAAAAGTTGCGATATGAACAAAATTATGATATTCGTTGAATTCGTCTTATAAATGTCCCCTACAATATCATGAAAGAAGAAATCATATGATTCCATTTAAAAAACTCAAGGTGACTTGGGTTTTGCAATGACAAGAAAAAAATTTAGAAATGTTTGTTGTCGCTCTATATTCCCTATTCAACACAGATCATTTTTAGTTAATAACTTTTGTTATTACATTATCCTAAAGGGCTAAAAAATCATGTACATTCATAAATTTATTACCAATGTTGTGGATTAGGTTTTCTGCTGAAAACGAGTCAAAATACGACTTGACTCGGACTTTAGAAGAGATTCGATTACGTATAATTGAAAATACATACTCTGAACGAAATAATTTTTTAACCATCATGGGAAAAACCTCGTCTCTCTAAGGCAGTACTCTCATGAATGTCCAGTGGAAAATATAGAAATTTAAATTATCATTATTATCGGATCAAGTATATTCAAAGAGCGAGATGAGCTGGAAATAACTCTCCTGCCAGAAGTGATCGCTTGGAAAAGTTTAACTGACTTGAAACGGTATTTCGTCAAGCTTCACGTAGGCCTCTTTCACACGACAATGCGTGTACATATCGCCATTCACGTATGCGATATGCGTCCAGAACGGTTAGCCCACCTAACATAAAATGGTTATTAAAACTTACGCTGATATTATTTATTTTATCAGACTAAACCTGATATGTTTAAAATTGTATGCTAGTTCAGAAAAAGTGGTCAATATTTCCATTAAGACAATATTTGCTGAAAATCGGGTTGAAAACTGAAGTCAGAGCATCTGACCATCTCTCCCTGTACCTAGGGAGAGATGGTTCGCGTCGTTGGGAGACATGGCTCACATCATTATTCATGAATAAATAACAAAGAAGAAAGCAAAATTATTTATGAGTGACTACTACAACTACAGATTTATTGAAATCTATTTTGTTTACGCTAAACAAGTAAAGAACACATCAAACAAAACTACAACCTACTAGCGATTAGCAAAAAATTAATACAAAAGTGAACAAATTAAATAAATAAACAGAAAATTTATTTTAATGTTTGTAAATTATAAACAGTCAAATACTCATTTTTTTTATTTTATTGAACCTAATTAATTTTTCTTTACGGCTACAACTATTACATCTATCACTATTTTAGCCAGTCGATATTTAGATTTGTTCTGAAATAGTTTTCTAAACATTCTAGGCAATTTGAGAGTGGGTCATCTATCCCAATCATAACTGAGCCATCTCCCTTTCCTTCGGGCATACTCGTTAGCTTTGAAAGGAAGATTTAAGGAGCTTCGATAGCGGGGCAAAAACGATGAGAAATCTTTGAAAAGTGTTTTAATCTAATGTTCAAAGTGTAGTCCGCATTGTGCCAAAATTTCAAGCCGATTGACCGCACGGTGTTTGAAAAAATTGAAAACAAACTTGCGCTCTTATACACAGGCTGTTATGTGAGAAGCTATAAAACGTCTATAAAATGTGACCCAGAGTCCTTAAAAAGGATAAGAATGTTCTAAAAAATGTTGCAATGAACAGCTTAAATATTCCTGTGAAATTCTAAAAAAGAAAATCGGACAAGAACCGTACAGAGTTATTAGATAATTGAATAAATAGACAGCAATGTGCTCGTATTTTTGAAACTCCCTAAATAAGGAACTGTTTGAAACGTGGCAACGCTGTACGCCGGGTAGTCATCTATACAATGTATACTTGTACAAAGCATACAGTAGAAATTGGTAAAAACACTACCAAGCTGTAAACACGTACCGTTAAGGAACTAGTTCTTGATCAGGCACTAATTTTTGATCAGTTCATGATGTAAATCGTTCTTTAAAGTTTATGTCAATAAATAATTGTCTGAAATAATTACTAACATAAAAATTGATAATTCAAAAATATATGTGTTGTCCGTGAAAGCAGTTAGTATTGTTAGTTTTCGTGAAAATAAATGTGTAAGGTGGCCCACTTGACAGAAGGCCCTGTTGAACGCCATCTCTTACTGTTCGAAGTAATAGATCACCATCGACGCCACAGTCGATTTCTTTGCTGGTTGTTGCGGTATTAAAGGTTATTTTCATACATTTTGCTTACAATAGTTTACTTTACAATGTAGAGCAAGAATTTTAGTATTATATGTATCATTTTGCTATAAAAGTCATTATTCAGTTCCAATTTTTTCTTGTGGAACTAATTTTTGATCACCTGAATAAAAAATAGGTTAGGACATTTTAAAATTATAAAAAAAAAAAATTTAGATGGTATAATACTAAAAATAAGTTTATTTGTTACTTTCTTTTTAATTAGTATCCGATTATTTACATTGAATAGTTCCGTACCTAATAAGAAATTAGTTCCCATGTATTTTACATGATCAAAAACTAGTTCCTCACCTGACCAAAACATTAGTTCCCATGTATTTTACATGATCAAAAACTAGTTCCTAGTCACCTTATTATTCCATACTTTATAAATAATTAAATTATACTTATTTTCAACTTTTTAAATTCTTTCCTTATATTTTAAACATTAATTCATCTTTTAGTATAAAAAAGTCTATGGTTTAAAGCTGTATTAGGTTAAAAATAAATATTAAAGCGGGAAGCCCTCTAAGCTGATCAAAAACTAGTTCCTTAACGGTATTTAGTAATTTGTTGCGAACCGATACGAACGCGTAAAAGATCGCCACAAGTGTGAGATGGAAAGAGAAAAAAAGATGGACGCAAAGCCACGTTGCCGCATCTCACTCACATGTCCTACGTTACTTTTAATGAAAATATTGTGTTTCTAGCTGCATTAAACATAATTTCTGCTTAATTGAATTCCAAAACAAAATATGGAGTAATAATTTTATTAGGAATAGACATGTAAATAACATTTTTATTTACATAATTTTTTTTATCTAAGATTGGTATCACTGCAGGGCTCCCATGTATAAGCATAGGCATTCTCCTCTCGCCGCCTGCGAACCTCCTTAATATGGCCAAATTACTACTACTACTATCTTATCATCCAAAACATTAAAGGAAAATTAACTTATGTAGAAGTAGATTTTAAATAATATTCTGTAGGTGAAATGTAGCCTCCAGTTACCTTTTTCAGCATACATATCCAAAGAAACATAGAAAAAACGAAATAAGGTTATTGACTCAACTATTTGGCTTGTATTGAAGGAATTGTTCCGCACTATAGCGGCTGAAATATAGCGACTGGCCATCTCTCCTGCCGCGTCGTCTCACCCGTATTTAGGTAACCTATGTATTGTCGTGTCAAAGAGGTCTTAAAGTACCGTAACTTCGGGGAACATTGGTAGTACGGGGTAACATTGGCATCTACTTAACATCTATTAAAAAGGAAAAGGAAAAAATTTTTATGCATTTTTGAAACTTTAAAAAAAATAAACAAAATGTAAAAGATAGTGCATTGAACATAAAAAGAAACAAATTTATGAAAAATGTGGTAAAACTTTAGCTTTTTAGTGCTATTTATATATGATGTATTAAACATGTATTAAAGAAGGAAAAGGTCAAATTTTTTTTATGCATTTTAAAACTTGTAGTGCATTCACAAAAGATGCAATGTTATGATAGGATACTTCAAGCAAATGTAAAAATGTTAACTTTCAAATTATATAGCAAAATGTTCCAAAAACATGTCAATGTTCCCCCAGTTTACGGTACGTCCTAAGACACTCTGACAGTACTTTCACTTTCAATGCCTTCCGCAGAATATCATCATGAAAACACACCAAAGCCGCACACAGAGTGGAACACACTCAAAGTGTTAATGTTACTCAATAAATTGTACCTTTTTTTCAACAAGAATGACAATTTCTCTTAAACTATTATATATTACCGTTCGCCTCTATCTTGTGTAATTATTTAGAAAGCAATTTTTCTAATTTTGCTATTGCTATTTCAATAATTATATTGGTCACAAATAATTTAAACTTCATCGTTTGACTACTATCAAAAATGGATGTTTTTACTTTATCTGTTAAATAAAAATTTCAGACTTTTTATTATATTGCACAGGATACTGCAGTCGTGCGCTTCGTGTTAACGTAATGAACGTGTTTGAAGCGTTAACGACTGCTTTAATAATTACGGTGTAGTCGCGTGTTTACTTGACAATTTCGCAGCAGTTCCCACGCTCTAGGAATAATTATGCACGAAATCGATTGTACGCGTTGTTGCAGTCGGGGAATGCGTTTCCTGCTGCGAGCGATTCATGAAATTACAGAGGGGAAGCGTGGTACATATCAGAGTGTACAGACGGTAAACAAAGTAAGAAACTGTGGCTTCTTTCAAAGGTTTCTCCCCTGGAGGAAAATCATAACACGTGTTTGCCGAATCAGTACCTACAGAGTACCTAGTACAGACACATTATATTTATCGGCAATTTCATTGACAGCAAATGAATTTATTAATCTTTCTATTGCGTTTATATTGTGACTATAAGCGTATGGCATAGGTTCCATTTCACATCACTGACAAAAATTTCAGGAATAATATTGTCATCGATAGTCTTTGATTAACAACAACATTTACCAACTCTTCGACTACTGACGGTCTTCTACTACAGGCAAAATAAGACGAAAATATAGAATAAAATTTACCCTTTATAGATGAAGGGCTTAGAAAGCAAGCAGTGTAAGTCCATTAGCACTAAGAGGGTAGCCTTATTTAAGACGCTAGGAATAACCTGATTCATGGAATTTTTTTTCTAAGAAACTGTTATGCAGATCTTTTCCAAACTGTCAGGGTATTTTTAGTTCACATTCAAACAATAAAAATTAATTTTTTCGTTAGAAACTGTTCGGTAGAAATGAAGATATGTGAACACGTTCGTTAGAACTCGTGCGGCGGGGTTGCAAATTTGCGCTTATAATGGTGGCCCCAATTCTTCCCTGAAATAAAAAACCAAGGGTTTTCTTATTTCTAGTATAACTACAGTGTCGATGGACCTAAAACTTTGATAAATAAATTGAACTGAACAAGTCTTTTCCCATAAATAGTACGAAATATCTTGGGGAAGAATCGTAACTTTTTCTTTGAAGTTCCACTAATTTGCCAACTTTTAACTTTTTTTTCGTTTGTTAGGTTCATCTGCAATGTAATTATACTAGAAATGAGAAAATCCTTGGTTTTTTTATTTCAGGGAAGGATTGGGGCCACCGTTATGATCGCAAATTTGCAACTCCGGCGCGCGAGGCCTAATGCCTCGTTCACATTAGTCAAGTTTACTGGTTCAAGTCACTTCAAGTGACTTGACTAATGTGAACCTGTCATTCACTTGACTTGAAATATCTTTTTAACTTTCTTTCAAGTTTTCTTTGCCTGCAACGTTTCAAGGCAATTGGATTGGCGGTTATAACCTGACTGTAAGCTGTCAAAATTTGAAGTAGATTGCATAGTGAAGGTAGCGTTTAACGAACGGAACATGTGTTAGTTTCGTTTTGGCTGAAGGTGTGCGTGTAACGCGTATACCAGTTGGCTTACCATCGTGACTCTTGTACATACGTTCACACTATTCAAGTTGTATTTCAAGGCAAGAAAAGTTGAAACACTCTCTACTTCGCTTGAAACTTGAAAGGATATTTCAGGTGAAGTGAATAACAGGTTCACATTATCAAATGTAATGATTTCTAGCGACTTGAAGTTAGTAAACTTGACTAATGTTAACGAATATTTCGCGTAAAACTTGAAAGAAAGTTAAAAAGATATTTCAAGTCAAGTGAATGACAGGTTCACATTAGTCAGGTTTATGCCTCGTTCACATTAGTCAAGTTTACTGGCGTCAAGTGACTTGAACCAGTAAACTTGACTAATGTGAACCTGTCATTCACTTGACTTGAAATATCTTTTTAACTTTCTTTCAAGTTTTCTTTGCCTGGAAAGTTTCAAGGCAATTGGATTGGCGGTTATAACCTGACTGTAAGCTGTCAAAATTTGAAGTAGATTGCATAGTGAAGGTAGCGTTTGACGAACGAAACATGTGTTAGTTTCGTTTTGGCTGAAGGTGTGCGTGTAACGCGTATACCAGTCGGCTTGCCATCGTGACTCTTGTACATACGTTCACACTATTCAAGTTGTATTTCAAGGCAAGAAAAGTTGGAACACTCTCTACTTCGCGTGAAACTTGAAAGGATATTTCAAGTGAAGTGAATAACAGGTTCACATTATCAGATTTAATGATTTCTAGCGACTTGAAGTTAGTAAACTTGACTAATGTTAACGAATATTTCGCGTAAAACTTGAAAGAAAGTTAAAAAGATATTTCAAGTCAAGTGAATGCCAGGTTCACATTAGTCAAGTTTACTGCTTCCAGTCACTTGAAGCCAGTAAACTTGACTAATCTGAACGAGGCATTACTGTTTCCAGTCACTTGAAGCCAGTAAACTTGACTAATCTGAACGAGGCATTACGGACGTGTTCATGTATCTCCATTTCTACCGAACACTTTGTAACGAAAAAATTAATTTCTATTGTTTGAATGTGAACTAAAAATACCCTGACAGTTTAAACAAAGATCCGCTTGACAGTTTCTTAGAAAAAAATTCCCTAGGATCACCTTATTCCTAGTGTCCTAAATAGGGCTCCCTTAAAACCGAGATTTACAATGTTTGTCTTCTGAATAATTTTGCCGAGTAATTCCATGGTCAATATAAGTACCGCCGCCTATTGCTTACTTATGAAAGTAGTAACTTATTTGATTTATCAACTGAAGGTTTTAACAATAAAGAGGTAATTATAGTTACGACGAAACTCATTTTCAGGAAAAATTGGATTTACATTGATTGACTTCTGATCTCTCCACATCTCTCAACATTCGACGATTGTGACTTTTTTTTGCGACTGAGTTTGACCGCCATATATGTATATTTTAAAGAATTGAAAATATCATCGACTATTGAGAAAAGTATTATTATCCGTGAAAGTAGCAAAAAACGTACACTGAATTGTATAAACATAAGAGCAATAAATTAATATTTTGTCGGATATCTCAGCGATCTTGTTATAAGTTCTAATTTCTTATGGATAGATGGAACCAATTTTTTATGAAATTCACGTTCATCGTGCACGATTCTTCTACCAAAACTTGTTTGAGCATTGCTTTGGAAGATGGTATTAACCAAAACTATAGGGGAAAGGTGGGATAGTTGATCAGCGGGGATACATGATCACATCAGTTTTCTGCTTAATATATTGGCAATTTGTGCCTGCTGTCACGCTAGCGTGATAATGTTTACATTATCGCAACACTTCACGTTGCAGTTTTCTTTTGGGAGCATAGAATAATGTTGTTATAAGCTTCGATCTTATTTGCAGCCAAAAAGTAAATATTTCGGTCTGCTTGTTCTTCCTCCTTTTCGAGTAAATGTTGCATTTCCAACGATTTGAAATATACTAAGTAAAAACGGCAATTTCCAGTCAATTAATGCTATTTATTGATTTATCTAAATATTTAAGGCAAGTTCAATTTTTCATCTTTTTCAAATCGAGTGCATTGAGGGATACATGATCAGTGTGTGAGGTGGGATACTTGAACAGCTGAAAATGCTCCAATAAAGAACCATAGAACGGCTAATGAAACAGAAAAATACGGCAAAGAAAGTGAGAAGGAAAATCTTTTCTTTATCATTATCTTAATCAGATGATATCTAAGTGAAATCTCTTTTAAGAATGCATTTATGTTGTTTTATGTCATAGAGTTTAATTCTTCGGTTTCATTTTTTCAGTAATTCCTTCAAGTTTGTTATAGTTTACTTTCTTTTTATGATATTCCCTTTATTTCATGTTATTGGCGAAGATAATAAATATTTTTTAAAAAGTTAATGTGTTATTTACTCTGAAAGTCCACTGATCAAGTCTCTCTAACCGTTTGATCAAGTCTCCCCTTCAGTGGGGGATACTTGTGCATAACGTCACTGCCAGAAAATGTTGAAATTCTGTCATTAAAATTAGTTTTCAGCTCTCAAATTTGTCAAAGTATATTGAGAATACTCTAAGAATCACAACTTACATAATTAAATACAAACAAAGCAAATCATTATTATTATTTTAATAAAAAAGCAAAACTGTGATCAACTATCCCACCTTTCCCCTACCTACAATTAATCAAGGTGTCTATTAATAAGAATTGAAATTGGTAATTCTGTCTTTCTGTAACTGTAGATGTAGTATGAAATTCGGTGAATGTGTATGTTGTATGTCGGTGAAAGCCTATATTTGTGAGGAGATTATAGGTAATTTTAACGTAATAAGATATTTCATACTTTTCTCAGTACTTCTAAGGTGAATAATTTGAATATGCAGAAAAAGTAAGATCCAATAAAACAGTTTTATTATCAGACTAACAAGGGAACCTCTTATAGTGACAAACACGAATTTTGATGCGGCTCTGGTAGAAAGTAGTTCTTACAAAGATATTTGACGCCAATTTTGTTTTAGCTGCTAGCATTAATGTTAAAGGGGTGAACACAGCCATTAAATTTGGGGGTGAGAAACATATTTGGCCGAATATCTCGAAAACTATTAAAGGTAAAAAACGGTTTTAATAACAACGTTGTGCATTTATTAATGAGGAATCTAGCTAGGTAATTAGATTTCAGAAAAATTGATTTGTTTAAATGATACATGAAAAAATAACACTTTTTTTTCTTAATTTTTCTGATCGAAGGTTAATGCATTTTCCTGTAAATTTATGTGTGAAAACTATGTACCTGAATATAAAATACGGATAAATTGAAATGTTGATTTTTGCATTACAAAAAAAGTTATAGTTGAAATTTACTCGTGTTTTGTGATGTTTTACAATGCAAAAATCAAAATTACAATTTATAATAAGAAAATGGATTAACATTTAATCATAAAAATGATCAAAAAGTGCTATTTTTGCATGTATTATTTAAACAAAATTGATGTTTCTGAAATCTGATTACGTAGTTGGGTTCATTTATAAGGAAACTGAATTGTTTATGTAAAGTGTGAACTAAATCGAAACTAGATGAAACTTGCAAACTTCATCCGCCTGTATTTTCTAAACAAATTCGAAACTGGTAAAATGATGACTTAAGGATGAATTTCAGTGACAATCTTAGCCAAAAGTTAATCAATTTCCAAGATATTAATCAATTGTCCGGAATTCTTCTGAAAATTTAGTTCGGTGCTTGATATTTCTGTACACAAGAATTGTAGTTATATTTCTCAATATTGCGTTTCCCCATAAGAATGCATGTTAAATTAAATGTTAAATAATTTAAAAAGTACCGAATCAATTTTTCTAAAATTTTGCGGGGAGTTTTCCTATTGCCGAAAAATTCAATCCTCCAAATTTCAAAGACTTTCGCTTACTTTTAATGTTACTGAAGTTCATCCTTAAATTGAAAGTTAAATAATTTAAAAACTATCTAATCAAATTTTCTAATATTTTGCGGAAATTTTTACTGTTGCAGAAAAATTTAATTCTCCAAATTTCAAAGATTTTCGCTTATTTTTAATGTTACTGAAGTTCATCCTTAAACACCCTTTAAGTTCACAGGAACTACATCATATTTCAATTTTTTAAAATTCCTGGCACGAGCCACAAAATGTAATCCATTTGTCGTGTAACGATCCACCAAACTTCCACTTATTGTTAGAATTTGGAAAACAGAGTTTTCGCACCAACGATACGAATACGTGTTTCACATTTTGTTATAAAAGGAAACGTTCAATCAATTAGGCTTTATCTGTGCAAAAAATCATAACAGTTTGTTGCCCAGTGTATTAGTATTCTGTAACAATAATAAGTACGTACCTCTAACGCGTCTATCATAAGATTCTTTAACTCGTCAAGGCACTTGTTTATTCGTGCACGCCTTTTCCTTTCCAAAAGTGGTTTCGTTACCTAATATAAACAAAAGAACTCTATTATATAATAATTACCCAATTAAGTATAACGGAATGGCCGTAAACATCACGGCTATATAAACATCATTATCGTACATTTTCAATACTACTGAACAGTACCATTTTTGTTTTTTCACATTACAAAAGATGGTGATTTTACGACTGATAAAGGATATGTAGTATGTAGATATATGCGATAAAAAGTTCTTATAATTCGAAATGAGAAAAAGCTCTCACGCAAACTGCGTGATAATTTGTAAAAGGATGGGTCCAAAAATGTGAAACATATTATATTCATGTGCCTGGTAATTTCAAAATTTATTACTTCTAATTATACTATATATATTTTGGGGAATTTTTTGTAAGGAAACTATACATTCCTTTTTAAAAAATTCAGGCTATATTATTATGTTTTTCAAGGAGTGAACAAACATTTATTGATGTACAAATAACGCGGCAATTCCAAATGGCGCAAGTGTTTTGGAGCGGCCAAGTTGTTCAACTGCGTTCAGCTTTAGAAACCAAAATACCATATAGCTTCCTATTTTTAGAAATGCAAAATTTAAATAATGTTGAATGTCTGAAATAATAATTGCGTCTTTTACTAAAAATTTTCACGTTCATTCTGCAATATACCTTATTAGATTTAATAATATTATTCCGGATTGAGGTACATCCGGAGTGTAATTTTATTAAAAATACAAAACGATTTAGTTTTTTGGTTTCAGGCCACTACAACGGACCCCAAACTGCACGCAGTTGAACAACTTGGCTGCTCCAAAACACTTGCGCCATTGGGAATTACCGCGTTATTTGTAAACGAAAAATTGTTTGTTCGCTTCTGGAAAAATATAATAAAATAGCCTGAAAGTTGTAAAAAGATTACATGTATAGTTTCCTTACAAAAAATTCCCCAAAAGTTAAGTCCCTTAACTTCAGCTACAGATGGAACGTTCGCGACCTTTTATTTCAATCACCACCTTCTGGTAAATAAGACAAGAAATGGGAGAATGGAATTTATTTTTAATATTTTTTCGAAGACACCTGCTTGTTTTTCCATTCTAGTAAAAACATAATTTTGTTTGTGTTAAAGAAAGGTGGCTCGTAATGAATTTATTAAAAATATCCTACGGAATATCGAAAAAAAAGTGCAACTCGTACAGAGTTATCCACTTAACTCGGAACCCGCGCGTGAGAACAGTTGAATGCTCCCTGTCCTAAAGAAGAAATTGGATTTGGGTTGTACCAACAGGTTGCTCATGGGTTTTGCGTCGTTTCCCCCTGAGCCTGAGGGCAAATGTCCTGACGATTGTCTGAAAAAGGCAACGCAAGGCATTTGTTGTCGCGCGCGCGGGTTCGGAGTTAAATGTATAGCCCTGTATTAAATCCTATTAGTTTAAGGAAGAGCTTGCATCGTGTTTCTTTGTTTCATTTCACTGACCTTTTTATATTGGTATGTTTTGGAAACCGGGTGCGGGTAGTCGTAGGACATCATTGCAGGAGTTGCAATAATTCTTCAAGTTCGACGGAAAAAAATATCTCCCACCTGATTGTGACAGAAATTTACATATTGAATTGTAATGGAAAGTATCTATATGGAAATGATACGTCTATCATTTGCGTTGTATTTTTAAATATATAGTAACGCATAAAATTTTTATTTAACCACTTATTATTGTACTTGTCATATATTCTAAGGAACTTTGGAAGAAGCAGAAATATCAAGTATAACCAGCAATTTCTAAATAATGACCTAGAAAGGACAGAATTGAACTGAATTCTGTTCGAAACTGCATTATTATTATACAATCTAAATATCTTAATATTGATCGTTGAACATTCCGTTATTTTTACATCGTAGCCTGAAAGCGGAAAAATGAAAATTTCTTGGCAATATTCGAGAGATTAAAGATTGAAGGTTAAAGGTGATCTTCCTTTAACTTGCTAAATAGGTATCACAAAGCACAATAAAATGACTACAATAAAAATTTGTAACTCCATTAAAAAGAGTGTAGGTGAGAGTTAAATTTCTATGAACAATAATTTCACGAAAGAATGCAGTTCAATGTTATATTTCTCCATCCAAATCAATACAAAATTTTTAATGTAACTTTTCTATTTTTTCGCAGATTTGAATAATAAATTATTTACAAATGCTGACACAAGATATATTGAATATATTATTAATGATCTCATTAATGACCTGCGAATTTGGGGCGCACGAAATTTTATTTAGAGTAGGTTTTACACGGTCCAATTGAATTAAATACTCAGATATTTAAACACTAAATTACTTTATATACCACACGATCCTTAGCTGTATAAAGTTTACGAAGGAAAGAGTTACAAATTAAATAATTCGTAGGCGGAATTTTAATTATTAATTATTTGGGCATACAACGATCCCATGATTAATTTTAATCAAACGAAAGAATATGATTTATTGTCGAATATTCAATTACTGCAAGAATATATGACGCTTTAAACGAAAATTGATAAAAGATGATGAATTAATGGCTTAAAATATTATTGTCACGCAATGTTATTAATTGATTAATAATGAATTATTTTTCTACTCTGCATTAAACAATAGTTAATCAATAAGATTTTCAGATTGCAAATTCCGCGGTATAACAGATATAGTATGGTAATCTTTATTATCTTCCATATGTAATATACATACACAACTGTAATAAGTATACTACTACAATATACATATACCTAATATCTATAGAGGAAAATGCTTGATTGCATTTTCAGAGAATGTTGAATTTATAACAATTCAAATTTTTCTCTATTCATTCCTTCAACTTGACCTACAACAATCAATTTTTAAACATAACTTAATTAACGAAAATAACAATCTTACTTAAGATTTCATGCAGATAAAGTGATTCTTTGAGAAAAAAATGCAGACGATTACACCCGCTATGTTTGGTTTAAATGTAAACATACAATTATTTCTGAAGCTGCTCAATGCACAAAACAATGTTATTTATATAAAGATAGTTTGCTTTGCAAGGTGAAATACAGTATTAACCCGGAATCTTTGTAGGATCACTACGTAGGGACCTTTGAGTGTTACTCTTATTTTTTTAGACTGACTGATATATTTTTACTATTTCTGTCTTATTTTAAATATTATACATATGCAACACAATTCTTTACTGTTATTGAAAGTATATAAGTAAATTCGTCGAGTCCTCATCTGCAATTATACAAAAAATCGTAATGTAATGTATGTTGCTATAGTACGTGAATAGTAATCAATCCCCATAATTTTATTGTTGCTGTTAATCCCATTTGGTTCTATTTCTTGTCTATTCAAATGAATCTAATTACAAGATCATATGTCAAAAACAATCGGACCAGATTAGCGTCTAATCCATCACTGACTTTATTTTCGAATTATTAAACAATCCAAAAATTAATCTTTGTTACTACAGAGACATGTCATTTATTGTTAAAAATCTTTAAATCTCTAATTGTTTCACAATTCGTATTGCATTATCTATCAAAATCTAGCGAATCATAATTGGAAAGTATTTCATTTATTTAGTAATTTTCCACATAATGTAATTAAAGAATATGCATCGAAAAAGAAATTCGCCGCGTTGATAAACCGCTACTGTCTTACATCATTAACCATTTAAATAGCTAACCACTAATATATTCAGACTGGTATACTCATCAACACCAATGTTATCGACAAATCTTCAATTAGACAATTGTAAACTATAGGCACAGGGATTTCTTATTTTCGCGCTATTGAAAAAAGATATAAGGGCGAGACGTTGATGTGACACGAAACGGTAAATAACAAAGCGCGAATTAAAAATAACAAATAATTACTAAAAGTAGGAAATATTTATTTAAAATAAATAAACTAAATAAAACAACTGCCTATAGTGTTAATACTTTTGGTTATTCAAACGACCCCACTCATCCCTCGTGTTACGCGGGTACCTTTTTTGCGTGGTACTTTTTTTTTTGGCCACTATAAATATTCCCTCCGTTTACGCGACGTCTTTTTCTTACGTGTTTTCTTGTACCACCAGACTCCATTCACATTATTCCCAACTGCGTAAAAAGGAAACCACGTGGAATTAATAGGTACTCCGCGTAAATCGAGCGATGGGTGTACGTAACGTTGAAGCTGGCAGCATCGTACCACTTACCTTTTATCGCGAACGTAATTCCAAAATCAGAGATTCGCTGCAGCAATATGCGAGCTACATTGCTGCGCTGGCAGCCCGAGTTGGGGGAAACTTCGTCAACACTTTTTCTACGCATCAACGGTGAAAAGAAAGGGCCGAAACGTGACAGTGCGGAGCGAAATCCAGCAGCATTAGAGAAGCAAACGCACGCTCCGAAGTCTCTAGACAAACTGACTCTCCGCTGCCACTCACCCAGCGGCGGCCACCTTCACCAACTTCGAACCCTCTGCAGAAGCTACTTCTCAGGCAGATCTCTCTAAATGCTTCGATTGTGGTGCAGGTACATACATACATACACCTTGACGCGCAGCAAACCGGCGACGCCCGCTACTTAAGGCGAATTTTCACGGTTCGCTTTGGCCAAACAATGCGGTCGATTCAACAGAATTAACAGCGAAGTGAACGTCGATAGGAGTTGACAGAGTGTTTCCAAATTGAACAAGTGTGGACACGCATCTCGAGCATTGAAAGGTTTCATTCCGGTCGCGTAGATGTGTTGTTTATAAACAGAGCTTGGTGTTTCGCGCCACAAAGTTGTTTTTACAGGCAATAAGAATATTATAAATAATTGGTAGCACCTGGCCCTCGATTTTATAATCGTGTGTAAATTGAGAGAAGAATATGTACTCCATTATTTCTCCATTTGTACAAAAACCTGCCTTTAAATGATCACAAATTATTTCAACAAATGCGTGAACAACTTGCTTCGACGATATTTTTAAGTGAACCAGTCCAGTCAATTTCAGTGAAACGTGTAAATATTCGCCTTTCAATTTCATTGTTTCAATTCTGTTGAATGAAGGTTTTCTGCTATTTATAGGCTTTCCCTTTTTATTAGTGCCGAAAGCATTCATTGGTCTAATACTCAGAGTTGTAAAGAAAATGGGAAATCAGTCAGACAGAAAGGTAGTCAGCGTAGAAGTTTCAAAATAATAAAGAACTTAAGCGACTGTTCCGGTCTAGAGCCCATTGAAATAGGGGATCTTTAGGAATTAATTAAAGGAAAACTACTACATCGAATTTAATGGGATTTTTTGCATTGAATTAAGGATGTCTTAAACTATAGAAATAAATTTTTTGTTTTATAAGTCATCATTGCAGACGGCACTGGGGAGTCGTTAAAGTCGAGGCGTCAAAAAATTCATCCAAATCGGTGGAGCCTGTAGCACCTAAACCATTGGTTTGAAGTAAAAAACAATGCCAGATTATCAAAGGGGCAAGAAACTCGCTCGTGGACTGACCAGAAAAAATTACAAAAAATGACATTTTTTGACAAAATAACGACACTTGACTTTTAAAATCACTTTCTCAAAATTACAAATTTTGAATATTGTAAAATTTTTACTGGTCCGTCCACCAGTCAGAAGTATATCCTTCAAAATAAAAAAAGTTTCAGTCGAATCGGATAATAACTTTTGGAGCAACAGGTTTCACCGATTTTGAGAACACTGTTTCGAGTAAAACGCGTTTAAAGTTTTATACGTGAGTGCCAAGTGGCCGGGTGTTACCCATGCATTTGCCGCTACTCAAATGCCTATAACTTCGGGAATTTCGCGAATTTCAAAAAATCCTTTTAAACACGTATTCCTAAAAGGTTGAACATTCGAAAAATGAAATAAAAAAAAAATCGATTTTTAGACCGGAACCTCCCCTTAACTATTTAGTGTGTTAGAAACTTTTAGTTTAAGGAAAGAAAAATTCCCTGTGGGACGCGCGCAAAAGCTCAATTTGTTTGCAGAGTGTGCCTGGTGTTCGATCATTAATTTTGCAGGAGCAACTGCAGCGCGTGTCAGACTTGTTTATAAAATATCGCAACCATGCCGAGTTTGCACTGCTCTGGTAATACGAGTCGTTTTATTCCATTGAAGTAAGCAATGCACGCTCAGACTTACATTCATGGGTAGTATTCATTAACAAAGCAAAAGTTTGTTTGTCACGCCACATAGTTTCACGCACTTCAATGTTTAATTATAGAGTGCTGAGATAAGAAGCTGGAGAATCATGCTAACTACTGCAAAATTACTTGAAAATTGAATTTGGTATTAGAGAGTAGCAGCTGTTACGATTCGATATTATACGTAGGTAACTGAATTGGTTAATGAAAGCATACTTAGTGATTTTTAGAGGATGATATTTCGTATTAACGATGTAGAGGATGTAATTTATGGTAATTATTCTAAAAAAAAAGTATTGCAAAATTGATGGAAACTGTACAAATATTTGTAAATTTCATTTAAGGTTTTTAAAAAATTTAAAGTATGAAATACGTTTTTCTCTATTCACAAGGGAAGATCCCGAACCCGAGAATTCAAAAAATTCTGAAACTCTGTGAATATGTAGGGCATTTCCTCCCGATGACAACGCAATTTTTGTTTGCGACCCAAATTCATTCGAGGGGGTGAAATTAACCCCTGAAAATTCGGCTATTTTCCGATTTTGTGTTATAACTCGCGAATTGTTAGCGATAGAAAAAAAGTTTCAAGACAAAAGTTACTTCTTTTAATTAGATCTATCATTTGGTAAAAAAATATTTTACAGTTCACGAGTTACAACACAAAATCGGAAAATAACCGGATTTTCAGGGGTTCAATTACACCCCCTTAGAGTGAATTTAGCAGAAAAAAATTGCGTCGCAATCAGGAGGAAATTCCCTACATATTCTCAAAGTCTCAGAATTTTTTGAATTTCCGGGTTCGGGATGTTCCCTTGCCAGTCATTCAAAGTATTTTGGGTATGAAGTTAGAACATTTGGAAGCAATTAAAAATGAAGTAGTGAATTAACAATTTCGCGTACCCACCTAATACATACATAAGCGACAATAAATGTTTATAAATAGTGTACAAAATGTCTCGAAATAAGTGGTACAACTGAAGAGGAATTGATTGTGTTTGAAAAAAGAAATAAAAAATCGAGAATTAAGTTTTTTTAAGCGAGCCTTAATTTTCGGAAAAATCGAATTTAAATATTTGTACAAACGCAGTGGTCAATAAGGTAAATGTCCCAATACCTGGACATTTAAGGTACGGCGTACACACATCTGAGAATTTTTTAGTTATACAAATCGATTTATATAAAAACGATTTTGCAATTACATGGGGCATCGTGTGTACTATATCATTTAAAAAAAAACAACACATATTGTAGGAGTGAATAATTTTGTGAAATATTGAAAAATCATAGACCTTACAATGGCCCAATACTTGGACAGCTTAACTAGTATGTCCCGGCGTCCCGATTTTACTGTCCCATTACATGGACACATAATGAAACATCAGCAATTTGGATGTTTTCTAGAGAAATTAAAGAAAAAAAAAACAACACAATAGTTTTTCTTTTTGCATATTTCTTCTGTATAAGTAATTTATTCAAATCAGTAAACACACTTGAGTAAAAAGAATCTATTATTGGATGACTAATTTTAAGGTGATGTGTATTCGTGTGTAACATCGACTGCTTAGCAAATCAGATAAATCAAATACTAAAATGGTGTAAAACGGACAGTTCAAGAGAATAAATTGTTTTTTACGAAAGTGGTACAAATATACCAAATATATATGAATATATTTTATTAAATATTTGAATAATTGAATAAAATAGTTTTTTTTTTGGATAAAGCGAATATTAAATGTACTAATCAGTATTATTTGCACCAGTGTCCAGCTACTGGGACGTGTCCACGTATTGGGTCTTTTACCTTACAGTGTTGCCCCGTTTAGAGTGCGGGTCCTCCGTTCCGTTAAGAGAACATTTCTACCCATAGCGAGTGCGAGAGACTGAGAGTGAGCGAGAGGGCACGCGGCAGCGACAAGCCATAAATTTCGTTCGAGATAGCGGCGGCATCGTATTACTAAAAGAAGACGGCAAAAACGAAAGGCGAGCCGAATAGCACACTGTTTCGTTAAGAGACCGCCTTGTCCCCGGAGCGGTGTGCTTACATCGGGACACCACATTACAGCATAATTACAGCTCAACTGAATCCTTGTGCAAAGTCAAGTCGAATTTTTGGAGCAACTTCGTTTCGAACGTGGCTATGTTTTCGAGAAAATCGCGGTTTTGGAGGGGAAACCGATTTTTAACGAGCGTCGTTATTAATAGTTACAATTATATCATTCTATACAATATAATAAAAGTTATTCAACAATTTCTACGTATTTTTACACAAATATTCATACCACCCGCCAGGTGTATTGTATTATATTTACTGTTGCATTTTGCCAAGGTTTAGTCATTTGTAAGTGTAGGAACAAGTCTTATTGTTAGTTAGATATTAGCTGCGGGATTTTCGAAATTAATGTGAATGCAAGTGGTACTTTTGATAATTTGAAATTCGAATCGAGTTTCGAATGAATTGAATTTTGCTTCGAAAAATTATATTCCCCGAAGAAAAATGTTGAACAGATCCTTTATTTATAATTTAAAAAAAAAGGTATGCTTCAAATTTGTTATTATCCATTGAAACTGAATCAAATTTTGTTTACCCATCGCCACGAATGATTTGAAAATTGTGTGTGTCAAGTACAGTATGTATAAAATCAGAAGTGAAGCACTCTAGGTATTGATAATTATTTTCGTCTGTAATTTTCATTGCTTAAAATGCAATTATCATCTGAAATAATTACACCCATATAATTTCAAACTCTTATAAGTCGAAGGTTCCGTGTTGCACAAATTGAATTGTTAACGTTTAAACGCCATATCAAGTTGACTCGCCAATTAATTGATTACGCAAATTATATTATTGGAGAGTTAATATGTAGTTATAATACATGGTCGAATGGCACATGCAAGCGAGTTGGATCCCTCGAGGCTGATAACTCTGCCGTTTCAACGGCTCGTTACGTCGCGTAAAATCAGTAATTAAGAACGATATCTTATTGATGAAGACGTGGCCATTTTCCCACTGCGAGTGTTGCTGATACGGAAGGACATTTTCGACGACGGAAGGCTGAGTTGAAAGGAGAGGCGACTTAATCAGCAGACACATCGTAGCCCGATGGAATTCAAGGGGTGCTTTGTAAAAAAAGTCTCCAGATCTTCGTGCCTTTATCGTTGAGTTTTCGACTGCATATTTTCGACGCTTGATAAACCGACAGATGAAGCCCTCCATTTACATTATCTCCCGTCAACCAGATACAACCACGTTAATTGGGCAGATGCAGCTCTTAAACGGGGAGTAAGTCTTTTAAGGGTGACTCGCATAGAACACTTACGAGGGTGCTAGAAAGAAGATAAAATTTGTTCGAGACTTGGCTGGTGGTTTTGGAACAATGTGAACATTCGATTATCTTCCTTTGGTCTGTATAAGTAGCTAGAAATTTTCATGAAAATTTAACATTATTACAGTAAGAAAGGTAGTGCGTGAGGTTCGGATCATCGGTTTGACTTAAAGCCCGCATATGGTTATTCATCGTAGGTACATACCGAGTAAAGATCATCGAGATGTAGATAGGATGCGCTACTGAAACTTTCGTGAGAAAATCAAGTTTAAGGTTTTGTCTTTTTCAGATCTGGTATTACATGAATTTGTATTCTGTATGCAAGAACAAGTTCGATTTAGATAACCGATCGCGAGATCAATTTAGAATTCATAAAAATGTATGTACATAAGGTAGATGACCCCATTACCGACCACGTCCCCATTAGTGACCAATTATTCATTTATTACTGTTTATTGCAACATAGAAAGCGAAATATAAACCAGAAAGTTCAGAAATTATAATTAGAAGTGTTTCATTTATTGTTTCATACGTTATTTATAGCCGTACATTCATCTTTAAGTAAATCCACATGTAAATTAGGACTTGGTCATTGACATGAAAGTTGACAGATTCTAATAACGTGAGGTTATACTACAGATATCATTAAAGTCGCAAATTTTACAATAAAAATACATGGATCCGTGCAGTAACTTACTCAAATTAACTAGAAATATATACAGAATTATAATATAAAAAGAAAATATTCATTTTCTTTCATTATTGTAGCAGAAAATCGTGGTCGGAAATAGGTACCGTCAAAGACCGGTCTGTACCAGTTTTCGGACATTTTACAAGTGGTGTTGTTAGACCTAACTAAAGTACTCAAGTAATTTTTTAATTATTAAATTTTGAGTACATTTGATTTGTACTCACAATTGAGTACAAAAAGTACTAATATAAATATATTTTCTTTAGAAAATAATGGTGAAAACAAAGAAAAAGGAGCAGAAGCGCGCGAAATACACGGAAACCGAGTTAATTGAAGTAATATGTAAAATAAAATCTGGAGTACCCATATGTAAGGTCAGCCGTGAATTTGGTATTCCTAAAACCACATTGTTATATAAGAAAAGGGAGCCCATTACATCGATAATTGTTTAATTTTCAAAAAATGTTAATAAAAATAGTTTGTTATACTCACGAACACAAATTTAATAAACAAAATGATGCATTTACAATGGGGGAAACTGCTGGTCAATAATGGGGACGTGAGACGGTCGATAGATGGTACAAGTTGGTCAATAAAGGGGACATCAGGTCCAATATAATTTTCACCATAATTTTGGTGTAAATAGTCAAATATCACTCTAAAACTAATTTGATTAAGAAACTAGAAACTTAAAAAAATACAATGATCCATACTTTACTCAAACATTGTCGTATATTAGTAAAAAAATTACTATTTCGAACCAGTCACACTCTTAAACGGTCGCTAATGGGGACATTTACCTTACGTTTACAGTTGAGGTGTCATGACGACTTAAGATACACTCCGCGTCAAAATTAAAGGAACACTATAATTTCCCGAAAATTTTGGTCATATTCAAATGGATATATCTTCGCGATATGTGGTCGCTTAAAATATTTAAAAAAACGCATTTTAACGCTTGAAGTTTCTAGTTTTTGAATCAGGCACTCAAAATTTTTTCCATCCATCATGATACGGTTTTATCAAGATGAAACGCAGTAAACGAAGTTTCAGATTTTTTTGCCTAGTTTGAACGTATGCACAGGCCAAACAATTTTTTCCCCCGTAATTCCAACGAAGAGCTCTTATAGAGCAAACATTTCTCTTTAATTTCCGATTTTTGGTTTTGCTGTATGATTTTTATTGACCGAGTTATTCGCGATCAAAGCAAAAAAAGGTACTTTTCCCTTTGAACGCCTATAACTTGCGAATTCATGATCGTAGACAATTTTTCATGATTGTTTTGGAAAGCTAAGAAAGTTTCCTTTCAGAACCTTTAGATTCCAATTTAATGAGATTTTTTTTAATCGTATTAAATCCATTTTAAAATGACCCCAAAAATGACATACTTACAATTTTTTAGAAAACATGATGCCACTTCAAGGAAAATCATGGAATCATTCAAATGTTTACATTTTTTTGCGAGTTAAAACTACCCTTAAACACTGTGCAAAAGGCCGGATTGATCAGATTTTTTTCCGTATGTCCTCGATGATCAAACATGCGATATGGTCTGAAAAATTGAACGATCACCTGTTTTACGTTATGTGTCTTTTCAAAACCCTTTTCTTGGTCTCGTGACTTTTGAACAATGGTTGAATGTTTTTTTTGTCAGTTCAATGTCATTTGAGTAAAAAGAAAAAATTTTAAAAATTTGAGAAAAACATTTTTATCTAAACTTTTCGCAATGACAAAAACTGTACTCCAATAACTGGCATTAACACCACCCAAATGCGCAATCACTAGTTTTACGAGTCTTTTTACTTTTTACCTTTTTTGCTTTGATCGCGAATAACTCGGTCAATAAAAATCATACAACAAAACCAAAAATCGGAAATTAAAGAGAAATATTTGCTCTATAAGAGATCTTTGTTGGATTTACGGGAAAAAAATTTTTTTGGCCTGTGCATACGTTAAAACTATGCAAAAAATTCTGAAACTTCGTTTCCTGCGCTTCATCGTGATAAAACAGTATCATGATGGATGAAAAAAAAATTTGTGTGTCTGATTCAAAAACTACAAACTTCAAGCGTTAAAATCTGTTTTTAAATATACATATTCTGCGACCATTTTTCGCAAAGATATAGCCATTTGAAAATGACCAAAATTTTCGGGAAATTATAGTGTTCCTTTAATTTTGACGCGGAGTGTATTACGGTTTCGTGTTCTCGTATTGGTGCATACATATTGGTGTATATCGAGGGTCTGGAAAAGAAGAGGCAAAACTTGGAAATGGCTTTTCACGTAAACTTTTGGGTAATGTACCCTGTGAGCTGAATATATTATTATACATGGTGTTCAGTCAGTGGCGGATTTAAGAAAAAATGCCCAGGTGGCAAACGCTCTGAGGGGCCCATTTTTGGGGGGAAAATGGAGAGGTAGTTTACTAAAAACGGGCTAAGTGTAGTAGTACAGAAAAAAAATATATTGTTTGGTTGAAATCATATTTTTTTAAGATTGGGCCCTAGGGGGGCCTTCTGGGCAGGGGCCCTTTTTCGGGGAAATGAAGAGGTAGTTTACTAAAAACGGGCCAAGTGCAGTAGTACGAAAAAAATGAGTGTTTGGATAGCTATACCTAATCATAATTTTTTTTTGGTCATGCGGCCCTGCGGGGCCTTCTGTGCAGGGGCCTAGGCGGCAACTGCTCATCAGCCGCCCTGTTAAATCCGCCACTGTGTTCAGTAACTATATATAAGATTTAAACAAAATATGTACAATGAAACTCGGTTAAATTTAAATGAAATCTCCTTGGTTAAGTTTGAACAAATCATCCCCATCACCAGTGTTGTTGCAACCGTATCCCTCATCCTTCATTATCTCAAGATCAAGGCAAATTTAGACTTTTCACTTTGGATATGCAATATGTATCCTGGATGATTCATGCAGAGTGAAAGGTGTACCTACAGATTGTTTTCATCTGCGTTTCACCCAAAGTGAACATTCAAAGTGACTAGGTAGTGAACTAAGTAGAGCCAGTCTCTACTTTCGATGAATTGAATGGATAATTCATCCGTAGTGAAGCGGCACTGACAAGCCTAAACGTGTCCAATAACACATTTGTTCACAACAGATCGAAAATGTCCTTTCCGTGGAAAGATGAGCATATGGAAACATCTTTGGAGATATATCGAAATTATGAGTGTCTTTGGAATGACAAATCTGAAAACTATCATAAAACAAACATGTACATAGAGAGTGCAGTCATCTGCCAGGGCTAAACTTATTAACTCAATCCCGACATTCACTATTTCACTCGCTGACATTTTAAGAACTGGTGAATTGAATTCAACCGTTGAACAAGTATAAATACTTCAGCTTGCATCTTTCACATTCACTGTGGATGAATCATCCGAGATGCACATCCCAAGTGAAAAGTCTAAATCCTCCTTCAGCGAAATATAACAGATGGATAAGAGTAGTGAAGAGATATGTATGTAAAAAGTTCACTTTCCATAATTTTCATGCTGTCTTTGTGAAAATAGTACGGATTGATTGATAAGCTTCTCCCGATGAGAATGAGTCCAAACACGACATACATCGGACTATTTTTAGGATTATCGATAGTTAAAAAAGTTAGATCGATATTAGTATCGATAGTTAGAAAATAATCCGATGTATGTCGTGTTTGGACTCATTTTCATCGGGAGAACCTCACCAATCAATTCGTATTATTTTCATCAAGATAGGATGAAAATGATGGACAATGGAATTTTTGTCATTACATGATTGTACGTTGCAACGCGCGCGGCACTCGCTTGAACAGTTTGAGTTGACAGACCTCGGCCGCGGTCGCTCGACGTAGCAGTACGTCTATCTTGCTTACTCTCGCTATACCTATCTGTTTACTTTCCTTGCCAGTCTGTTATGAAGCCAATTCTTGGAATCAAAACGGTATCCTTTTCGCGAGAATTTAAATGCGCATGCCCGATTGATTCATTACCCGAGCATTACTATACTATGGGTAATCTGATCTGTGTGCACCCGCTTGTAAGATCCTAGTTAACACCATCCTGTTTAGTGCCGTTTCGTTTAGCGTTTAGTTTGTTTCAGTTATATATGTGTATAAAGAAATCCTAGCATAACTATTAGTCGCTAACGCTTAGCCATTTTTATAAAAATATAACTTGAAACATTCTTCATTTCGATTGTTGATCTTGATTTTTTAATTTGTAAATTTGTATAATCAGGGTAGAAATCTATGAGAAATTTTGCGGATTATAAATAGACCTCGATCCACCATACAAAGTACAATTGATAAGTTCTTATGGATAACACTTCGCCGACGGGGCGCGTAGAACTACGCTTTTCGTAAACAGTAAACACCGCGTAGTGTTCCTTTTTGTGCAGAGGCAGCGCATTCGTCGAGATAAAAGCATGAAGTAAAAAACACTTGAATTTTGTAAACTGGTGTTTGCATTTGTTAACATGAAAAACTCCCTTTAATATTACTTTTTCAAAAGTTCATGAATGCACACTTTAAAACGTAAAAATCTCTTCGTGTACGCATTTTTATTTCCACGCTACGGGGCCGAAGCGTCAAAGTACTAGCCCTCGTCGTCGAAGTGTTAAAAAAAAACTACAAAATAACGCAAGAAGTGGACGCTCAGAGAGAATTAATCAGTATAATGGATGGACTCTTATTCGAACGAAAAAGCAAAAGCAAAATGCAAAGATAAGTGTAATAAAAATTCTTGAACATCTTAAAAATAATTTGAATGTTGATTTATCGATTAGTACTGAGCGTAACTTTTTACGAAACCAAGGATATCGTGGCAAAGTGGCCCCTAAAAAGTATTTTGTAAGTGAACTGAATAGAAAAAAATGATTGGAATAAATTTAATATTTTCGGGTCTGATGGACATTGCACTGATTGGAGGAAAAAAATGAAGAACACAAATCCAACAACTTACTGCCTATAGTGAAACACGGTGATGATTCTGTAATTTTTTGGGGCTACATGAGTGCAGTCAGAGTTGGGCAAAAGTTTATCTAAATAAAAATCTCAAATAACGAACAAAAGATAAATAATTTTTAGTCGTTATTCGAGGCTCCAATAATCGAAGTTATCTTTATTCAAAGAGCACCGAATAAATAATTTTATTCGATGAGAATTTATTCGACGAATAAAGATAATTTTTTATTGGATGAGAATTTATTCGACGAATAAAAAAATTATCTTTATTCGTCGAATTTATTCTCATCCAATAAAATTATTTATTCGTTGCTCTTCGAATAAAGATAACTTGGATTATTCGAGCCTCGAATAACGAATAAAGATAAAGTATCATTTATTCGATCGTTATTTAAATAATTTTTTATCTAGATAATGCCCAACTCTGAGTGCAGCTGATTCGGCACATTACAGTTTATTGGCGGAATGATGAACCACCGTGCTTATATTGACATTTTGAAATGTATTCTTCCTTTTAGTACAGAAAAAATGGGCATTGAAGAAAATGCCCGATAATGACCAAATTAAATATTTGGATCGTAGAATTAGAAAACACAAAATTTCGTTTAAAGAAGATTTAAAAAATGTTCTCACGGAGGAATGGAAAAAAATCCATCCCGCATAACATCGAATTTATTCAATGCCTAGAAGACTTGCTGCAATTATAAAATCACAAGGGAATCCTACGGAGTGTTAATTAAGATGTTTAATTTATTTTTTTATGTGAAATTAATTTAGACTACTTTCTTATTCTTGAAATTTTGAGGCACATTTAGCATTTAAGAACTGTACGAACATTTGTTGTTTATACATTTCTGTCCATTTTTAAGTTTTCATTCTTATTTTTGCAAACCATGCCAGTTATAGGTATATCTCATTTTTTTGCACTATATCTATTCCAGATACTTCCGAAAATTGTGACTTATGTCAAATGTCCACAAAAAAATTTGAATAAGTCTTCGTTATTCTCCAACTTGATTTCACTATTTACAGCAAATTCCGAAGTATCTTAAAAATATACGTTAATCTTATCACAAAATTAATATTTACATTCAAAATAGACGTTCATAAACATGAGTATAAAATACTAATAAATTTTTTTAAAGTTTTCATGTCACTAATTACCATCATCATAGTCAGGTAAATTTTTCTTATTATCGTGTAAATATACGGACCCATTATCAGAAAAATTGTGATTTTCTGATAACAGAGAACGTGTATTTGCATTTCTTTCACTCACGTTTACGTTTACTTACAAGTAAGGCGGCGTGCAATTATTTTTCAAATAACAAACAAACCATAAACTTGACGCGACTTTAAAGTAGGTAACTCACACTGATTGTCCTCTGAATAATTTTGCCTAGTAATTCCGCGGTCAATGTAAGTACCGCAATTTATTGCTCACGTATGAAAGTAGTGACTTAATTGATTTATCAGCTGCAAGTTTTAACAACGCGGTTTCTGAACTGCGTAACTCATTTTCAGGGAAAGTTCGACTTACACTGATTGACTTCTGAACCCTCCATATATGGTGTGTATTATATGTATACATTATACAGGGTGTTTCACCTAACTTTACCATCTGAAATATTTCTGCTATATTTAAAATTTGATATAAAAAAAAAATGTTTAGCGGGGGCCGGCTTATAGAAACAATAGCTTTATTCTGTTGAGGGTGGTTAATGAGTTACGAAGGTCAACTTTATTTTTTTAAATGGAATGCTACATTTTATTTGCCGGTACCCGACAGCCATTTTAAAGACAAATTCAACGACCCACAATAATAAGTCCTTCAAGGCGACTTAAGGTCCTGCAAAAAACTTTAAAAGAACAAAGTTTCATTAACCGCTCCCAACAGAATAAAACTATTGTTACTATACGTTGACCCTCACAAAACTATGGAACTTTAGTAGGAAACATTTTTACGAAAATTTAAATATAGCAGACGTATTTCAGGTGATAAAGTTAAGGGGTTACGCCACTCCTACACGATTTTTTTTTACTGATATACTACTATGAGGTTGAAAATTATTTATTTTCTTCTTACGTGTAGAGCATGTATTAGTGCATATGTTGTATATATACTATACAAAAATATTAAAAAATGACCGAGTTATTTGTTGTCCCGCGAAGCTCGTCCGCCATTACACGCGTGACTGATATAACAAATTATAACGCCCAGGTTCATCTAAAATGAAAAACATGATGATTGTTGTGTTCCTTAATAAAATACCTACAAGGTAGCATACGGATTTGAGAAGAAAAAAATTATTGCACAAACGAGAGCAAGGTGAAGAAAATTATTCTTTTATCACCTGACAAAACGAACTTAAAACATTTATTATATACGAATGGGTTATCGCATGAAAAAAATGATATGCCACATTGTAGATAATACCATTAAGAATATGCGTACCAAGTTTGAAATCAATCGGACAAATAGTTTTGGAGATATTTGATATATCACCGTGGAAAATGTAGTTTCGAGAAAAACGCAAAAGGAGAAAAGTAGAATGGTCGCTACCTGCTGCGGAATATCGACATCCGCGCCTCGTTCAAAGTCTATAACTTGGCTATTTTGGGGAATTTTCGCGTCTACCATGACTGAAATTATTCTTAAAACTTCACGTAATAAGAAAATGCAAAAAAACAAATCGATTTTTCAAAACTTTCAGGGTGGCGTAACCCCTTAAGCGAAACACCCTGTACATGCATACATTAGGGTGGTCCTTATTTTTCAACTTTTAAATTTGTATTGTCTGACCCTCTTAAAATATCCTATTCGACAAAAAAGAAATATCTGCGTGTTTTTTATTTGTATATTTTGATATATGTATAGGGGGAGTTCTCCTAGTGCCGGACGCTTAAGGTTTTCCTTAAATAAGAAGAAAAAAAAAATATTTTAATCTTTATATTCTACGTTATTTATAAGATAACAGTATGAGAAATCAAAATTACACAACAAAACATTCAATATTATCATTATAGTTAACTTAAATTATGGTTAAACTTGATTATGCGATTTGGAGAAATCATTAAGTGGCACCTAGTACCGGACACAGTAAAAATTACTGACGCAACTCAACACAGTCTCGATATAGTTTACAGCGATCACAAATACATTCCTCCGAACATTCGGAAATATCAGCACAAGCCTCGTGTGCCCATTTTTGGCAGCTTGAACACTGAATTGTTTTGGCAAATCCACCTAATTTACACTGTAAAGTAATTTCTTTACCAGATTTTATACATTTTATTTTATCAAACAAAGTACTTTTTGGAATACCATATCTCGAACATGCCTCTCTTAGGCTAATTTCTTTTGCCAGAATTTTCTGAAGTGCAGGTTTCAAATTATTTTCATCCCATGAACCTTTTTTCTTGCTATTCATGATGGTTACGTGTATCTTTTAAACACTGAAACCGAAATAATAAACAGTAATACAAATAGGAACACACAAGATTCAGGTTTATACTGTCCGGTAATAGGGGACAACGTTCTGTCCGGAACCAGGGGACAGTGAACAGATAGAAAAAATTTTTTCTTGTGGAAACCAGTGCACTGTTTACACAAAACACAAAGGTAATTAAAAAAATACTTACCAAAAGATACAATAACGCAACTCACACGTCTTTTAGCCAGGAATATTGGTATATATAATAATCTAAACTTTACACGATTCACCGGATTCCCGTCGCACCAAACAATCAATTAATTTATTTAGGATTTATTTAGTAACTGGACCATGTCGACACGTGATCGTTGTTTGTTTTGTCCCCTCTACGGTTTACGCGAAAGAACAGCTAAGGTAAATGTCCCAGTCCTTAAACATGGCCCAATAATTAAAAATTGAGAAGAAATTTTATTAATAATAATAGTTTTACTAATTTGCAACGTTTAAACTGTTCGAAATATAATTGCAAAATGTATTAGCTTTATATAGATACAATTATAAGCTTACATAACTGAATAGTTATATCATACAAAAATATTATTGTACAGTAAAGCTTCAACAGTTTAAATCTCGCTTCTTACCTAATGGGCTCAAGCAAGCGAGAGAATATTTTTGTTAAGGTTGTAATTAATTATTATTTTATAATTTTTGAAATTATACAGTTGTTTTGGATTTATTATACATTGAAGAATTTAAAATTAATTGGATCTTTTAATAATTTTTTGTTTTTAATATTGAAATTGTTGCGTTTATCCACTAGTACACGGTAACATGACACGTACCAATCATTAAACGTGTGTTCAATGGTTGTTTAACCGCGGTGTTACAGACGTCAGTGTTCAGTAGTTATAAAATTATAAATATTTATTGTACCAAAGTAAGTATTTTTTGTATCCTATATATTTACGTTAATAATAACTAGACAAAAATATAATACTGTTTAAGAATTATTAGGATAATTAATCTTATACTCGTTATAATATTAACATAACCTAAACTTTTATAATATACTTTTAATCATTTTTTAACTTTTTCAGACATAAAGTCATGCCGAAGGTAAAAAAGATAAAGAAGAAGAACTACAGCCAGTTGATTTCTTTTCATTAACTGATAGAAATAGTTAAATTAAATACATATTCAATAATTGGGACACTGTTAATTAATGACTGGGACACGCTATGAATTTTATTTAATTACTGGGCCATATGAACAGTTTCATGTTTTAATTAATTTAAAACTTTTGCTTTAACAAATGTATATTCTTGTTACGTTATGTGAAAGTAGAAATTTTACGCTTTCGAGTAATTATATTTAGTTATAATTTTATACTATTTAAATATAAAAAAAATTGCAATCATCTCAATTGCTTCCTTAACAGTTTCGCCATTGGGACATTTACCTTAAATAGCGTTTGAACTGTCACAGATATAGCTAATGTCCGGTATTAGGTGCCGTCCGGCGTTAAGGGAACTCCCCCTAAAGGTCGCTCAAGGACTTTATATTTCGCATGTACCACAAGTTTGGCAACTGCGACTTTCCATAATTGTCACTTGTCAATTTTAATGAAACGGGGCCCATATTTATATATCAGAATCCGAAACCATGCGTTTAACAACCTGAATATGCAGAATGTACGTCAAAATTTGCGTCTGCATCTGATTCGAGCTGCTGATGACAGAAATTTAAATTTGCATATAAAGCCTTATGCCACAACAAAATACAGTACACACTCGTTATAAACCCGTTTCGTCTATACGATGTGTGCCTGAATTTTAATGTTATACCCTCACTTAAAAGTTAATAAAATTACATTGTCCTTATTGCAAAGATTTCTATCAATTTATACCAAAATAGTAATATTTCAATGCCATTGAGCGCAGAGATGGGCAAACAATTATTTCAAATAAAAAATTGATTTCGAATAAAGGACAAAAATTTTATTCGAGACTCATCAAATAAAAATAACCCAGAGTTATTTTTATTTCAAATAAAAATAAGTGAGAGTTACTTTTATTTGAAACGTCACAAATAATTTATTTCGTTCGACGTGAATATATCCATTGGCCACAAATAATTTTCTCGCTTGACGTGAAGTTATCCGGCGGCCACAAATATTTTTCTGGTTTGACGGAATTCATTTTAACCTTCAAATAATTTTGTCGTCTTTCCATGCATTTGTATTTGAAAAAAATTATTTGAAGCGCAAATAGCTCTGGGAGTAGAGAGCGAGAGAGAGGGGGAGCGTGTGCGAGAAGGATAGAGATAGATGATACTTTTTCGCTCTCTGTAGTGGTAAGCAGGAGAGCATGATGCGAGGAGGTAGTTGTTAGAGCGATTTTTGGATTAATAATTATTTGGTGTTAAGTAAGTTATTCGTGAAATTTAGTGCGGAATGTACCGAAGGGGCTGTGTTTTTCAGCAAATACTGTGTAAATGCGTAAATTATTTACACGTAATGTGTAATTGGTTTGGTTGTTACCTGGTGTAATAATTTTCATATAATTTTAAATATGTAAACATTTTTTTCCATCCATCATGATACGGTTTTATCAAGATGAAACGCAGTAAACGAAGTTTCAGATTTTTTTGCCTAGTTTGAACGTATGCACAGGCCAAACAATTTTTTCCCCCGTAATTCCAACGAAGAGGTTTTATTTATTAAATCATTCCTGTAGGCATATTAACAATTTATCAATTATAATTTATTCAATAACTGCAGGTACAACTCATATTTTTACAGATGGGCACCTGAGTACCCTAAAATAATAGCTAAAATAAAACCGATTGTTTACATATTTAAAATTGTATGAAAATTATTACACCAGGTAGCAACCAAACCAATTACACATTGCGTGTAAATAATTTACGCATTTACACAGTATTTGCTGAAAAAACACAGCCCCTTCGTTACATTCCGCACTAAATTTCACGAATAACTTACTTAACACAAAATAATTATTAATCCAAAAATCGCTCTAACAACTACCTGCTCGCATCATGCTCTCCTGCTTACCACTACAGAGAGCGAAAAAGTATCATCTATTCCTCCTTCTCGCACACGCTCCCCCTCTCTCTCGCTCTCTACTCCCAGAGCTATTTGCGCTTCAAATAATTTTTTTCAAATACAAATGCATGGAAAGACGACAAAATTATTTGAAGGTTAAAATGAATTCCGTCAAACCAGAAAAATATTTGTGGCCGCCGGATAACTTCACGTCAAGCGAGAAAATTATTTGTGGCCAACGGATATATTCACGTCGAACGAAAGAAATTATTTGTGACGTTTCAAATGAAAGTAACTCTCACTTTCTTTTATTTGAAATAAAAATAACTCTGGGTTATTTTTATTTGATGACAAATAAAGATAAAGCCTATTTTATTTGATACGTTATTTAAATAATTTTTTATTTAAATAATGCCCATCTCTGATTGAGCGACCTTTAATCCTTAATATATTTTAACAAAATTTTAGACGAAATGCTTTTAAACTATTTGGAAGCTTCTGAGAGGGTCAGAGGAAAATTTTAAAAACTTTGATTTTTTACCATACATATATGGACCACCCTAGTACACATGTCATTGAAAAGAAAGGAGGAAGGGAGAAAGTACATATTTAATCATTTACATATTGCAATGCAGGTCCCAGACAGAAAGTATATCTGCATAATTCATACCAGAAATTTTAAACCAATAATTTTTACTACGTTGGTGGTTCTCGTATTAATGCCAGTTACACGCACCCCGAGCTCGAAATATTTATTAACTTGTAGGAGGAACGCAATTTAAACATAAGGGCCTCACTTTTCTCTGGCAAATCCAATTGTTATAACCTCCAAAGAAGAGGGAGCGAAATATTGAATATTGCGCATTATTTCCCTCTAATTATTAATGCCATAGTGTTCCGCCAGCTCTCACAGTGCTCGTGTGACTTTTCACGGTACGCCGCGGAATACCAGGAAGGAAAACAATAATTAGTGATGTCACCAGCCGTCAAAAGCCCGCGCGGTATATCGCTCTGCTGTTATCGCGGCCGTTATCGTTTGTGCCACCACGCAAACCGTTATCGCGAAGTGAAACGTACTACTCCGCGGTCGGAGCGTGCGAATGTTTACGACTCGTGTCCGATCTTTGACGCCTCGGTGCCGTCAATGGAGCCAGCAGACACGTTCGACGACCAGCCTTATTAAATGACACGGCGCGTTCATATTTCTATTGATTAGGGCGCGTGAAACGGGGCCAGTGAATAAGCGCTAGAACATTCCGCGCGGGCGTTCCAAACTGTTCCTGAATCCAAAACGGACTGGTTGAGTGCGTAAAATCACGTTGAGTTCGAATTTCGGAGTGGTAGATCGTGCAACAAGTTGCTCGTATCACTAAAATTGTTTAAGGGGTCCGCATTGACGGACGAAAAACGAAGCGAAGTTTGAGAATTTTTTAAAATAAAAGCATTAAATATATCTACTTCCAGCTACGTGGCTGCATTTGTCAATCTTTAGAGAATATGAAGAAAAAAATTGTATGCGAAAATAGTGGTTATATCCGGAGTTATAGTGCTTCGAATAGAGCGCCTTACATAAATCATATGCGCATTGTTAGCATGAAAGCCGCCGTTGTAGTTGTCTGAAATAGAACATTTAAAATTTTTGCAATCTGTATGAGTGTAGCTATCGCCTGAACTAGATTAAATAAAAAATACTGAAAATTAAAAAAAAATGGCAACGTCTAAAACAGACATCGATTTCTGCAAAAAATTCGCTTGTTTTTTAAGTCGCAAAAGTCTAATTTTGCAAAAACCGACTTAGTTTTAGTACCGGCGAAAATGGGACATCTACTGAGGATATATGCCAAGTTTGAAGTAAATCGGAAGTAAATAGGTTTTTGAGATATCATGCTAACCAATTCGAAAAACATCGTTTTGAGAAAAATGGGTTTAAAGTTTTAGGTAGTGTTTTCTAATCGATTTTTTTTAAAAATGTTGTCTAAATGTGTACAAATATAGGCATAAAGTTTTTAATTAATATAATTTGAGGGTTTCTCTTTAAAAAAAATAAGAAGTATCGCATTCTTTTCGGGGCGTTAAGGTAGGGAAACCCCTTAAATACCTTGTATAACCGACCACAAGAAAAATTAGTAATGTATTCGTAAGGTAGCAATAAAAAGATAACTGCAATTTTTACAACGGTGGTATTAGCAGATGATTTCTCTAAAACTCTAAAGAAACAAAGAAACGAATACAGAGAAAATGGCCCAAGAATGCGCTTGTGACTAAATAAGAAACTTTTGTTTTCTTGAAAGTAGAAAAAAGTTCTAATAAAACTGGAACATTTTGTCTGCTCTGAAAAAGTTGAAGTTGTGACAAACAGATTTCCTGAAAATGTCGTGGGCTAGATAGATCTGAAGTGGAAATCTTAAACCGCTTAGTGACGATAATTATATAAAAATCAGAATGTGCTTTCCCTTCTGTACGTATCCTGCTTCCAATTCCTTAAATAATACTAACTAAAAAAATATTCCTAACGTTTATATTTTACCGTTAAATGTCTGTTCAAAAGTAGGTATGTGATCCTCTAGAACTTTTATTAATCGAATATAAAATAACTGTTAAAACTGAGCTCTTAAGTGTTAATATAGAAAGTTAGATTTAAAAGTTCGGTAAATAATTTTTATAAACGTTGACAGTTCCATTCGATCGCTGCTTTAAAAGCAATTTGAAGACAGATAATGATACCGTTCAATTTATTGATGGCATTAATAATAACAATTGGAACGATGCTAAAGTTGTTTCCAATTAGTTGCTGAACGCGCCTGCACGTTGCAATCTACGTGTCACGGCAGGTTTTACAGAAACACTGTACGGATTTAGACTAAACTTGTAATATCTCTCTGAAGGGGCAGAATGAGCCCTTAAAAGTTATCACAATTTTTCGTTTTTCTACACCATTAAACTTTTGTTTGAAGCATTTTTTTCTGTCTGTTGCACTTTAGGAGTTATACGCGAAAAAGTGGCAGTGCCTATTTGACTTCGAGGTTAGTTGTCACCCCCTTAAAGGGGGAGCCTGGTGTAGCGGGTCGAAGAAATCGAATTTTTTTTTGTTGCATAAATCAATAGTTGAACATCACAATAATATGTTCCCAAAGCCGCAAAACGAAATTCGAAAAATTAAAGCGGATATGGCCGGTTTTGCTACGGAGCGCCAGGTTACCACAAAACTTTAAATGCGTTTTTCTCGAAACGACAGTTTTACAATCTGCGGGCAATGTAACTCCAAAAACATTCAACCAATCGACTTGGCCTTGTGCACGGATATTTGTGAACATTTTCTTCATAGGGCTACGTTATTAGTATAATGATATTGTTTAAATAAATAACTTTTTTTTACACATTTAAGGCAAAATTTCGTTGGAGAAAGTGAATTTTTTTTTCAAGAGGCCGCCATTTGTTCAATTTTGCATCTTTTAAGTTATGAATTTATACGATCTGTGCGTACACTCATAAACTAAACGAAAATTGTTCGATTTTTGGTTTCAGATGAAACCGCTACCAAACCGCTTCAGATGAAGACGCTACGTTGCCCGCAGTGCAACAATTGCGTCGCCAACGGACTGGGCATAAGCCGTTATAACTTTGTTATTTGCCGCTCATTTTTAATAAATTTTTTTTTTATCTACCTTAACCTGATAGTACAATATCCTGAAAGTTTCAGAAAGATCGATGAAATACTTTCTTTAAAAAAAATTCCCGAAAAATGCCTCGATTTTCAGCTGGTTACACCAGGCTCCCCCCTTAAGGGGGAACACCACTGTGTCGGCCGGAAAAATGAGCCCATTTTTAAGATTTTTTTAAGGAATAACTTACAGTTTTATTATAAAATTGTTATTACCTATCTTTAGAACAATGTCTTAAGAGACTATAAAAAAAAAAGTAATAGAAAAACATGCACAGATTTCCATATACAGTTAATCTCCTACACCCCTCACAAGAAAAACATAGGTCTCTTATCGAAACGATATATGTATCTGGAACGGCAACTCTGAAATCAAATTTTTTTTTTTAATATAATCGGTATGAGTGTAGTTTCCGTTGTGCGTACCGATTTTGTGATCGAAAACATATTTTTTGAAATACGCTCGAAAAACTATTAATTTTTTTGCCGATTTTCGAAACTTTTTCTTCCCAAGCGCACCATTTTTACAAAAATAATTTTTTTTAAAAATCGGTACGCACAACGGAAACTACACTCATACCGATTATATTAAAAAACAAAATTTGATTTCAGAGTTGCCGTTCCAGAGATATCGTTTCGATAAGAGACCTATGTTTTTCTTGTGAGGGGTGTAGGAGATTAACTGTATATGGAAATCTATGCATGTTTTTCTATTACTTTTTTTTTTATAGTCTCTTAAGACATTGTTCTAAAGATAGGTAATAACAATTTTATAATAAAACTGTAAGTTATTCTTTAAAAAAATCTTAAAAATGGGCTCATTTTTCCGGCCGTCACAGTGGTGTTCCCCCTTAAGGGGTTAGCTCCCCTCAGGAGGTAGAAAATGTATCGATTCTTTGGGAATTTATTTCAGAAAGTACATGCATAGTTTTATGCAATGTTTTTTTATATTCAAATGAGAGACACTTTAACAGATTATTATATTATGTTTTGGTATAAAAATATTTATTTATTACAACTGGTTTCCCGGAAGCTGTTTTTAGAAACACGTTTTGCGGTGACCAACATTATTCGGAACTGGGCTATCTGAAATCAAAAAACGAAGAAGATTTAGTTAGTACAATAGTTTATCTAGTCTTTAATCGTTCCGTTTTATAAAATATTAATCTGGGACAAAATGGCAGATGTTTTTGATGAAAAATCAGTGTTTTTTTCTACGAAAATCGATCATTTAACTTAAAACATCTGCCATTTTGTCCCAGATTAATATTTTATAAAACGGAACGATTAAAGACTAGATAAACTATTGTACTAACTAAATCTTCTTCGTTTTTTGATTTCAGATAGCCCAGTTCCGAATAATGTTGGTCACCGCAAAACGTGTTTCTAAAAACAGCTTCCGGGAAACCAGTTGTAATTGTGCAATAAATAAATATTTTTATACCAAAACGTAATATAATAATCTGTTAAAGTGTCTCTCATTTGAATATAAAAACCATTGCATAAAAATATGCATGTACTTTCTGAAATAAATTCCCAAAGAATCGATACATTTTCTACCTCCTGAGGCGAGCTAACCCCTTAAGGGGTAACACCACTCTAGAGGCAGAAAAAAATACCTAAATTTGACAATTTATTTTGGGAGTATGACAAACGGAATAGAATTTCTTTTCAGAGGGTTTATTTAACACATATTGAAGTACGAAAAACAATTTTTTTATTGTCATTTTCATACAAAATGGCGGCGACAGAGCCCGTCGTCGAAACCACTTCTTTCAAACTGGGAGGACGGATTTCTCGGAGACTATTGCATGGATCGATTTGAAAATTTTACAGTAGTTTCACAACAATATTCTCTTTGGAAGTACGTAGCCGTTTTTTGATTGAATGTAAACTTTTTCTTTTATAAACAATTTAATGCTCATTTCTAGGGCAAAAAATCGATTCATTTCTTAAAAAGTACACCACTTCCACAAAAATTGATTAAAAAAAAAAAACACTACGTACTTCCAAAGCCAATTGTATATAGATTATAAATTTTTTTTATTTTTTGTTCCCGGACTCATACATGCCGAGAAATCCGTCCTCCTGTGGCGGTGTTTTCAAAAAAGCTGTTTTCGACGACAGGCTCTGTCGCCGCCGTTTTGTATGAAAATGACAATAAAAAATTGTTTTTCGTACTTCAAAATGTGTTAAATAAACCCTCTGAAAAGAAATTCTATTCCGTTTGTCATACTCCCAAAATAAATCGTCAAATTTAGGTGTTTTTTTCTGCCCCTAGAGTGGTGTTACCCCTAAAAGGGCGATAGGGCCATAATGAAATACACCGTTGTTCTTGTATCGAGTCACTCTGTAAACCCATAAAGTTGCGTTCCAATCGGTGAGTGCGGGTTCAAGGTGTTCCTAAGTCTTATTATACTCTGCTAAATACAGAATGTATCGCTGCCGCCGTAATATCAATCCACCCGCGAAGAACAATTTCGATAAAGATAAAATAGACAACCTTATACAATTCTTAAAGGAATCCAAATTACTAAACAAAATATTATAATATGATAGAATAGCAGAACCGTGGGTACTGTGAGTAGTTGTCGCGGTAATTATTTACTTTAGCGATTCCTCACCGATTTTGATGAAATTTGGATATGTTCTAAAACTCCACATTTTGAACAACTTTTTCCTATACATGTTACCGCCGCTCGGTCTTAGTTTCCGAGATATTCGCAAAAATATTTTTTAAATTTCTTGCTTTGGTGTTATAATTTGGGATAGTTTTGGGTTAGAACCTTGAAACATGTTGTCAAGGTCATCATTCTGAACAAAATTTTCCCTATACATGCTACCGCCGCTCGACCTTCGTTTCCAAGTTATTTGCGAAAAACATCGGTTGACTTATTCCGACACAACGCATTCCACTTTCCAACTTGTACCGGGTACTATTAGTATTAGTTGGGGCTAGATTAGCGCGGGGGAAAAGCTCTCGACAGCACCCTCTTCCTAGCAAAAAAATTATGTTTTAGTTTCTAGTTGGCATCTCCAAACTCACATCGGTTTGCCACCAAGCTTCACGCGCCCGCGCGCCCGCCGCAATAATTTAGCCCCAACCTATACTAATACCCGAGACAAGTTGGAAAGTGGAATACGTTGTGACGAAATAAATCAACAGAAGTTTTTTCGCAAATATCTCGGGAACTAAGGCCGAGCGGCGGTAACATGTATAGGAAAAAGTTGTTCAAAATGATGACTTTGACAACATGTTTCAAGGTCATCAAAATCGGCGAGGAATCGCTAAAGTAAATAATTACCGTTGTCGCTAATAATGAAGCAGGTGATGCGATTTTAAATTAATAATAATAAAAAAGGGGTCCAAAATAATCAAAACAATGTTGTACAAATAGTGAACAGTTCCCTCAATTACGCTATGTTTACTGGAAGATATTGGACAGATACAGCATTGACGACACAGCATTGGTTGGAAGCAAATGTATACAGGGTGTGTCCGAAATCGTGGTACAACCGGAATATGTAGAATGAAATTTTTTTATATAAGAGTCTATTTTCGGGAAAATCGAATTTGAAAATCCGCTAAGTACGCGTACACTTGGCTAAGAATTGGGCAGAATACAGGGGTAAGTATGAAACCATTGCGCGTGGAATGGTTCCTTGTTCACAAGAGTGTCGCGATTATGGAATAACTTTTCTTTGAACGCGGTTTCATTTTCGCGGGAATCCATTTGAAAATGGAACCAATTTGTAATCTAGTCGACGCACATTTAATGGATTTTGAAAATCGATTTTCTCCCAAACAAAGTCCCGATGAAACAAAGTTATTCCATAATTTCGAACTATTTTTATTAAACGATTTTATTTAACCACACTCCTCTGTCTGTATAGTTTTCCGTTTGTTTGGTTTAAAGCTAGTAACTCAATTTTAACTCACTTTCATTTCGATAAACTCACCCCCTCGGGGGTGAAAAAATTGCACCCCTACAATTTTAACCCATTTCTACAAATCCAATCGACTTGAAGCTTGATAACATTAATTATAATTTGTTGAAAATAAAAATTAATTGTAATTTGTGAATGTTCAGATATACCGATTTCTTTTAAAAGTTTTCAAAGGGATTTTTGAATGGAGAATTCATAAGAAAAAATATGGTTGTAAAATACAAACACTAAAAAGTATAAAAGAATTCTTTTCTTGTACTACAATTTCGATGGTGACATGTGTTAAACAAAATCATACAAATTCTGTGATTATCCATTTTACAATTGATTTGAACAATCCTACAGGATAATCCACAGAGTTTGTTTGATTTCATTTAAAGCCACATATCACCATCGAAATTGGTGCCATCGTGCAAGAAAAGAAATAATTTTTCCTTTTTAGTGCTTTATTGATCAAGTTAAATAAAATCGTTTCACTTAAACTTTTTTTATATATTATTTTCGACGTGGATTCATTTCATGTAGGTACAGTTGTAGCGTATTTACTGATCAATTCTGCTGATTATTAGTCGGGTGCACGTGTTTCGAACATATCTTTAAAATCATGAAAAATGAATGAAAAAATTCATTCTCTATTTTCAACTTATTTTTGCATGAAGCATTGCCTCATTTCTGGTAGCACCACGATTTCTGAAATGCCCTGTATACCGGCATTCATCGCTACAGAACATTAGACTTCAGGAAGTCCAGATTTTAATCCTCTTGCTTATCGCCTCTGGAATGTGTTCGAGGAAAATGTTTGCTGTAAACTTTACCATAATATTGAGACTTTAAACTTCAAAGGCAGATCTGGTGAATGTAGCAGCGTTAATGCCCAGAGAAGTTATAAGAGCAACGATAGATGAGTGGTCAAGTAACTGGTGGCCATTCCGAGTACATACAAGGACTTTTACCCTGCAATGTTCCTTGCAAATAAAAGATACAAAAAAATTACACTCCTGTTTAATTTACCTACTTTACATAAAATGATTTTTATTAGGGACAGTATTTATGGCATGACCATGTACAGGCACTCACAAAAGTATCCGCCGACCCCATACGTACAACATATATTATTTATTCAAGTAACGTTAAATTTAGAATTACCCATTATAATTTACATTAGTAATATAAACCTTGATTAATACCTACATATATTTTTAGTTAGCACCACCTACCAAGGAAATGGTCAAATAAATTTTGCTAGACAAGTGGAACAAGATAAGCCCGAATTTTACTGACAATTAGAAGAATATTAACCTAATCTAATTAATTTTGTATAAATTAAATATTGAATTTGGGCGAATATTTTTTTCACTGTCTTTGCTACTTCCAAGGTTAATGAAACTTTTTAAATAAACTGCGTATAATTTGTCAGTTGAATGCACCCAAAACAAAAGTACATATATTATTTATGGTTTATATTAATGTGAATTAGAAATGTGATTTCTTACTTTGAAGTCGATTTAATATGCAAAATGTGTTACATATAGGGTGAATGGATACTTTCGTGAGTAGCAGGATGTATATTTTTTCAAATTTGGATATACTGGAGATAAATATATTGTATAAAGTGATTCCTTCTATCCCTAACGTTTATAAATTTATACGAAAATGATGAAATAATTATTTTGTCTGTAAGCTTCGCGTCGTGGAAGTGCTTTCTTCCGTCTTTTAAATAAATCATATAAAATTGAACAAATTTTGCATTTAACTCGTTTTCCTTTATCTCGTGCTGTTGCAAAGTTATATAAAAACAAACGAAAAATTTTGATAACTTTAAGAACTGATTTTGCAGAATGGATTCCTAGTGAAAAAAAAATTGTTTCTTGTATAATTCATCACGTTCTATATTCACGCAGTTTCGTCGAAATTGGCATTTTCGGGTTCAGAGCTTTCCATTGTTGGTCAGTGGACGAACAAATATGGCTCCCTACATTGTACCCCAGAGTCGAATTTGTAGCAATGACAGGTTTTGTACAAAATTGCTTGACTGCTCTTGCCGGCTGGATATTTAGAAATCCTGTGATTCAACACTTTTAAGCACTAAATATTGCAATAGATAAAATGTAGGACAATAACTGAGCAAAGTAGCTGAACTGTTGCATCACTGGAAAAGGACAGTGCCTTCTGTTTAGCCATATCGCACTTCTCCTCAAAATTTAGGACAAAAATTATATAGCAAAGAAACTAAAAAAGAAACATTTGAAATTAGAGCGACCTGCGTTAAAGAATAGGTATCAGAATCATGCGCTCTTGTTCATTCTGGTTAATTGAATCTAATTTATTTATTTAGGAAGCCGTTGGATAAATACAAGAAACAATAATATATACACTGAGCAAAGAAGCGCAGATTAGGGAAATAATTATACAAGTAATACCTACGTAAATAAAGTAGAAGCATGAAGCAAATAAAGGTACAAACACAAAACCAAAATAAAGAAAATAGCAGATAGTTACAAATATGATTATAAACTCCAGATCCAAATGTATGAAATGAGCAGTTGAAGAAATCGAATAGTTTATGGGACTGTATTTCCCCATTAATATTTGATGATGCTCCATATACAGAAATGAGTAGATAGTGCCAAAGTTTTCTAGGAGAAATATATAATCTAAAAACTTGTAAAATTTGAGGACACTTAATAATCTTATAACTAAAAAATAAAATAAGTGTTGATAATCGCAGTTGGCAAAAAGGGGGCGTCTAATTAATGAGTATGAGCTAAAATGGATGAGGGAGCACCAAGTTTGTAAGCAATAAAACGTAGTTTATACTCAACTAAAGAGGGAAGGTTCTTAAAATAAGGATTCCAAATAATAGAACCGCAATCAAGATGTCGTCTAACTAACGATACATATAAAAGCTTGACAGATGCAATATTGTTAAGGGGTTAGACCCTAGTAAAAATTTCAAAAATACAAACAAATTTTTTTTGCTTAAACAATAATTTGAAGCCTTAAAAGCATAATGCAAAAGGCCTCATCGTGAGGACGACATTATTTCTTGGGGTACGGAAAAGAAATCGAAATCGTATACTTGCGTGCTTCGACGCGCTTCGACGCGACGCAGCATTTTGGTTTTTCATTCACAGATATGAGAAACGGTAAACGCTTCGAGTTATTGTGCTCTTGAAAAATCAGCCAGAGAAGAAGCAGTACGTGAAGCAGAAGGCCCAATGTATGAAGCAGGAATGGCTGATTAGATGTAAGTTCACGATACCATAAAAAAATTAGGTTCTTATACTTTAAACGCCTTTTTCTCAAAACCATGTTTTGCAAAACGGTGTGCACGATTGCCGCGAGATCTACTCACTCAATCACTTTGCACTTTTGCACATATCTTCACTATACCATGTATGCGGCATTGGCGATAAAAAATTTGCAATTTTTTATTTATTTCCACAAATATAAACAAAAAACTAACAAATTTTTCTTCGAAATTCAACCTTCAAAATTCAAATGTCCGCCTTTTTGTTGCTTTTCACAAATTTTGAAATGTGCGATCGTCAATGCTTAAACAATGTATTATAGTCTATCAAATTTCTTGGATTTTTGATTCAGTGAACTCATTTCAGCGTAATCACGCACACCGAGTGGGCATGCAACAAAAGAAGTACTTTAAACAATGCACTCCCGCGGCCATGGAAACCATTATTTTTTAAATGTTATGGTCGATTTGTATAGTCCATATGAGCATTTAATATAAATCAAAACTTCATATTAATCCACTGATTACTTATTTTTTTACGGACTTCTGAAAATCATCTACATTCTCGGTCCGTCACTGTAGTCTAACCCCTTAAGGGGACTAGGCAGTCGTTTTTCGTGAGAAAGAGAATCTGTGCTTTATTTATTTGTAAGAAAATGAAAGCACATCCTGATGTATCATTTTTCCCAGTGTTTATTACTACCATACAGATTGAAAAAAAATTGGTAAGAAAGACATATGTGCTTTAAAAATGGCGCTGCAGACGGGTAAACATTTTGACGTTTTTCCGTCGTTTTCCCTTAATATCAGTCTTAAAATCTGACGTAATCCGATTTCAAAGGTGAGATTCTTGTTTGTTGGATTCATAGTTTCCGCCCAAACCTATAAAAGTAATAATTAAATCAAAATTATGCGATTGGTGGCTGAAAAACGGCGATTTTTCCGAGAAATATTCGTTCTTGTTTGTGCGCTACCAAAATCCGGTGACTTTTTAATTTTTTTATGAAAATCTCGAATTTTCACGGACCATATCAGAGGTTTGGGGCGAAATGGCACATGTTTTGCACATCCTGTATTTTTTTTCAAGTCGATCTGAACCTCCATTCGTTCGCAATCAGGAAAAAACCAAGAGAAAAAAAGATTCGAGAAAATCGCGTTTAAAGTTTCTGGGCAAAGGCGACGCTATAAGTTACCGCTTGATCTTTTTAGCTGCCAAATCAACAATTTTGCGAATTTTAATATAATCCAAACGGCTTTTTATTCACAAAAGATAGTACTTTCGGAAAATGCAATAAACAAAAATCGATTTTTCGACTGCCTAGTCCCCTTAAGGCAGGATACCACCTTCGCACTTAAAAAAAATTGAAATTTTTTTTTGTTCTCAAAGTACTCTTTCAAGTGTATAGAATCGAAATTCATTCATTAGAAAGGTGACCGGAACCTTTTTCTTGTGTAAAAACCGGATTGGAACAGATATATAAAGGGTCTAGCAGGGTAAGCATGGGCGAACGGCCCTCATGCCGATTCTTGGAGTTGTTATTTTTTAAACAATGATCCTTGCATGAAACACCATTATGTAAAGTTTTAGATCGCTACCCCCCCGTTTAAGGGTAATACGGGGGTAAACGCCCCTAACGTTATTATTTTTTTTCTCGGTTACTACTTAAGATATTTGAATGAAAAAAAAACGAAAAAATAGCTACATACTAACTGTACTTCATATATTTTTCTCTAAATTATAAATCAATTATTAAGGGTAGAAAAAAAATGATTAATTATTTGGGGGTGGTTTTTGGAAACCACCCTTTGAGTGACCACCTCCAAAAAAATACAGAATAATGCTTTGCTATCGAGCTATTATATAAAAAAACCCGAAGTTGGTCGAGATGGTGGAACATAGTTAAATAATTAAAAGAAGATCATTATATTATAAATGTGTGGGGTTTTGTGACGAGAAAGAGTATTTGTCGCGAGCCTGAGTACGTGTTATTTAAATGCGAATGGACGAAACGATTGAGGTTCGTTTGGGTGATCGAAGTGTGAATGAAGAGTGTTTGGGATTTATTGTTTACTAGCTGACCCATTACCCGGTTTCACCCGGGAATTATTTATGATGTTTGAAAAATAAAAAAGCCTAAACCAAAAAAATAAATAGCCTATAATTTAATCTAGGACGTGTGCAATGTATATTCAGAATTTCAATGAAATCCGTTCAGCCGTTTAGGCGTGAAAGAAGGACAAACAAACAGACAACGTTTCACTTTTATATATTAGTAAGGATAAGGATGTATAGTGTCGGGCAAAGAAGCGAGTCGCGAAGCGTGTCGTGAGAGTAATCAGTGGGAGTTCGAAAATCATAGGTAATAACGAGAAAGATTGATATCATTATTGATTATTATTTATTAATCCTCGTCGCTATTTACGTCAATAACTGCCGTTGTGTCAGTTCCATCAAATATATTTGTTAATATTTCGGACGGTTTAACTATTTTGGATTTAAAACGTCCGTGTGATAAATAATAAATAATCGCAGCGACATGCGAACAGCAACCCACTGTCCTGTTGCCATTCGCACAATCGCACGTATATCGTTGTATTGTCGTGTAGCTGGTAGAATTTGGTATACATATTCGATATAACATTTGTAAGTTTTGCGATTGATATGTCGCGAGCGGACCTTCATCCTTATAATGTTAGTGGTTTCCTTGAAGTACTCCACGGTCAAATAATTTTCGTTATTCGTGAGTTCAGCAAGATTCTGAAAATGGCAACAGGAACCTCAATCGTTTCGTCCATTCGCATTTAAATAACACGTACTCAGGCTCGCGACAAATACTCTTTCTCGTCACAAAATCCCACATATTTATAATATAATGATCTTCTTTTAATTATTTAACTATGTTCCACCATCTCGACCAACTTCGGGTTTTTTTTATATAATAGCTCGATAGCAAAGCATTATTCTGGATTTTTTTGGAGGTGGTCACTCAAAGGGTTGTTGCCAAAAACCACCCCCAAATAATTAATCATTTTTTTTCTACCCTTAATAATTGATTTATAATTTAGAGAAAAATATATGAAGTACAGTTAGGATGTAGCTATTTTTTCGTTTTTTTTTCATTCAAATATCTTAAGTGGTAACCGAGAAAAAGAATAATAACGTTAGGGGCGTTTACCCCCGTATTACCCTTAAACGGGGGGGTAGCGATCTAAAACTTTACATAATGGTGTTTCATACAAGGAGCATTGTTTAAAAAATAACAACTCCAAGAATCGGCATGAGGGCCGTTTGCCCATGCTTACCCTGCTAGACCCTTTATATAAAACTTTAAACGCGTTTTTCTCGAAACGATGTTTTCCAAATCGGCGTGTCAGATTACTCCTATAATTTTCATCCGATTGACTTGAAACTTTGCACAATTCTTCCCCGTGGTGTAATCTAACGATGTACGTAGGACTTTTGCTGTAGCGTTGTTATTTTTCTTTTGGTGCGCAATTTTATAAACTTCTTTAAACTTTTTTACCCTAAAAAAATTGACCTTTTTGTTCAAATGGCCGCCATTTTCTTAAAAATCGAAATTTCGTAAAATCCCTACGTACAGCATTAAAAAATATTGTTGCCAATAGGAACATTCTTTGGTTTTTTTTCTAAGAGCCACGTACAAAGCGGAATTTGACACGCAGTCTAACGATGTTCCTCCAAAGGAGTGTATTTTGGCGCCACCTACAAGAGATTATTTTTCACTTTTTCAGTTTCAAAAAATGTGTAATTACAGATTAAAGTTACATTAATGAATGACTGAAACCGATTTTGTTTCTGCGCATTCTTTGTATGCAAAAAAAATTCATGAAAAACGCCTCCAAAATCGCAGTCAAAGGTGGTATCCTGCCTTAAAGCAGCTCGAGGTTCGAATAATAAGATCTAGGGTATTTAAGGGTAGTTTGATAACAGCAGTTGTAGAAACCTTTAGGACTCTAATGAAAAGAGTCGATAGTTTTTTAAAGGTGGATAATTTCATCGGCAGGATGTACGAAATCAATTAACGAAGCAAGGAAAGTTCACACTCGTTACGCTCGAGATATTTTTTTGAATCATTCGAAAGTTTACTCTCCGCATACGAATGGGTGCAAAAATCGGTACTTGCTTCCTTTCTCCCCGGCCTCTCGAATGATTTTACGAGCGGAGTCTCGCGTGCACGTAAAAAGAGGTAGCTGAGTATCCTTTAGTTTTTTAGGATTTATTGCAGCTGATTGCGGGGCCAAGACCTCGCGCAAAGACGCCAATCTGAGTGCCCTTTCCACCTCGGGGGAAACGCGTGGCAGAAAAACATCTTTAGCCATATGAATGGCAGAAATTGCGTTTGAATAAGCAGAAAGGGGCGTCCGAGTAAATTGCAAACTGAATTACTATTGTACGATCGGTGAAAGTGGACGCGTAAAAAATGCTGATAATGTGTCTACAGTCGGGGTTGAGGAAGTGTGTTAACCCTCACCTGGCGGATGCCGGGCCCCTTCGGACCGAACTGGGACTACTTACATATCTTACTCATTTACTGCTTTGAGAAATAAGAATTTTAAATAATAATAATGCGATCAAAATCCAATAGAGATAAGATGAAAGTCCCACAGATTATATTGTGACTGTCAAATTATATTTATTTGTCGTCTAAAACTTAAGAATGTCAAACAGCCTTAAGTTGTTTAATAATATGAAGTGTTCATAATGTTTTATGTACATTTCCTTGTTTACCAATTCCGTTCAGTATTATATCTAGATTCTAGATAATAATGAACAAAATTAAAATAAGTGTTACACATTTCATTCAGTCTCTAGCGCGTTGCCCATTGTATGTATGTAGGTATGTGCAAGGTGTTTCGAAATTGTATGGTCGAACTTAACCAATGTTACTCTACCGTTCGTATTGATGAAAGAACGTGGCCAAGTTTAAAAGAAAGAATTCAGCACTCGAATGAAGCTCGTAAATATTATTTGACCCCGTTCAGATACATTGGTCGAATGTAATCGGCCATAAACATAAACACAAGGTAATGATAAGCAGGACAGCATTGGTTCGTTAATAATATTGACATCCGGTGATGGGTTCCTCGACGCTTTGAGTTATAGCGAATTCGGTACCTCGCACTGACTCTGCACTGGTGCCAGAAAATGACTTGGATCCGTTGATTCTTATAGAGCTATCTTCGTTTCTATCAGAAACAACTAAACCAAGTCATTTTCTGGCACCAGTGCGGAATCAGTGCGAGGTACCGAATTCGCTATTAGTTCGAATGCAGGACGAAGAAGTCAAATAACTTTGAATATCATTATAACCTCAAAAATTCTAAAAATCCCAGTGATTCTTGAAAGCGTTGATAAGCTTGAAGGTTATGATGAGTCATTTGCTTCTCATTTGATGTGTGAGAAACTAGTAATGAAAAAATTAGCAGTACCAATAAGTATCTGGGGTTAAAATGAAAATTAGAGAAGTGCACGTGTTTATGTAGAGAATATTTCCATTGTCAACTTGTTATACGCTGAATGAGAAACGAAAGGCTCATCTTACAAAACTCAAAAGGCTCATTTAAATGTTCAATACATATCGGGATTTTCAAATTTTTTGAAATTCGAATAATATTTTAATTGATTCGAACCGACACACAGTGCGGCACGTAATGGACAAAAATCGAAATAATCAATATTCAATTCTGATTTAGGTATCATAGGTATATATATATATAACCATTAGTCCGTAAATAAGGAATATGATTGCAAAACATAATACTCCAAAAAACCAATTTAGTATCGACAATTATCACGTTTATTATAACCCAAAAACTAAAAAATTAGCGTGATAATTATCCGTTGTTGTTTGGGATTTTCTTTAAATAATGTTTGTTATACCTTAAATATAGATAATTTGAACAAAACAATGTATAATTATAACTTTCAATTTTTTTTATAACCGGTTCAAACCATCCTGTAATTTTTATTGTTCTGTATCTTGAAGCTATTGTATCACATTGCCATTTAATGTTTTTCTGCTACAAACTGCTACGCTGAATGTTATTTATCTTTTTGTCGGGGAAATCTATTCATAATAGCGATTTAGTTGAAGATAAAATCAATAAAATGATGTATTCTTTTTTGTTTTTTATACATATATAGATAAATGTATTATTTATGTATATAAAATGTTTTTTAGTGTTTTGATAATACTAATATTGCCTTTTATTATAATATTTTAATATAATTTTTATTATAATTACTATATTTATGTAATAAATCTTAGTTGACTTAATTGGAACAACTTCTAATATAAAAATGTAATGTATTCTTTTATTTTTGTCCCAAATCCCCATAAAGACAGTGCTCCAAGCTGGTAACAAAAAGAGGTGGACAACATCAATGCAAATTCATGCTTATATAGTGACATTTCAACTTCAGCGTATTTTGTAACTTATATGTTTCTCTCTTTGGGCTGTTAGCGTTGTTAATAGCCCATCAAATCTAGTTAGCACGAACAGCGATACACAATATTTATTAAGACAATATGTAATGTTTTATTTTGAAATAAATGTTCGAATGTAATTACATGTAAAGATTTAAGGCCTCCGACTGCAGGCAATTGAGTTAATTCAAATTGTCATCTTATTATTATCCTATTTATGATAAATAATATACAATGTATAAATAAGTTAAATCTTAAGGTCTAAATAAATTAAGTCTTGTTTTTGTTACTTTAGTTCGTTTTTTAAGCAGTCGGGTTTTAAATTTTTTTATTTTTTTTATTGTTTACTTTTTAGTTATGTATAGCAATATTGTATGGCAAGGGCCGCAGCCTGTTTAGTTCCTTAAGGGAAACACTATCGCGAGGGTCGTTAAGAACTTTCCTCGGATACAGGCCGCTAATTGCGAGTCCTTCCCATTTTTTTACATCTATCACACAATTTTGAAAATTATATATCGTAGGACATTCGGAAGGTCAGGACAATTCTAAAGACACCTCATTTGTCCAAATCCGTGTATCCGTACAGGCTCGAGAGCGGAACATCTGGACATACATACATAGCCTGATAAACACAATACCCTCCTTTGCGTGCCGCAGTCGGGTAAAAACGACGCGTCACGCCTCAACAATACAAATCGTATAATATCGATGGCTTATTATTAGTGCACAAATATTGCCTGCCCACTTTTTATGAAATTTGAGTTTTTATATGCAACAAATAGTTCCTGACTGCTTCTTTATGCTGCATAAAAATTACATTTATATCTGCCTCATAAATATGAAATTTGTCGGAAATAATATTTTTCTCCATTGTATGTTCTCGAATCTTATGTACCATTGCACGTTTAAACCTGCGTTTCTAGAAAACGCTAAAAGTGCGCATACAATATTCCTGCACTAACAAGGAGAGTATTTTAGGTGTCCGCCTCCGATCATTTTGATTTTTGGATATGTTATAGAGGACCGAAAAATAAGAAATACGTGTTTTTTTTTTATTTTTCCCCGTTTTCATATTTGGGGGGTGAAAACTGCGTTTAAAGTTAGGGTTAAAAAATCATTTTTGTGGAATATCTCTAGAACTATTAGAGATAGGGGAATAGTGTCAATGGACGAATTTTGTGTCTTTGAATGCGAAATATGACTGACTCACCAGATTTTCAAAAAGTCCACAAAAATGATTTTTCAACCCTAACTTTGAACGCAGTTTTCACCCCCCCCCCCCCCCAAATATGAAAACGGGGAAAAATAAAAAAACACGTATTTCTTATTTTACCGGTCCTCTATAACATATCCAAAAATCAAAATGATCGGAGGCGGACACCTAAAATACTCTCCTTGTAAGTTCCACCCAATTGCAATCCAAGTGTGCAATTCACCAACACCCTGGCTACGACAATATTCAAGCATTCCGTAAATTCGTCTCTGAAAGGAGAGAAGAATCCCATTATCGGATAATTCGTCCACACTTCGGCAACAATTAGTCCCTGCCTCCTTTACAAAGTATCAGAAGAAGAAAAAACAGCATCAATCAGTCCTGCAAAGAAGTTCTTTCGAACCGGAGGAGAGAAAGACAAAGAAAGGAGGAGAGTCGAGGTCGTGTAAAGTAAGGGAAGAGGCAGAGAAAAAGAGGAGGCTATAGTCTTGTAGTATGGTAAAAAAAGGAACGCGGTTTGCGCTCGCAGCTCGGGGGCTCCGGACGTGTGCGAGTCGCGTGTGAGGCTCGCGCCTATCGTCTCTGTCGCGCGAGCACGGGCCCCGAACGGCTGCCCTGCGGTCGGGGCCTGACCCGTCGGCCGTCTCGCTTCGCCTCGCCTCGCCTCGCTCCGTCTTCTCCCAGTTGCCCCCGCGTTTCGTCTTCACCGCGGCCACCGCGGCGGACCCCGTACCGGTCGAGGGGTCCGTCTGGGACGCAAGGCCTTGCCTCGTTCTCACGGTAGCCTCTAACAGGCCCCCCCCCCCCCCATTCTCTCCTTTGCCCACTCGCCTCTCTTTCCCCTGATGTACTATTGCTCCTTCCTCTCCTGACTCCGAACTGATTCTCCCCCTTTTCTTTTCATGCACGCTCCCGACTCGCGTGCAAGGAAGCGCGTGCGTACTGTGGCAAGCACGCGTCTCTTCCCGTGCTTGCGATTTAGCGCTCCGCATTCATCTTTTTCATCCCGCGGTACGGTTACCGAAGCTCTCTGCCACGGCTGGAACGACCAACGGAATTTGCTGTCCCCTCTTTGTTCAGCTTTTCAATTCATTATGGGGTGCGAATTCTTGTTTTCGGGCAAACGACCGCAAACAAATTGATGGAAATCTTTTCCTCGCTACATCGGGACGCGGGATCTTCGTTAGTTTCAATATTTAAAAGGATTAACGCGAAGCCGTAGGAGTTTGCGTAGCGATAATGAATGTAAATATTGGTTTCGGGATACAGGGGAAATTGTCGTGTTAGTAAGACGGGTCGAAAAAGTGAAATAACAAGTGCAAACAGCGACATGTATAAGTTCAATATAAATGTGCAAATTTCCTGCCTCTTTATCTTCAAAACGGTAGACCTTAAAAGGTATTTTGAATTGGGCTAACAATTTTCTATGTTTCCATTATCTGTCTTTTCTTCTGTGTTTTCTAGGTATTATCTACATGTGGTGGGTATGCAAAATTTTTCTTTAGACTTCCTTCACTAACGTTCGAATTTTGCGAAATTCTGTTATGAAAATCATTAACTTCTGAAGCTCCACGATACATAATTAGCACACTTTTTTTTAACTAATTACTACCTTGTAAGCGTGAGAAACAGGTACTCGGTCATTTATTTTGATGTAAGCTTCAGCACAAATATATAACAAAATATTTTACAGCGGATAAGAAAGTGGTTCTCCGTTTTAAACTTACATTAATTAGAAAGATAACTGTATTACACATTACTTATCGCAGCATAGCCTGCAGTACATATTTAAAATAATCCGACAATGCGACTATAGTTTCACGCCATTTGCGCATTTAAAGGAGCGAATGATTTCACGTTAACTCCCAAACGATCAATATTTTTGATGTATAAATTGATTACCCGCAGTAAATTGGTATTCATTAAGCATTGGGTTGCTTCTGAAACCGATCTCTTATTTTTATTGTAAATGTTTTATGCTGAAAAATTGAAGCTCTTCGGCGTCTTCAATTAAAGCAGTGTATTTTTTTCTCTCCTTCATCAGACCATTTTAACATGGCTTTCAAACGTAGTGAAACCTCTCAATAAGCACGGGTATCGGTATCCTCAGTGTGTATAAATAACTGTTACTTTCTTTACATTGTAACAGATGTTCGGGTTGTATTACACTATTTACATAATTGCGTGTTTGCTATGCTGCTTCGCCATGACCATTCGCTTTATGTAAGTTTCATACAAATAGGTAGGTGATTAACGGTTAAACTTGGATGCGTGCTCAACACGGTTATGGAGATTTGTCTGTTACGTACAGGATCACACACCTGTTATACAAGCTGCTCTCGAACTCTCACAAGAGTTTACCAGTCGATTTCGGGCAAGAGTCTCAGCCAGAAGTATCATATGACTGTATGATCGCAGCACAGTACTTAAGGAAGTGTTAATCAAACTTGCTAATTTTGTTTTGGCTGCCTGGATGAATTTTTATCTCCGAAACTATTAGCTATCCTATTAGCACGCATTTTTCCTAGGAAGGGAGCTTTTTTAGTCAGGAAGATCGCATTTCACAAATAAATTTTTTGTTGAGACCTATAGTGCAAAAACTAAGTAGAAATCAATTCACACTTTGCAGTTTATACTGCGATATCGTGTTACTAAACTTTTGAAAAATATTATTGAATTCATTTACGGGTTTTGTAGAAGGTCCCATTTTCGTGCATAGGGTCTATTTGCAAGTCGCGGTGCCTACCGATTTCCATAAGAGCCCGGCGTGATCAGGTTCCACGTTTAAAGACCCATACAGCACAGTTCGTAGCGGCAACGTTGTAGGATGCCTGCAGTAACCTTGCAGTGTTGCATGGTTGCAGCGCACTGTCGATGTAACGTTGCTGCGACGTTGCCGTGCAACATTGCACGGGACGGACATAGACTTATTGCTGCATAGTTGCATCAATGTGTTGGATCACTATAATTATAATAAGGCAAAAGTGATTCAACATTTAGGGAAACCTGAATATAGTAAAAGATAATGATACGTCTGTAGAGCGTCTTTTTCTTTGAATATCCGGCAACGGTGAGAAACAGTCCGTTGTTAGAGAAGAGCTCACTTCTGTTCGGTATACCGGTAAAGAAAGACATTCTTTCCTAGTCGCGACATAAAATAAATAGATAAAATATAAAAGGCTCATTTATTTAATAACCAATTTCCAATACAATGTTGCGTTGCAATATTGCGCTGCAACGATCCTGCAACTTTGCTGCAACGTTACGGCAACGTTTGGCAACGTTTCGACAATGTTGATGCAACGTTGCGCCAGTATTGCGGCAACGTTCCTGCAACGTTGCGCCACTATTGCGGCAACGTTCCTGCAATGCTGCCGCAACGTTGCTGCAACTACCATTTAAACCTAAAATATTTCCGTTGTTTTTAATGATACGAGAAAATGTCTAAGGAAAAAAACGTTTGCTTCAGAGAGACAATTATTCTGACGGATACGATTTTGTTCTCAAGGTTATATTTCCCGAAATTTCAAGATCATCGATGGTTTTTTAACGGGATGACGTATTTTCATTACTGTAACGTTATAGCCAATAAAAATACAATTTCAACCATGTATAATATGTTGTCCTTTTTGTCTAGCAATCATTTTTTTCCAGAGACATTTTCTCGTATCATTAAAAACAACGGAGATATTTTAAGTTTAAATGTTAGGTGTCTCACCCTGTATATTTTAATGTGTAGAATAACACAGGGTGGATGTTGTAGTACATACCTACATAGTATTACAAAACCCTAATGAAGTTTGTCAAAATGAGCCTTCGTTTTTGAATAATTTGAGTTTAAAGTTTTGCACGGTAGGAGTATAAGTTCGAATACGTTAGCAGCCTTATCAATCAGTTTTGGCTGCGGCGGTAGAATTATTGCTGCACTCTTGCTGCAACGTTGCGTGAAACATTGCAATCTTGCACTGCAACCATCCTGCAACTTTGCTGCAACGAGAGTGTGCTGTATGGGGAGTCGTCTGCATCCCTTATACAAATGTAGGTTTATTCGAATAAAATCTGCAAACGGGGTTGATAGGTCAACTGCAGCGTTTAATACACTTCTACTGCCTCTAGTGACTGACTCCTATCATGTTTCGAGTGCATTATAGGTATTAGAGCTGTGGCGAATATTTGGATAATCTAAACTCTAAGTATTCGAATATCCGAATATTTGTTCACACTTTATCGCGAAATTCTTTTCATATTGGCCTTTACAATTATTTGTTTTTCAAACGATAAATTTGGAAATTTATTGATCCTTGGTAAATTTATAAATTTCGAAACGAAATAATAACCATCAGTTACTCGTATTAGTATGCTAATTACACAGTCCAACAAAATGAAACCTTTTTTCTGTTCCGCAATATCTACTGGGTGATTCTTGTCGAGTTTTTCGCCCTGAACACGAATCCGCAAACCGTTTGTCGCCATCACCCTCAGTTTTTGAGAAATTCGATTTTGAAAAAAAACTGCAAATTTTCAACTTTGAACATCTTTTGTGTCGAAACGGTAATAGTTATTCAGTTGTTCGTTGCATCAAATTATTCTACGAACCCTCCCGAATACAACGATATAAGTTATTATTGCATTATGATCATTTAAATTTGTTTAAACAACAATCAAAGGGAAAATGACACCCGAAATGCACCAATTTTTGCAGATATCTTTCTATATATTTCCAAAACCAAGGGTCTAGGAAAAAATCTGACTACTCCACGCGATGCAGCAGACATTTTTCCATTGGAAAGCATCAACAGAAGTGGTAAGTCACGTTTTGTTTTCAATACAGAAGCGAAATAGTTTGGCAAAACGCGCGGTGCCAGCAGTGGTACTCAGGCGCGTTAAGCGATTGTGTTACGCTGAGCGGCAGGGGACCGCGCGCCGCCGTTGACTACCACTGTCGACAACGCGCGTTTTGCCAAATTATTTTGCTTCTGTATTGAAAACAAAACGTGACTTACCAGTTTTGTTGACGATTTCCGAAAGAAAAATGTCTGCTGCATCGGGTGGAATGGTCAGATTTTTTCCTAGACCCTTAGTTTTGGAAATAAATTGAAAGATATCTTCAAAAATGGGTGCATTTCGGGTGTCATTTTCCCTTTGATCGTTGTTTAAACATATTTAAATGATCATAATGCAATAATAACTTATATCGTTGTATTCGGGAGGGTTCATAGAATAATTTGACGCAACGAGTAACCGAATGACTATTACCGTTTCGACACAAAAAATGTTCAAAGTTGAAAAATTGCAGTTTTTTTCAAAACCGAATTTCTCAAAAACTGAGTGTGATAGAGCATTTCTGCTTGCGGATTCGTATTCAGGGCGAAAAACTCTACAAAAACGCCGAGTGGATATTGCAGACCAAAAATCGTGTTGGACAGTGTTATTTTACAATTGTTATTCGAACAAATTATTCAAATAAGTAATGGTGAATTATTCGAATAAGTAGAAGAAATAATTTGTTGGAAAGAGTAAATAATTATTATTGGAATAAAATGCTGCACTAAAAAGAATTTATTTAGATAATTACGTTACGTACGTATAGGGGAAAGGTGGGATAGTTGATCACAGTTTTGCTTTTTTATTAAAATAATAATAATGATTTGCTTTGTTTGTATTTAATTATGTAAGTTGTGATTCTTAGAGTATTCTCAATATACTTTGACAAATTTGAGAGCTGAAAACTAATTTTAATGACAGAATTTCAACATTTTCTGGCAGTGACGTTATGCACAAGTATCCCCCACTGAAGGGGAGACTTGATCAAACGGTTAGAGAGACTTGATCAGTGGACTTTCAGAGTAAATAACACATTAACTTTTTAAAAAATATTTATTATCTTCGCCAATAACATGAAATAAAGGGAATATCATAAAAAGAAAGTAAACTATAACAAACTTGAAGGAATTACTGAAAAAATGAAACCGAAGAATTAAACTCTATGACATAAAACAACATAAATGCATTCTTAAAAGAGATTTCACTTAGATATCATCTGATTAAGATAATGATAAAGAAAAGATTTTCCTTCTCACTTTCTTTGCCGTATTTTTCTGTTTCATTAGCCGTTCTATGGTTCTTTATTGGATCATTTTCAGCTGTTCAAGTATCCCACCTCACACACTGATCATGTATCCCTCAATGCACTCGATTTGAAAAAGATGAAAAATTGAACTTGCCTTAAATATTTAGATAAATCAATAAATAGCATTAATTGACTGGAAATTGCCGTTTTTACTTAGTATATTTCAAATCGTTGGAAATGCAACATTTACTCGAAAAGGAGGAAGAACAAGCAGACCGAAATATTTACTTTTTGGCTGCAAATAAGATCGAAGCTTATAACAACATTATTCTATGCTCCCAAAAGAAAACTGCAACGTGAAGTGTTGCGATAATGTAAACATTATCACGCTAGCGTGACAGCAGGCACAAATTGCCAATATATTAAGCAGAAAACTGATGTGATCATGTATCCCCGCTGATCAACTATCCCACCTTTCCCCTACATATCTACATTTATTGGGAACAGTTAGAATAATGTCCAATTCTGTTTCGCAGTCGATCTACTTGACTTTATTTTCAACAAAAAGTTTGAAACACATGTATAAGCAGACATTTTTGTAGGAAGATAAAAATTTACCAAAAACTAATTAAGTTCCAAATTTATCAATAATGTTCGAATATTCGAATACTCCAAATTATTCGAATATTCGAATTATTCGAAGAAACCATTCAAATGTTCGAATTATTTGAAATTATTCGAAGAATCCATTGGAATGTTCGAATTATTCGAAGAAACTATACGTATTCGAAATTATTCGAATTATTCAAATATTTATAGCTCTACTAACACGGGAAGTGGTTATCCGAAAATTCCGATTTTTTTTTTAACTGTGCAGGTTTAGAGAGAACCTCAATAGAAGAATTAGGCAATTTTTCATTTGTGCCCGTTTTCAGTTTTTCGGCGTAAAAACACCCCTTAAAGGTTAAGGGGTAACACCACTCTAGAGGTAGAAAAAAAGACCTAAATTTGACAATTTATTTTGGGAGTATGACAAACGGAATAGAATCCCTTTTCAGGGAGTTTATTTAATACATATTGAAGTACGAAAAACAATTTTATTATTGTCATTTTTATACAAAATGGTGGCGACAGAGCCTGTCGTCGAAAACAGTTTTTTTGAAAACACCGCCACGGGAGGACGGATTTCTCGGCATGTATGAGTCCTGGAACAAAAAACAAAAAAAATTTATAATCTATATACAATAGGCTTTGGAAGTACGTAGCCGTTTTTTTTTTTCAAATCAATTTTTGTGGAAGTGGTGCACTTTTTAAGAAATGAATCGATTTTTTGCCCTAAAAATGAGCATTAAATTGTTTATAAAAGAAAAAGTTTACATTCAATCAAAAAACGGCTACGTACTTCCAAAGAGAATATTGTTGTGAAGCTACTGTAAAAATTTCAAATCGATCCACGCAATAGTCTCCGAGAAATCCGTCCTCCCAGTTTGAAAAAAGTGGTTTCGAGAAAAACGCGTTTAAAGTTTTATGAACACTTTAATCCTTGAAATTTTTGTTTACCTCTAATCTGCGATGCCTGCACCATACATTTGGCCATCCAGGTCGAAGTTCGTCTCCTCCTCTTCCTTCCTAGATGCTTTTAAGGATATTCGATTTTTTTTTTAAATCCTAGAGTGGTGTTACCCCTTAATGTATGATTTCCTACTTTCCTTCATATCTTGAAAACTGAGGTAGATATAAAAAAAAGATTAAAATGAAAACTTAACGGCTTTTTACGCTCTATAAAACTGTGTAATCAAATTGTTTAAAATTTGTTGTTTAAATTAAAACGAAAACCCACCAACCTTTATTTTTAAAAATTTTTATGTGCTTCTCGGGTCTGTTTGCGAAGAATTTGGACATCATTAAACTGAAGCTACATACCTATGTATAAAATAAAACGCCTTTCATTTTTCTGTTTCAGATCATCTGGAAGGAACATATTATGCACACCAGCGGACGCCGAATTTTGCGCGGCCTGATGGTCGATCATGCATAACTTCTATAGTTGTTATTAAAAATTAATAATAAAACTGCATATTCTTCAGAGAAGCATAAAAACATGGTCCAAATTTCAGATGAAATGAATCTCTAGTTTCTTAAAAAAAAATCCCAAATTTTGCTATGTTTTTAGCCCCAAAATAGGATTCCCCCGTTGCACCGTTCCTCAAACTGGCGCGCAAGATTAACAGAAAACGAGACGTCATTTTGTCTAATTTTTTTTTGCGTTATCTTTGTATGAGTTCAATCTAGTGAAGCCCCCACAAATACTTAATACTAATCGATTTTTTTGTTCTTAATTGAAGAAAATAGGTGTTAAAATTAGGCGATAATCGTAGCTTTTTATTCAAACACACGCGAGTGTGGTTTTTCATTTTTTTTAAATATTTTTAGAGGGTCCACTACTGTTAGGCCTAAACTTTAAAAAACATTTGATATTTCGATTTCCAATTATATTGAACGGGATACTACATTGCGTGCCGGAAACATCTGTCTTTTAATGAGGCTACGCCTCCGCCCTCTATAAAAGTAACATAATTTTTTTATGACAATATAAAAATGAAATAAAATGTAAAAAGTTTCATCCAGATATTTTTGGCAGTTATTCAGAAAATAATTCCTAAAAGTTGTATCATTTTTAGGCGTCAAACCCGCGAATACCTGCAGCCTTAAAAGACGCATTGGGAAAGGGATACGATGAAGTTCAGTACCGAAAGCGAAAACATATGTATTAAGTCGCTTAGCTGTCCTGATCATGCGCATTAATTACGGAACATCACACGAAGGAATGTGTATAATAAATTTACGTGCAAATGCACATGCGCGCGTTTACTTGCCCCGGAAGACACGCCCAAATGAAGATATCGAGGGAAAGCGACTGCGCCATTTTAATGAGATCAGACACGTATCAAGTTCTGAGAATGTTTTGAATGGATTTATGGAAAAAGTTATGTCCGTATGATACGTGATGTCTTAATCGGTTGGGCCTGCTCGTAGATAGATATCTCAGCCCAACGTTGGCAGATGTGACGATCACTTTGTGCGGTGAAAAGCGTTACGTACGATTCCGTAAAGGTTTTTTTGGGCAGTGCATAAAAGGTGGTCCGTAAAACATTCTACAATCATAATAAAAGTCATTCTACTTAAAGCTGAGACTATTTGCTGAATTTCTCTCTATTTAAGTATTCGAGCACTCTGATTATTCGAATACGCATGAAACAAAGTTGGGATGTTATGTTAGGGCTATACTCGAATACTTGCGCACTCAGATAATGAAATATGATCTGAATCTTGAAATATTCCACATCTTCTCGTCAATTTTAATTTATTCGAATCGGTATAAATTGTTGGAGCATTGGAAATGGTGCAAACGTAATTTTTTGTGTTTCTACTAATAAATGCTTTACGGGGTTAAATATCCTTTCGCAAATCACTTTTCATTTTTAGATTGTATGACCAAAGAAAATTTTCAGAATATTTAATACAGTCCTAATTCGAATGTATTCAGAAACACTGCAATTATTCGAATAATCCTAATGTTAATTATATTCCTATAGGTTGCCCAATGAAATTATATAGTTTTCATTTGATAATTAATTTATACCTCAGCTTTGTGTTATGTGCCACTCGATAGCTTTTGTTCGCCTCTATCAGAATTCCTGTGGATTTTTTCGCTCTGTGCTAATATGAATAATAGCTTTAGTGAAACAAGAAGAACTCCACAAGTGTTACCCTGACTGTTTAACGAGTATTTTTCAGTTTGTAAACCTCATTAAGCCTAGTATTCCAATATTTACTTTTGAGGACAGACAGATAATAGTTTACGAGATATTAAGAACTAAAATGGTGCCCACATCTTAATATTACAGGGGTTTCTCTATTTTAACCCCTCGAAAATTGAGTTCTGATTTTTTTTATGAAAGTGTAAACCGCGCATGCTTGAAATTTGGCACATGCCTTCATCCATTATTTAAAAATGTTTTAGAATTTTTACAACTAGAAAGTCGATATTTGGCATGCAGCGTGGTTGTGTCCTTGTGGCTTTTTATTTTTCTGATTAGGCTTAACACTGACCAGCGATGACATTTTCTCGTATCATTAAATAGAACGGAAATATTTTAGGTTTAAATAGTAGTTGCAGCAACGTTGCCGCAATAGTGGCGCAACGTTGCAGCAACATTGTGGGACCGTTGCCAAACGTTGCCGTAATGTTGCAGCAAAGTTTCAGGATCGTTGCAGCGCAATATTGCAACGCAACATTGATGCAACTATGCAGCAATAATTCTATGTCCGTCCCGTGCAATGTTGCACGGCAACGTCGCAGCAACGTTACATCGACTTTGCGCTGCGACCATGCAACACTGCAAGGTTACTGCAACCATCCTGCAACGTTGCCGCCACGAAGTGTGTTGTATGGGTTAGTAAGGATTATATTTGGTTAGTTACACTGACTACTGTGTTTTGGAGTTTCCGTGTAATTTTTACAACTATTCTACGTAATTATATAATTATGCTTTTCGAAATTCCTAAAACCCGTAGATTTATGATTTGCAAACATTTTACGTTGGCAAGAAGGACCAAAATTGGCTATTTTCTACCATCGATGTTTCATGTTTGATCTTCAGATGGCAGCTATTTTGTAGGAAAATGTAATATTCCTCTATTTTTAAAATTCTTCCGGGTTTTTATCTTTCGGACACAACGTTTGGGCTGGGCAATTTCAATTGGTTGTGATAACTCCTTTAGTTATTGCTATCTGCTTTGCAATGAAAATTTGGGAAAATATTTTTTAGTTAAAAAAATGTAGGATAGTTATGTACTCCTTCTATATCGTTTCGTAGTAAAATTCCTGAACTTGTGTTTTCTTCTGTGGTTTGTTGGTAGATGTAACCTCTTAATGTGACCTCCACGCAGCGAGGATCTTGGTGTAACGGTTTAGTCCCGGCAGTTTTTTGGGCGTGGTTCGGAATTTTTAATGCAAAAGGGAGTCTAATTACGAATCAAATGCCTCAAGGTTTTTTTAATCGGTTCATTAGATTTTCTGCCATCGTGGTTAGGTATTTATACATCTCTTTTTGCAGCGCTGCACTAATTGTAAGCGCCACCTTGAAAATGCATTGACACCGAAAACATGAAACAAATTTTTTTTGTGCGCCAGAGTGTATTAATAAAAGTTAAAAAAGGTATGTTATAACTTCCTATTGTAAAATAATCATAAATATCACCTATTTTTCGAGCGTTTTGACCGGAGGGTCACCTTAAAGTATATCTGAAAACACAGGCGTGATCGCAACAAGACCTAAGCCACATTTTTACTTTTATTACATTTTTGTTCCTTAACAAAGGCCGCGGTAGAAAAAATTCTCTGTCTTACGAAACACGCGGAGATACCAGTTTCCAAATAGTTGTTATTGTCCAGGTTTAAAATATTCTATTTTTTTCATATAAATATAATAAATGTGCACTGTTTAGAGTGAAAAAAATAAAAAAAACAAGTGTTTATTTGTACATAATGCAGCTATCCACCGGTACAGAAGAAACTTAGAGTTTTCGGCGTCCATCTGCGGAAGGACGTAAACAGAAGCCACAGCTGTAATGACGTCGGCGTCGTGTTGGTTAACCGTACGTCGCGAAGTAAATGGACACGATTTCAAGGATTTAAGTGATCGTGAATTCGAAACACTTCCGCGAACAACCATACCGAATTGCAGGGCAACGAGTATTCAAGCAACGAGGAGTGCATATTCTCACGCGAAATTTCAATTTCCGGTCTGGCAAGTCGCGAAGAGGACGACACGCTTGTGGACCGAAGCATGCAATTGAATGTCGTATTATTCCTTTTCAGCTGTGTTTCGATGAGGGACAGAATTTCGCTCCTCGTGCTTTTGTTTGGCGTTCGTCATTGATGATGAAATTGCCTTGCGCCCAAAACGAAAATGTGCGAAACGACTCTCACACCGCAAATGTGGTTACAATATTGGTATTCGTGTATGATTATTCGGTATTGATATCGTACATCGGGCATTGTTCGGAGTGCAGACGGTAAATTAACACATCAGTGCACAGAATCGCGAAAAGAATTCAATTGCACGATCGCAGAATTGTAGAGGGAAGAGAATTCATTAATTGCATCCTTCTCCATACAGCACACTTCTTGGCGGCAACGTTGCAGGATGGTTGCAGTAACCTTGCAGTGTTGCATGGTTGCAGCGCAATGTCGATGTAACGTTGCTGCGACGTTGCCGTGCAACATTGCACGGGGCGGACATAGAATTATTGCTGCATAGTTGCATCAATGTTGCACTGCAACGATCCTGCAACTTTGCTGCAACGTTACGGCAACGTTTCCACAATGTTGATGCAACGTTGCGCCAGTATTGCGGCAACGTTCCTGCAATGTTTCCGCAACGTTGCTGCAACTACCATTTAAACCTAAAATATTTCCGTTGTTTTTAATGATACGAGAAAATGTCTAAGGAAAAAAATGATTGCTTCAGAGAGGCAATTACTCTGACGGAGACGATTTTGTTCTGAAGGTTATATTTCCCGAAATTTCAAGATCATCGATGGTTTTTTAATGGGAAGACGTATTTTCATTACTATAACGTTATAGCCAATAAAAATACAATTTCAACCATGTATAATATGTTGTCCTTTTTGTCTAGCAATCATTATTTTCCAGAGACATTTTCTCGTATCATTAAAAACAACGGAGATATTTTAAGTTTAAATGTTAGGTGTCTCACCCTGTATATTTTAATGTGTAGAATGACACAGGGTGGAAATTGTAGTACATACATAGTATTACAAAACCCTAATGGAGTTTGTCAAAATGAACCTTGGTTTTTTATAATTTGAGTTTAAAGTTTTGCACGGTAGGAGTATAAGTTCGAATACGTTAGCAGCCTTATCTATCAGTGGTTGTAGCTGGGGCGGTAAAATGTTCGCCTACGACGCTACAGATCGCCGGTTCAAAAGAATTTTCTATGAGAAACGGGCTTTATAATTCTATGATTCCTGCACACATTCGATATATATAATATATACCGTTATTTATAATTTCGGCCCTATTGCCCGAAACGTTGCAGGAGGCGGATATAGAATTATTGCTGCAACGTTGCGTGAAACATTGCAATCTTTCACTGCAACCATCCTGCACCTTTGCTGCAACGAGAGTGTGCTGTATGGGTTCGAATGCTTTTACAGAAAGAAAACTACTCAATATGATCAATAAGTATTTTTCCTGCACGATACTCGCAAAGGAATATTTTCTTTTGCCGTATGAGGGATGTAGAAAGTACGAATAATGAATATGCAAATTTATTTATTTATTGCATTAAACCAGATGTGCTTTATATAGGAAATACAGTATAGGCACTTGTAGTTTATATAGTATGCCATTTACAAATTACAATCTATCAGTTTATATAATAGCATTTACAATATTTAATATTTATATTTTACTTGGCAGTTGTTAGATTCTTACATCAAAATTATAGATAAACTAGTAAAATACCCCCGCGCTGCGTTTCAGGCCTAAGAGATATTAAGAATTCCATGAAAACACATTTCACCCCTTTTCACCACCCCCTTAGGGGTTGATTACGACAAAATCATGAAATTGCTTTTTAGGCATTTATGTGGGTAACCTTTCGAAGTAACACCAAGTTAATATCTAATCGGGCCTAAGAGATATTAAGGAATCCGTGAAAACACATTTTACCCCGTTTCACCCCCTTCGGGGTTGATTAGGGCAAAATGCTGAATCTGGTTTATAAGCATTTGTATGGGGAACCTTTTTAAGTAAAAACCAAGTTAATATCTAATCGGGCCTAAGAAATAATGAGTCCGAGCAAACACATTTACCCCCCTTTTACCCCCTTCGTGTTGGAATGTCAAAAAATCCCTTCTTATCGAGCACCTACGTCGTAAAAGGAATATACCTTCCGAATTTCGTGTTTCTGGTGTCAGGCGTTTGGGCTGGACGGTGATGAATAGAAGTTTATGCAAGTATGATATTTATTACGATAATTACGACCACCCTATTGTAAGAAAATCAAATACACTATATCATGGCCGCTACTACACTCGAGCTAAGTAAGTAAATTCTTTATATGCCAGAAATAAATAAACATAACATTTTTTAAAATAAAAAATATATTTTGGAAACCCTCGAATGACGAAATATATTTCTATTAAAGTTTCACTTCTTTAGTCCTTTTCTATAAAAATGTGTATTTGCATAAACATCCGCAGTCAAGTGATGAATCAGTGACACAACGATTATATATATATAGAGATTTATTATTATTATTATTTGAGACGATGTAGTTCCGCCGAAGTCCACTTCCGTGCGCCCATGCTTCCGGGCTGGGCCCACTGTCGATTTGCTTTCGCTAAAATGTCGAGCACGCCGGTTCACGTGCCATGAGATTAATTGTGGATTATAGAACCATAAACTGAATATTTTTCCTTTGTTATTACGTTCGTGCGTTAGTCAATTAAAGCGCTGTTTGTTCACTATACGCTCACTCACTTATTTAATTGACCCTGTCCGTTTTACATTATTATTAAGCATCTTTATTGCACAACAAGTATATATAATCAAGCAAGAAAGAAAGATGAAGAAGAAAATCGCAAAGGCTTCAGTCTAAAGACGGTTTTCCAACCAAACGTTATGAACTTCGGTATCAGGTTCGCGTAGAAAATACCTATATAACATAAAGTGGTATGTAGATAGTACCCACTTGCGTCGGATGAGCAGTTTTAACAAAATCATTTCATGATTTATGCCTTGAAATTCTGCTCCACAGAGACAAGCGTTATTCGAAATGAAATTAACTCTGGCTAGCATTAATCTATTAACACTATTACCGGAGTTCTACAGTATATTCAGATGTGAAACGGATGCTATTTTACAGGCTGTGAAATTTATAGACAAAAGTAATGATTCCTTTTTTGCCATTCTCATTGACTCTATGTCTGCTAAAGAGGTCGTGTTAATTTGGATACCATCTCACGTGGGTATCGAAGGGAATGAAAATGTTGATTCTCCAGCTAAGTCAGCATGCTCACTTCAAGTGCCTAAATAAAGTTCCTGCCTCTGTACCCTACTACAAAGATCTTAAACCCCCGAGTCGTAATGCTGTCAAGGCTTTATGGAGTGAAAATGGAAAACTGGTAAAATCACCAAACTGCACCTGATCTGGAAGGATATGTCTGAAGAAAATCCGATCTGCTTAGAGAATCGAAATGATGAAGTGACACTCACTCGAATGAGAATCGGTCATACTTACTTGGAAAACGAACCAGTACAATGCGATATCTGTAAAATATCTCTTTCCATCAAGCATATACTGGCCAAATGCACCAAGTATAGGATAAGTCCGGGATAGTTTGGCCACTTTTGGGGAAACAAATCGTAGCATTGTTGTTTCTCAGATTCTTGTCGTTTTGGGCAAATTAAAGCGATGCCCAAGTAATTTAGTGTATTGGGAAACCAAGAATTTCGATACGCCAACTAGTGACAAAAAATTGAACTACTCAGAGTAGCCTGAAATCCGTCGAAGTCCATATGATTATCAGTGTTTATATAGACATGTTGTGAAAAACGAGTGTTTTTAAATTTTTTGGAACACTAAATTTTTACTTATTCGATTAATAAATACCTACTTATTCGGAATGTTTGGTGGCATCCAGCCTACTGTCAATAGTTTGCCAACTTACCACCGCAGCGCTGAAATCTAAGCCACGCCTCCACTTGGTTTCCCAATACATGAATTATACTTCGCGATAAATTAAAATATTACGTATAAATGTTTTCGTGTTCAAACAGAATTTTTACCCACTATGGGTGAGACTTTGAAAAATAACAAAAAGTCTAGCATGCAAAAAGTAGAATAAACGAGGAAATTAATTGCTATGTTTAATTGCAGCGTTTTCGTTTCACTCTTCTAATGACATTTCATTTTCTTGTAAAACTGCACTTTACTCAAAACACATAATTAAAAAATATCTCTAGGATGTTTACGCCCTGTATGCCATAGCTTGTTTGTATTCTTGTGGTAAAATTGAAAGTAATCTGCCCTTAATTAATATCTGTAAACGGAACCTTGATTTCTGGTGTAGGCATTATATTTACCGCTTCCTTCCCAAGAAAATCTACCTTTTCATTCCTACTAATTCCAATATATACTGAAATCCAAATAAAAATGAGTTTCTCGTTATTACTGTTAATTACAAAACTAACAATAAGTAGCATATTTAGTTTTAATTTCAATAAGATGATAATTAAGTATAGAATGAGAATTCGGTTTTTGCAGTATTTTGATTACCTTTTGAGAGTCTCTGAAGATGAGGAAATTTCATACAAAAATATTTCAGCACAAATATTTGTGAAAATTAGTGAATATTTGTGAACGCATGTGCGAAGCAGGCGTAACACCGAATTGCGAGTCGAAAGCTATTCGAAATCGAAATTGATATATTACGTAGTCCACTTCTACTTTTGTCCAATAGTAGGTACATGAACAAAATATTTATCTGCGTTTATTATAACTTTCTCATCATATTTCAGGTGAATAATTATTAGTACAATTGTACTCTCACAATTCCTTGGAACCTATAGGATGATGCCTTATTAATATTTTAGGTGCCGGAGCCACCCAGATTTTGACAATTTTCTACCATTCTCCTTTAAGGATGCCTAAACAGTGTCCAAATTGGCGGCCTTTCCAATTGTAATTAATGTCTCAAATAAAATGGTAAAATTCACTACAGAGACGCTTAACATTGAAGCTCGTCATTTTAAACACTATTTTTAAATTTTTAATTAAATCACTTTAGAATCCAAAGGCTCGAAATGTGAGTATAAAGTAAAATTTTTTCGATTTTTGGTGGATCAAAAAGATATAAATAACTGAATGTAGTTTCTCCTTGGTTACTGAAATAAACATCTAATTTGTCTGCAAATGCATTGCATTATTTTCCTATTTCACCAAGAAAAGTTGGCCGCAGAGGCAAATGGAAATATTTCCGAGACTTACAGTGAAGGTGTTTTATGTATAAAGGAGTAGGGTAGTACTAACAATCTAGAGATATCTGGTGTTGTTTTGTATAAACTATAACTATTATGGTTTACGTCAGCGAAGTTCGTTTGTTGATACTGTGACGTCCCACTATTTTTCGCGCGGTATTATTTCACCATCCTCGTAAATCAATCCACAACTTCATTAAAAACCCTCAATCTCGAGTCATACCCCTCTCCCTCACCCAACTGATCGTTTGGACGATGTACCATAGTGGTCCCCATCTCGAAACGGTCAATCAAGAAATCCCCTCCCGGGCCGGACATCATTTTGTAACAGTGTCAATACAATCCTCATATCGATATTTTTGAAACAGTGTTACTACAGTCTTCGAATTGTCATAAAATCAGTGCGACTCCTCCAAGAAGGATAGCCATTCTACACCAGCTATTGTAAGTCGTCATTATTATCTATCATAAATATTGTACATCATATCCATTTATATTATTAACGCTCATTGCGAATCATTTACTTTATCTAACTATTCATTTATATCGTTTAATATCGCTAAAGCTTATTGGTTTATTTTCTATTACTTGCATACTGCTAAAGCTTATTGGTTTATTTTGTATTACTTGCTTATTGCTAAAGCCTATTGGCCTATTGTGTATTATTTGCTTATCGCTAAAGATTATTGGTTTATTTTCTATTACTTGCTTACTGCTAAAGCTTATTGGTTTATTTTGTATTACTTGCTTATTGCTAAAGCCTATTGGCCTATTGTGTATTATTTGCTTATCGCTAAAGATTATTGGTTTATTTTCTATTGCATGCTCATCAATATTCATGAGTATCACTATTACAGCATTCTAATCGCATGTGCATAACGGTACACGACGAAACCGGTACCAAAAATAAACAAACGTTCTTATTTACAAACCACGCTTCGAATTATTGCGTCGATCCTAAAATAGTAAAGATTCCAATCCATAACAAGCCGGTGCAACAGCTGATCTCGTCTCGTGAACGCGAGAGCTCTTGTTATGTTTACAATACTTTTCTTTCACATGACTTTCCTGAAACCACACGTTTAAACGTATTTCGTGGAATATTGCGAGCGGTTCTTTGGATTAATGCAACGGTAAATCCAAACAAAACTATTAGTCTCCTAACGGGTGTCTCTCAGATACGCACCACATTTGAAACCTTCCCTGGTCGTTTTGTGCCGCGAAATCAACTTTCGTGCCGAGACTCTTACCCTGCTTGTGACGCGAAATCAACTTTCCTGCCAAGACTCCTACCTTTCTTGCGCCGCGAAATCAACTTTCGTGCCAAGACTCCTACCCTTCTTGTGACGCGAAATCAACTTTCGTGCCGAGACTCTTACCCAGCTCGTGCCGCGAAATCAACTTTCGTGCCGAGACTCTTACTCAATTTTCTGCTGCGAAATTTACTTTCGTGCCAAAACCTCCTCTTAATCTACCCCAACAATGTCATTCCCCTAAGACAGCGCCGTCCAACTTGCCTCTTGAGAGGCAAACGCCGTCCCCCACCATCGTCCGCCGTTGCCATGGCGCACAGACGCGGCCGATTCAAAGTAACAGTGAACGTCAGCGTCGCGCGCGTCGTCTGAGCTTCCTTGGCTACGGAAATATCGCGGTCTCCTTTTCAGCGTCGCGCGGTCTCCTTGACGACAAGTCACGCTGCTCGAAAGGCAGGTTGGAAGGGGAAGTAGACGCGTGAGGGGCCCCTACGCTGGACAGCGCTGCCCTAAAGCTGGGTTTACATTAGGGCTGTAGCTGTGGACCGGGAACACGAGATACCCGGGTACCCGGGTACCCGTGAGATACCCGGGACGAAGAAAATTCCCGGATAAGCGCTACCCGGGAAAACTACCCGAGACTCTCGAGAATCTCGAGAACTTACAGAGTACAGAACGTAATTCTGGAGCGATGCCTGTCAGAGAGATGCCGTCTGGCACCCTGTGGCGAGGTCAACCCCCTGCGGTACCTCACCGAATTTTATGGCTTTCGACCCTCGAAGGGGTTCGAATAACATTAAGAAGTGAGAAATGCCCAGGATTTCCGCATTTCTCATCAGATCTTTGCGAAAACAACGCCAATCGATTCCTTATGTTTCTCCGATGAAAATAATACCAAGAACGACGTAATTTGGACCATAATGAAGGAAATTCCATGAACAAATGTTTTTCATTTGCAGATTCATTTCGTTAAAAATAGTCTGATTTACATGAAATTTGGTATGATTTTCATCGGAAAAACATAAGATATCCATCGGTGTCACTTCCATATCGATACGATAAAGAGTTAAGAATTATTTTATTTCTGAATCAGGTATTATGAATCCTCGGCTGACCGCAGCGAATCGAGGTCGGCCCCCCGTACTCGAGGGTAAAATATTCATTACAGTATATTAAGAAGCTATTTAATGTTCATCGTATCGATATGGAAGTGACACCGATGGATTCCTTATGTTTTTCCGATGAAAATCATACCAAATTTCGTGTAAATCGAGCTATTTTTAACGAAGTGAATTTGAAATTATGCAAATCATTTGTTCATGGAATTTTCTTCATTGTGGTCTGAATTATGTCGTTCTTGGTATTATGTTCATCGGAGAAACATAAGGAATCGATTGGCGTCGTTTTCGCAAAGACCTGATGAGAAATTCGGAGCTGGAGATTCCTCACTTCGTAATGGGTATTCCTGTCTCCCCGGGGGTCGAAGCCTTCGACTCGAAGGCCATGACGCTCAGTGTGGCTTCAATTATGGAACGGTACTCTATGAGATCTCGAGAGTCTCGAGTATCTCGGGTAGTTTACCCGGGTAGCGCCTACCCGGGAATTTTTTTTCTCCCGGGTATCTCACGGGTACCCGGGTACCCGTTCTCCCGGGTATCAACAGCTCTAGTTTACATTAGTCCAGTCCAGTGATCCAGTCCAGCACTGGATTAGAACTGGAATAATGTAAACAGTGTGATCATTCCAGTCCAGTGCTGTCATTCCAGCAGATTTCGACTGGATCGAAAGTCTACTTTTCGATCCAGTGTTTACCCCCTCCATGGAGAACACAACATTCCAGCGTTGCTGGACTGGTCTAGACGGCTCAGTCCAGTGCCGCCTGAAGCGTAGTAGGTACAGCGTACACGTGTTTGCATTTTGAAGAAAATAATGGCAAAGAAATTAAATGAAGACCAAACCTTCAAATAATTTCTTTACAAATTAATATTAAAGCAAGTTTCAGATGATTTTTTATCCTTCTTTTGCGTGAATCCATTATTACCTATCACTTTTAACGGTTCATAAACGACTGGAAGACTGTTTTCCAGTCGATTCACTCGCTGGATCCAGCGACTGGAATAATGTAGACATCGACGCGATTTCCAGTCGAACCACTCGCTGGATCCAGCGACTGGAATAATGTAGACATCGACGCGATTTCCAGTCAAACCACTCACTGGATCCAGCGACTGGACTAATGTAAACCCAGCTTAAGACCTCGACCCGGGACGTGGCAATACTGTTATTTTCTGTTGAGTTATATCACAAAATGTTTGTCAATGCAAAATGGACTTTTTGCCCCACGCACGGGGCAAAAAGTCCATTGCATAGGATAGCCAATCCCTAATGTCTTTTCGTGTAATATTAAACTAATTAAGTAAAAAACTCTTTTCAAATCAACAAATATTTATTAAACCAATTCATTTTGGTACACAATATTGAAAGAAAGCATGACTTCTTTAACAAAAAATAAAAATATAAGTCAGAGGCTCACTTTGAACTGAAAACTAAAAAAAAAACCCCTCAACTAAGACAAAAACAGTATTTAAAAACTTTGGCATCATTTCTTTATACTTTGGCCATCTTATTATGAAAACAAATAATATAATATATATAGTTTCAGTCTGAGGGACTTTTTGCCCCAACGGTACCTCTATAGTTTCTGCGATATATACGTTAGAAAATATTATCATTCAGCAATAAACAATATCATGCACACATTACTAAAGGAACATACAATCTTAACGTACTTGGCTGATACGCTTTTAAACTGTGGTTTACTTCGTATAAAACAATAAAGACGACGTATTTCTTTTAGTTTTCGATGCATAAAATAACGAAGGTGTCGTGTAATCCGCACGACCGTCCAGGAGCGACTGGCGATTCTGTGGTCACCTCCGTTTTCTTCTCGCCTTTTACATAGTGTACTGCGAAACTCAATACATTGTTTAGGAATAGAGATATTCAATTCGGGACTTTTTACCCGCCGGACTTTTAGCCCCACTCTACCCTACGTCATAATTGGTTTAAGAGAGTCAAAAGTCTTAGTTGCTAGACAGAGGTTGATCATTTAATCAACAATACTCCGACGCTTATATGGACTGGGAAAAGTGCAAAAAGAAGGCTTAACGATGAAAAACGAAATTATTTATGCAACGTACCTATATAATAAATAATAACGCATCGCTCTCGCAATGTCGTGAAAAGACATTCACGTTCATTTTTTTTCTCTGTTTACCGATCCCCGTCCATTCACAAAGATAGACTTATCATGAATTAAGGGTAGCCGATGAATTAATGGGAATAGAGGGGGCGCTTTGTGCCGAGAATCCATGAATGAAACGCGTATACGCACGATCCAGAACGAAAGGGAGTGAAGCAACCCAGGATTATAAGGCATGTGCGCCCTGCCAAATTTCAGTTCATTGTTGTTTCATAAATATGCATGAGCATCTATCGCACGAACCACTCGGAACGGGCCCATATGGGCTCCGATCGTGGGAATTCCGATTTTACAGGTGGGCATTTCTGTCTTTAAAAAGCATCACAGCTATCTGAGTACATTGGTTACTATTATTACAGTTTACCGGGTGCACGAAGCTTGTGCATTCCTGGACCGTGTAGTAAATGTCTATTAAAAATTATAGCTCCTTTAGATTATTATCATTGCGAACGTTATAATTCAACATACGCGAACATTAAAAATTGTCCATTGAAAAATTGGTACCATTAATTCTTTAAACTGTTATTACTTCTCCATTATCGATTACCATTCAAATTGATGATAAAGGTAAATACGCCGTGGCAAGTAAAAATTAACCAATGAATGACCACAAATAACTGCAATTATCTGCAATATTCATGTTTCATCAAAAAAAGGTTGAATAATTTTTAATGCTATTGTTCCACGGAATATGTAATACGTAAACAAATTGCCTGGAGATCTAGAGACGCGGTAGCGTCTCGACGTTAAGTACAGAAAAGACACCCTGTATATGTCGACTGTCGCTACCGCTATCATTTACTCGAGAAACGGCTATTCCAACCTAACCTGAAACTTATTTCATTAATATCTCTTCACGCCTGCAATATTTTCTAAATTTAAAGGCATTTTTCTTATGTAAACCGCATATAAGCTTTCGAATAAGACCAAATTTCAATAAAATCTGCCCACGCATGACAGAGATATCATAATATCGTCTCATGGATCTGTCAGAAACGGTAAGGTTTTTCTTCTGATTCTTCTTCTGATTCTGATTCTTCAAGCCAAATTTTCGTCAACATAATACGTATACGCGTTACACGCACACCTTCAGCCAAAAGAAACTAGTGTATGTATGAGATCGGCGTAAAAATGTATTAAATAATATTAAGCAGATATATTTTAATACGAATAAATATTTTATTTTATTCAAAATACTTGGCGCTGCGAAACCGAAAAAATATCAATTGTCTCAGTATTAATTAATAATTTACAATAACTCCCTTACAATCTCAAATACATAAACATATACATATTACAAATGCAGTAAGATTTATTCTACATATATTTAACTGTAATATCACGTAGCATATGCACACGCACACATACACACATTCACGAACGCACGCACAAGAAAGAAAGAAAAAGATTAAAGCAATTTATACATATGTATTCAGTTTAGCAACACCAATTCGGTGAGCAGCGCCAAGTATTTTGAATAAAATAAAATATTTATTCGTATTAAAATATATCTGCTTAATATTATTTAATATATTTTTTTGTAAAAGTAGCCATTGTTATAATAGGCGCAATTTTGTATATTAATTTTGTAAAGCTATTAATTAATTTACGACAATGTTTTTAATTGGGATTCTTTTTGATGGGTTAATTAAAATGTCCGCGATATGAGTAATGGAATGTATGCACACAGTATTTTAGCTGTGTCTATGTAGTTGTGTCATCTTAAGGGCAGTTGGAAAGCACCTTTATGTACATGCAGCTCATTTTGATTTCACATCTTTTTTTATATTGTATATTTTCTTCTATTTTTGGGGGGATTTATATTATTATCTTCTATTTTTTGTGATATTATATATTTTCTTCTATTTTTTTGTGATTTTTACTATAATACAGCAGCGATCTGTCAAATTTAAATTTAATCGCACGACGTTGCGAAATTATCATAACTGATTTTTCTCATAAATATTGGACTTCGACAAACTTGGCCACGCCGTTATTAAAACAATTATTCATCAGTATGGACGGCGGCCTTGCCAAAATATTAATTTGCCGCACCAATTATTTGAAAAAAAAATCGCATCACATGAATGGAACTTGGTGGCTCGACGAATTCCAATGGTCCTAATTAGCTCAGAAACGGGCAATTATGCGGAATCTGAAACCACTAATTTATTAAACGAACATGCGGGCCAAAAGGAAGAAGACGATCGTAATTTCAGAGATTATTGGCAGCGGTTGTATTTCGCGGACTTTCTCCTGTAATGGTTGCGCGCCTTAACAAAGATCTATTGCGTGCCGACGACACCGACGATTACGGCCGCTAGTTCCCGCATTAAGCTAGATTTACACTAGCCGTCTGGACGGCGGCAAAACGACGGCCGTCCAGACGGCTAGTGTAAATTTACCTTTATCCGTTGCTTGAAAATAAATTTCGGCGTCAGGCTTCTTCCGTCCTCTTTCGTAATGCGCCTCGAGGTCCCCGGGCTGCGCAGGGGCCTCCATGATTTCCGTCAAAGTATCGGCCACGAGCAGGCAGGTGTGCGTCGCTAAAGAATCGTACATCAACTGCTGCGATGCGCCACGGCATCCGGTACACATTCGAGATTGTGAGTTACTTGTGCGCGCAGCTCTCGCCGTCGCGTACTGATTCAGTTTGCACACTGCGGGCAAGGATGCGCGCGAGAGACTGTACTTTAGGGCGGTGCCGAAAATCCAGCTTTTAAAACATTCCAGGGGCACCGTAAAATTTTGTTTTCTATACTGGGAAACGAGCCTGGTTGAAATTTTATTACGTTCCATAATGTTTCGGTGGTTGCTTGGTTGCTACCCGCTTATTAATCTATACCTAGGGGAGACCGGGGCAAAGTGGCGCAAAAAAGTTTGAAGTTGAATAAAATTTTTCCCTTTCAATAAAAATGTGTGGAAATAGATTTATAATATAATTTGAACATTACTATTGATAAATGACGAATAGCAATACTTAACATGAGCTTAAAGTATATTAAAATTCAACTTGAAAAGAAAAAGTCAGAACGACCACTTTATCCCGTATTTGGGGTAAAGTGAGCTACTGTCCGGGGTAAAGTGAACTGCAACAAAATAAGAACTTTAATTAAGAATACAGCTAATTATTAACCCCTTGCGCTGGAATGACGTGTGTATCACGACAGCTTCTGTCTTTTTTGCACCATGGTTGTCAAAAACTATGGAAATTTTTTTGCGGTTTTGCTATTGCGCACATCACTTGCGCATCTGTTCTTTGCAGCCATTTGCAGCTCAGTTTACCTCGGTCACTTTACCCCGAATATGTACTCAATGGAAAATTAATTACTTAATAATGTTAGGATTAATTTTTTCTCAAACGCATGTACATGTATGTTTAGAAGCTTGTTATAAACACGCAGAAAGAATTTGGACTTAAAATAACACATTTAAGACTCATTTATCCAAAAATCTAAATTGTAAAAAAAACCAATCGGAAGTCTCTAAAAATTGATTTTTAATTTTTTAAATGAATTTCCATTTTTCGATATCTGAATGTGCATAATTATCATTGTGGTATTACACACATTTATTACGTCACAAAAATTTGTAAATATATTCTATTGTTAAAGAATAAATTAAGAAAGCTCATTTTACCCCGAGGTTCACTTTGCCCCGGTCTCCCCTACTTATTATTATTATTATTATTAAATGTCTTTATTCACCATTACAATTAAGATTACAATGGCGAGTAGGCGAGGTTCAGCATTAACTGCTGCTCTACAACCTAACCTAAAAAGCCGTTGGAGATAAGAAAAGGAAAGAAATCAAAATAAAAAAAATAAAATACAATAAAAGAAGATAAAATAAACTAAGAATAAGATAAGAATAAGAGTAAGCCAATTACATAGGAAACCGCGAGAGGATGAAAGAACGAGCACTAAGTTTAAATGAAGCAAACGATGATAGGGAACGTATATTAGAAGGAATGGAGTTATAATAATAGGAAGATATGTAGGAGAAGGACGCAGTGAATTTATAAGAGCGATGGTGCGGCACAGACAAATCAAAACAGCGTCTCGTTGTCATAGAGCCGCTAGAGTGCATTGACAAATTAGAGCGAAGCAGTTCATACAGATACCCCGGCGTACCTGTTGCAAGTATTTTATAGACAAGACAGCAGAGATGGAAAATCCATCTCTGCTTCATCTTTAGCCAGCCAGAACGTTGGAAAGAAGGCGTTATGTGGTCGTACTTACGAACATTGTAAGAGAAACGGAGACATGAGTTCTGCACACGTTGGACAACAGACAAAAGTGAAGAGGAGAGACACGGACCGTACACTACATCAGCATAATCAAAGATGGAGATGATTAAGGCTTGACACAACAAGAGCTTCGTGTTACTAGATAATATACGACGTGAAGGGTAAAGGAGACGCATGCGAGAGAAGGCAGATCGACACAACACAGCAACATGACGGTCAAAACACCAATGGGGATCAAAGGTCACACCTAAGTTTTTTAATACAGGTTGTACACCAAGGACAGAGGAGCCAAAGGAAATGTCGAAAGAGGACAGGTTACTAAGGAAAATAGGAGAACCAGCAACTAGGACAGTGGTTTTGACAGGATTTAACTGGAGACCGTGAGAGTCAGACCAGTGTATAAGTCGACGTAAATCAGCTTCAATTTCTGCTTTGGCTAGATCAGCACAACTGGGATCAAAAACCTTGATAAGTTGGGTGTCATCCGCATACATATAAGCTTGACAATGATTACAGACTGCAGGCAAATCGCACACATAGACACTGAACAGAAGCGGACCTAGCACAGAGCCTTGCGGAACTCCACGAGAATTCTGTCTAATAGTCGAAGTTAGAGGTAAAGAGCGTTTAAGCACCACCTGCTGAGTACGCGGTGAAAGATAGGATTTAAGAAACAACAAGGCGCTAGGCGACAGACCAAGATAGCCTAACTTGGCACACAGCAAGTCGTGATCAATTGTATCAAACGCCTTTGAGAAATCCAGAGACGTGATACAAGTTAAGCGACGCGAGTCAAACGCACGAAGTACAGTGTCCGAGATGTGAAGCAAGGCAGTGCTCGTACTATAACCTCTACGAAAGCCCGATTGGAAAGGCGGAATAGCGCTACAAGAGTCAAAGTACCTCACCAGTTGCGCAAGACAAAGTTTTTCAAGAACCTTGGACAGGAAAGGCGTAAGAGAAATAGGACGAAGAGAATCAAGGGTGGTGGCATTAGCCGTCTTAGGAATAGGATAGACAAAAGAATGCTTCCAAGCAGAGGGGAAGGACCCGGATAGGACAGCAGAATTGAAGATATGCAGGAGAGAATCAAGACAGTAAGGAACACAATGAAATAACATGATGCCAGAAATATCATAGGGGTTGGAGGAAGTAAGCTTTATGCCTTTGAAAACAGAGAAAAGATCACCAAGTGAGAAAGGTGTGAAAGTAAAGCTAGAGGAAGAAGAGGACTCATGCGACTGAGATGAATAATAGGAAATGAGCTCGGGAGACGCAGAGGTAGAAGGTAGAGAATCAAGGAAGTGATTGTTAATTGCAGAGGGATCCGGAAAGGAATCAGGGACAGAGGAGGAACGTGATGAATTGTGAAACCCAGCAGCAGAAAGAAAGTGCCAGAAACTCTTAGGGGAGCCGAAGCGGGAGAGGTTCTTGAAATATAATCGCTTCTCCGTACGAACAGAGGAATTTGCGAGGTTCCGAAGTAATTTGTAATAGTCCCAAGCAGCTGCCGCTCCAGATCTCCTATACTTCGTTAGTGCACGATTACGGAGGCTCATAAGTTTTTTGACGGTAGGTGTGAGCCAAGGCATGGGAGTCTTCGAGACACGCACTAGACGTACAGGCGCGAACTGATCAAATAAAGCAGTAATTACCGTAGTAAACGCTTCAACTTTGGAGTCCACAGTATCCAAGTTATGGATATACTCCCAATTGACCTGCTCAGCAGCGATACGGAAGCGCTCAACAGGGACACTTTTTAGGTCTCGACTCAAAACGTAACGCTGTCGCATACGTGACTTAGGAATATCAAAGAGCCCATAAATTAGGCAGTGATCACTAATGTGACTTATGTCGTATACACCCGAATAGACCACATCCACATCCCTGCTGACCAAGATCAGGTCCAGCAAGGTCGATGAAGTTTGCGTAATCCGCGTTGGCTCAGCAATAATTTGTTTTAAAGAAATAATAGACATTATACTATGAATGTAATGTAAATCGGAATTGCTGGTGTTATTGAAGTTGACATTAAAATCGCCTAGGCATACTATGCGATCGACGTAGCAAGAAACATCAGTGAGAAAAAGTTCCAAATTCTTTAAAGACGTGATCGGACAGCTAGGCGGACGATAAACAGAAAGTATTGCCAGACGACTCTGATTTACACTTATAAGAGCACCAGATACATCAAGTAAGCTGTTGGAAAAAAGGTTGTCGGAAAACGTATTGAAGATACTAGAGCAATGAAAGCTAGAGTTAATATATAGAGCCGTACCTCCTCCACGAGAGAGGGAGTCAGAGCACCGGTCAGAACGAATAAGTACATATCCAGGTATCGACAAAGACACGGAGTTATCCGTGCTACGCTTATACATATAATCGTTGTGTCACTGATTCATCACCGTCCAGCCCAAACCGCTAATCCTAGAAACATAAAATTCGGAGGGTAAGTATATTCCTTTTGCGACGTTGGTGCTCGATATAAAGGGATTTTTTGAAATTCCAACCTCAAGGGGGTAAATAGGGGTGGAATATGTTTTCTCGGACTGCTTATTATTTCTTTGGCTGGATTAGATATCAACGTGGTTTTTACTTACAAAAGTTACCCACATAAATGCCTAAAAAGCAGATTCACGATTTTGCCCTAAGGGGGTGGTGAAAAGCGGTGAAATGTGTTTTCATGGAGTCCTTAATAGGCTTAATATCTCTTCGGCCCGAAGCGAAGCGCGGGGGTATTTTGCTAGTGTTTTAAATAAAATTGTATTTTTTGCTAAAGACGAATTCGTACACCCGGTCCTCTGTATTAGGGCTAGGACTATTCGAATAATTTAATATTCGAATATTTTACGAGTATTCGTATGCTACGAATAAACTTCGAATATTTAAGTATTCGAATACTATTCGAATATCTAGAGACGCGGTAGCGTCTCGACGCCAAGTACAGGAAAGACACCCTGTATATGTCGACTGTCGCTACCGCTATCATTTACTCGAGAAACGGCTATTCCAACCTAACCTGAAACTTATTTCATTAATATCTCACGACGCCTGCAATATTTTCTAAATTTAAAGGCAATTTTCTTATGTAAACCGCATATAAGCTTTCGAATAAGACCAAATTTCAATAAAATCTGTCCACGCATTACAGAGATATCATAATATCATGTCATGGATCTGTCAGAAACGGTAGATTTTTCTTCTGATTCTTCTTCTCCAGTCAAAATTTTCGTCGACATAATACGTTGCAATGTAGAGTCAGTCACATTAGTCAAGAAAGTACGTTGAAAATACATCTCCCTTGATACTTTCCAAACTTTTGTGAAAGACATTCGTAAAACTCTAATTAATCATACGCTGTCACCTCCTTTAGACACATTATGCAGTCTCTACAATTACTATAGCAAAAGGCCACTCTATTTCTATATTTCTATGTATATATAAATTCTACGCTAAGTCGTATAATTAAAAAAAAATTTGGCTTTCATATATTTACAGATAATCGAAGCAGAAGATGATGCAGTGTGACCTACGTCAGACTCTGTACGCACAAATTTGCAGGTAGGGTTTTGCATACGTAATTATTCATTCAATGGTCTTGAGCATGTGTGATAAATTGTAAATAATTAATAAATGTGTCCTATTTTTCAGTTAACGATGCAGACGAAGAGAATTATTTCAACAGCTGAAAGGGAAAGTTACTGAAAATGAAATTCGACAAAGATGTATCTTCTTTCGCATAAGTTTCTGGAAATTTGTACCATGCATGTACAAAATAATATATTGTAGTAAAAAATTGCATTGCATTTAAATTGCCAGATACTTGTATTTTTGTATATACCAGCAATGTAGAGTTTTTATGTAAAGCTTATTATATTATAGAAATGAAGGGGACGCACAGGACTTCGATAAAAATGATGGGGACGCACAGGCTTGGATGGATAGAAATGAAGAGAATGCACAGGCTTGGAGGTTGTCCGGAGAAGATTAGATAGAGCATCTTGTTTCGCACAAGTTTCTGGAAATTTGTCAAATAAGGTAAATCGACAAAATTTGTCAAATTAGCGTAGCATTAAGAATTAAGATTAAGAATATTATGGCGTACCGCTTGCAATGTAGAGTCAGTCACATTAGTCAAGAAAGTACGTTGAAAATACATCTCCCTTGATACTTTCCAATCTTTTGTGAAAGACATTCGTAAAACTCTAATTAATCATACGCTGTCACCTCCTTTAGACACATTATGCAGTCTCTACAATTACTATAGCAAAAGGCCACTCTATTTCTATATTTCTATATATATATAAATTCTACGCTAAGTCGTATAATTAAAAAAAAATTTGGCTTTCATATATTTACAGATAATCGAAGCAGAAGATGATGCAGTGTGATCTACGTCAGACTCTGTACGCACAAATTTGCAGGTAGGGTTTTGCATACGTAATTATTCATTCAATGATCTTGAGCATGTGTGATAAATTGTAAATAATTAATAAATGTGTCCTATTTTTCAGTTAACGATGCAGACGAAGAGAATTATTTCAACAGCTGAAAGGGAAAGTTACTGAAAATGAAATAAATGTAAATAAAAAGAGTAAATGAAACCCATAAAAAAACTTTCAAAAAGTAAAAAAATTACGCCAAGTACATAAATTATCTTTGTAAAAAGAAGTGAGATCCCCATAAAAAAACTTTCAAAAAGTAAAAAAATTACGCCAAGTACATGAATTATCTTTGTAAAAAGAAGTGAGATCCCCATAAAAACTTTCAAAAAGTAAAAAAATCACAAAAAATAAAAGATAATAATATAAATCACAAAAAAATAGAAGAAAATATATAATACATGAAACAAATAAATCACAAAAAATAAAAGATAATAATATAAATCACAAAAAAAATAGAAGAAAATATATATCACAAAAAATAGAAGATAATAATATAAATCCCCGCAAAAAATAGAAGAAAATATACAATATAAAAAAAGATGTGAAATCAAAATGAGCTGCAAGTACATAAAGGTGCTTTCCAACTGCCCTTAAGATGACACAACTACATAGACACAGCTAAAATGCTGTGTTCATACATTCCATTACTCATATCGCGGACATTTTAATTATCCCATCAAAAAGAATCCCAATTAAAAACATTGTCGTAAATTAATTAATAGCTTTACAAAATTAATATACAAAATTGCGCCAATTATAACGATGGCTATTTATAAAAAGAAAAAATGTATTAAATAATATTAAGCAGATATATTTTTATAGAAATAAATATTTCAATACCAATAAATATTTTATTCAAAATACTTGGCGCTGCGAAACCGAAAAAATGTTAATTGTCTTATTATTAATAGTAAATTAATAATTTACAATAACTCCCTTACAATCTAAAATACATAAACATATACATATTAGAAACGCAGTCAGATTTATTCTACATATATTTAATTCTAATATCACACGTAGCATATGCACACGCACACATACACACATTCACGAATGCATGCACAAGAAAGAAAGAAAAAGATTAATGCAATTTATACATATGTATTCAGTTTAGCAACACCAATGCGGTGAGCAGCGCCAAGTATTTTGAATAAAATATTTATTGGTATTGAAATATTTATTTCTATAAAAATATATCTGCTTAATATTATTTAATACATTTTTTCTTTTTATAAATAGCCATTGTTATAATTGGCGCAATTTTGTATATTAATTTTGTAAAGCTATTAATTAATTTACGACAATGTTTTTAATTGGTTTAAGTATACATCAGTATTCGAATACTGATGTATTCGAATAGTATGGTGTGAATTATAAATCAAGTTCTTTTGGTTCATTTTTTTACAAGCTTTTATTTAGTTTCAGTTGTGAGTTCGTTAGTTTATCAGGGTGCAATCTTGCAAGCTAATTTTGACCCACTTCAACATATCCGATCGGCTTGAAACTTTGCACACATACGTAGTTCCGATGACAATACAATATTTTCACTAAAAAGCATGAAATACTTTATAGTAAAATTTTTTTTAAAAACAAGCTTTTATTAAAATGTACTAAAAAGGAACCAATAATTTTGATACCGGCCCAAATGACTGCCTGAGAAGAATTCCCTCTAAAAATAAACGCGTGGGACGTAAATATTGAAATGTCCTTTTTATATAAATATACAATAGTATTCGAATACTTAAATATTTTAATAGTATCCGAATACTTAAATATTCGAATATTATTCGAATACTTAAATATTTGAATAGTATTTAGATACTTGGATATTCGAATTATATTCGCCAAATAATTGAGCAACTGAAGTTTCGAATATTGGAATACCGAAAAATTCGACAAATAGCCCAAGGCTCTACTCTGTGCAGTGTATACCTAAGATTTGGATTGCCTGGCGTTATTATATCAAGAATTCCCCCTCCAGAATTAATAGTACCTAGCGGAAAGTGTAGAAGAGTTCAAATTTTAAATCCTATTTATTTATTTATTAATTTTAAACGCATCCCGCTACGTCAAAGCTGCTGTTGAATGACCCTACTACGCAAATATACCGGACTTGCGATTCTTACAAACCTTACATCTAATTTTCTCATAATTGGCTGGATATCTGCAGCTGAAATTACAATCACACTGTGTGGTAGATATAGACGTATCGCCCCACCAAGTATCGTTGAAATCGGTGCGAGCCATGCCCGGCGTTTCCCTTGTTACCACAAGGGATACTGTTTTAATCAAACAGATATTTAAGAAGTACAACTTCTCAAATTATACAGTCATAGATCTACAATATCTCTTCCCAATGTTTCATTTACTAAATTTGATTTACTTTCATGCTTAAAACACTTGTCGGAGTACGCAAATACAATTCTGTTAGCTTAACATTTCTACATTCAGGTCTTCTTCATACACTTTTGTGACTAACGACTGGTATTTCGGACATTGTTCGCACGTTTTCAGTACGTTTTTGCTTTCTTTTTTTTTTTAAATCAGCTCCATTTCTGCCGAGTGAATGTATTCCAAGCACCATTCGTGAGTCACGAACATGTCTCGTGTGAAAAGGTTCTAATATTTTGCGTTTATTTTATGTTACAAGCCATGTAATTTCGTCTAATTATACGTTGCTGTGCAGTTTATTGATGAACACATGATTACGAGGGGATCACTGGTCTAGCGTGGTCTGCACGCACCGTTTTTCTGCCTGTTACACGCGCTACGCGGCTGGTACACGTCACGTCGCACGCGAATGCGTTACGTTGGCACGCGAGTACGAACGTACTGTGACTCAATGAAAGGTTCGTGAAAGAAAATCTTCAATTCTCCCCATATCTACAGGAGACCGGAGGTAGATGTGGCAGGGGCAGGTTGTTTCAAAGCAGTTTAAATCTTCGTCGCTTGGACTATCACTTTGAAAATGAAGTGGCTGATGTGTTTCAACCACACACGGTCGTGTTTGGTGTTTTTTTGTTTTTTGTGTTTTCGGTACTAATAGTAACTTTTCTCTTTCTACTTCCATCTTTTCTACCGAACAGTCAGATAAATGTATGTAAATTAATATTACCACGTTTGAATCAGTGTTCCTTCGGCTACAGATTCGCAACACGTACATGAGAATATATCAAGCTGGTATGAACTTATAGCATTTTAATCACAATGGTGTCAACCAGGGCTAGTTGTTACACAAGACAAGGGGCACGTTGTTACAGAGGAAAAGAGGCAAGTTGTTACATTGTATTTAGTAATTAATTTCTTAATTTAACCCTTCTGTTACCACGAGCCACTGTAGTAGCTTCCCGCTAAATGACTTTTTGGGGACGGAACGCCATTATAGTGGCTTTCTGCTGAATGATGTAAGGTAAATGTCCCAATTAGCGACCCTGCAAGATCCACGCGCACGTTCTAACATATTTACATATTAAAAGTATTTATCGCAGTTACTCATTAATAGCCTATCATATGGCTGGTTCTTTTCCAGTATGAAAACGGCCCCTTTTTTATGATGAAATTGTTCGAATATAATTATTAACAATAAATATCCCAGATAGCACCGCACATCCCAAGGACGTCCTTTTCATGTCCAGTTTATATCCGAACGTCCTACGTCCATTTCTTAAGTCCTACGGACGTTCTTAGGACTTAAATTTCGGATGTTCTAGGAACGTCCGTTTCTTAAGTCCTACGGACGTTCTTAGGACTTAAATTTCGGATGTTCCAGGAACGTCCGTTTCTTAAATCCTACGGACGTTCTTAGGACTTAAATTTCGGTTGTCCCAGGAACGTCCGTTTCTTAAGTCCTACGGACGTACTTAGGACTTAAATTTCGGCTGTTCTAGAAACATCAAACAATCTTGTAAGTCACGTGATTGTTTTGCACGACTACATTTCGAATGTTCCGAGAACATTCGTCTCGTAAGTCTTGTGAATCTTTAGAAGACCTAAATTTCAGATGTTCGAAGAACAACCGTCTTGTAGGTTTTGCAGATGATTCAGGTTCGGTTGCAAAACAGTCTTACGACTGAACCTCGCCTTTGCGCTATTTTTTTGTGCAATGAAGACGCTGAAATGCTGAAATGTTCCCAGATAGCTTACAACGTGTTCAAGACGTCTGTCTTAAGTCGTCGTTAAAACAACTGTCTTGAGACGAATGTGAAATTTTAAGCAATGAGTCTAGAGATCGAATGATGATATTCTGTAGAATATTTCGCGTCAATGCACATTTTTTATAAATTATTAATACTGGTTATATACCTAGAAATTGAAATTATTTGTAAGGAAGTGTCTTGGGTAGTTGCGAAAAGCAGTTGCTTCGTAATCTGGGAGTCCTGGGTTCGATTCCCGTCACCGCCAAATTTTTTTTCTTAATGCCCTAACCCAGAATTGATGAAGACGTCTTTAAGGCGCTTTTAAACCATCTGCAAAACGTTTTTAAGACGCCTTTTTGACGTATTTAACTTTACTTTCGAACGTTCGGAAAACGTTCTGAGAATGTTGACACAGCACGTCCTCAGGACGTTCCACTTTGTAAATAGGACCTTCCTACGACATTTAAAGAACTTAACGAGGACGTACAGAGGATATATGGACCTTCTCGGGACATTCTCCGAACGTACAGTACGTCCGGAACGGACGTCCTTCGGACGTCCATAAGATGTCTTTGTGCTATTTGGGATGTTATATGGTGCACGTGTACCTATTTTTGACCGTCAATTCTCTCTTCGTCCCAAATAGTGACCTTTGTCGGACCGGATCATTGACTCGTACATAATGCGTGGAATACCGTGGCATTGGTCGGGACATGCAATCTAATGTCCCAATTAATGACTGCATCGGAAAAGGATGTTTATAAAATAATTAGTACAAAACAAAATAATTTGCAACAGTTTTAATACTATGACCAGATTTGTAGCTGCCAAAGCATTTTCCAATAATTGTTGTTGCGAATAGTTTTTACGTCGTTTATATTCTTTAGTCTTTAAGATAACTAATAATTAGTCCGGTCAAAGTAGCCCAAAAAATAGGGGTAAGGTTGCATAAATTCCCATAGAGCTGAATATTGGTACGAATGTTTGGAATACCATTATAAATGAAGTGTGAAAAGTTCCCATCGATCCCGCCTTCTGCAAAAAAATTTATTCAAGGTCAAAGTTCGCAAAAATGGGTTTTTCGCGTTTTTCAGCCAAACGGTAAGTTTTATCGTAAAAATAGTTCAGACAAAAATTGTAGTTCGTGTAATTGTCTATAAAAATTGTCTCTACACTATTTTTCGTAAGACTCACCGTTTTCGAGATATAATCATTCAAAAAGTTGAAAAAGCTGTGTTCTTCATAATATGCATATAAGTACGCTGCGTACATAAATTATTACACCGCGTTGTGTGCGATTGCGAAGAAACTTTTAACGTTATTTTCGATAAATACGTTCAGTACGTACGTCGACATTTTGGTCAAAGAGTTACTGTTGTATTTGATGGCTATACCGATTGCACGAGAAATATTAAAGCCGCAGAACAACGTCGTCGAGCAACAACAACATCTTCATCTTCAGATATTTTATTTGATCAATCTATGACAGTTCCCACTAGTCAACAAAAATTTCTAGCAAATGCTCAGAATAAGTCTCGGTTCATTTCAATGTTGAAAGAAAGATTGACCAGTAAAAATATTTCTGTCGAACAAGCTGATAATGATGCTGATGTCCTGATAATTGAAACGGCAGTAGAACAGTTCAACTTGACAAGCACAACTATTGTTGTTGGTGAGGACGTAGATTTACTGGTTTTACTTACTGCTCGAACTCCAGCTAACAAAATCATATATTTTTTAAAACCTGGGAAAGCCCAACATCAGTCTGAAATATATTCATCCAAAAGTTTACCTGCTTTTGCAAAGTATCAAAATCACATTTTATTTTTACACGCAATAAGTGGCTGCGATACGACATCAGCATTTTACAGAAGGGGTAAAACATCAATTCTTAAAATGTTTGAGAAACAAGATTTAGTTGGTTGTGCTGAAGTTTTTAAAAATAGTGACTCTACTCCACAAGAAGTAATCACCAACGGAATTCGCTTTCTTCTTTCCATCTACGGAGCTCCAAAAAAAATTACCTGCTTAGATAAGTTCCGCTACGTGTGTTTTGTAAAAAATACTCGTAACAAAAAAAGAGTGCAATTACCTTGTCTTCCTCCAACCTCAGCTTCTGCCCAACAACATCTATTTCGGGTATAGGGTAAAGGCAGGTAATATGGAACAGCACGTAATATGAAACTTCGTAAAATTTCGATAAAGAAATAACGAACTCTTCAGGTAATCGTTTATACTAGATCCCTAGACACAATAGACGATGATACTGAGAATTGAGCATCAGTCGGGCATCTATCATTGAAAGAGAAACGTTTATATTTTTCGTGCGGTGTAAAAGTTTCTGAAAAGTGCATCAAACAGTTAAATATTGTAATGAAGGTATGTTACAAAGTATTATTTTGATATAACTTATCATTAAATATGTGTGTTCTTGATTATTCAGCAATAGTTTACCAATAAAGTTACTTTGTTCTTAGTATAATTCTTAATTTCTTGTCGGACCATGTGTGTACGTAATATGGAACATACCGAGTAACATAGATGAAGTTGATAATGACGATGACGACGATGATGCGGAATGCTTATTTTGCGATGGTAATTATAAAAACAATGACAATGAAGAGTAGGACCCAATGTATTCGCTGCTTTCAGTGGGCATACGAAGAATGTGGGGCTTCCGACATATTATTCACGTGCCCAACGTGTAGGACACGCAGAAAGCAGGAATAAATTCCAAAAATGATGTGTATTTATTTATTTGTATCTTCTACTTAATAAATCTTCATTTTCAGTAAAAAAAGTAAAGATTTTTGGGTTTTCTTTACAAATTTCCCAGGTGTTCCATATTAGGACCCATTTTTCGAACTGTCGATTTTCACTCTTTTTAGTTTTTTACGATAATTGCAAAACAATTGGATTTTTTTACATTTGACTATGTAAATATGATTACGCATTAATTCCTTCGTCCCCTCATGTCAGTTTTATTAAAAAAAAAGAATTCCCCTACTTTTGACAAGCTTTTGAAATCAGATGTTCCATATTACCTGCCTTTACCCTATTATCAAGTCCAAGTGTGGCTTGGTAATCAACTAGATTCAAAAGACTGGGGTTGAAAGTTGATCGGCAATACATTGGAACCAATCAAGACTTTACACCCACCTGCACCGGAAAAACTCCTCAACACAATTTTTTGCAATTGTAAAAAGAGATGTAATGCTAAATGTGCCTGCAAAAAAAGTTGGATTGTTTTGTTCATTAGCATGTACAAGTTGTCAAGGCCAGTCGTGTTCCAATGTTGAATCGCCATCTGAAGGGGGTTCATACGATATCAGCGAGGAGACATTTTATGAAGAACACAGCTTTTTCAACTTTTTGAATGATTATATCTCGGAGACGAAATATAAGTCTTACGAAAAAAACTGTAGAGACAATTTTTATAGACAATTACACGAACTACAATTTTTGTCTGAACTTTTTTTATGATCAACAGACGCGGTCGCGTCTGGAAGCTAATTCCCCTTCCCCCTCTACCCATAGGCACACTGAGCGACCATGTCCCTATACACGAAAGATAGCGAAATTGACAGGTCGTCGGAGCTATTTTAGCCTTATTATCTTATTTTATGACATAGTCCCGGTGTTTTTACATGATTAAGCGAATCATTTATTTTTTTCGAACCCATATGTCGTTTTACTTAATGTATCAAGCTATTTGTCTTAAAGATATAAGATTTATTCTGAATTAATAGTTATCAAAATGATACTTTTTTCATTAACGGCCGATTTCTTCACCTCCGGTAATCTTCGGATTAGACTTATGTTCCACATAACTGACACATTCCTGTTTCCTCACCTCTGATTAAGAGTGATCTGCCAGTTAATCTCCAGATTAACTTTACCGGAGGTTCAGGCACCGATTAACTGCCAGAAGTGGCAGTTAATGCATATTTGCAGTAGAGGGGGAAATAGGAATATATACCTACGTATACCCAGCGATTTTACTTTTAAGGAAAAAGGAAAAATGGCTAGGAATAATAGATTCGTAAATTTGAACATTTTTGAGCATGTGAGGAGAGACCATTTAGATATTTGGGATGACTTAGATTTTCGCTGTCGTTTTCGGTTAAAAAAAGAAACTGTGATTATAATTAAACAAGCCATTGACGGGAGATTACACGTTACTTGCAACATGTATGTATTTTGATTATGTGAATATTAGGGCGAAACGAAACTATATAACCAAAAATTTAAATTTGAATTTTCAGTTGACCTGGGTGCGGGATACCCAGTTGTCTTTTGATTAACCAAGCACAACTGTAAAAAAATTTTGGAAAATATTCATGTCTGCAGGTTCCTTTTCTCTTAAAAATGTAATAAAAAATAATCGTATCGACGACTTTATCAGATTTGTATTAATCGCGGTTCGCGCACGCGCGAAAAGGATGATTGCGCTTTCCACAAGAGGGCGCCCGTTGCTGAAGCACAGGCGGCGCGCTCTGGCGAGACCGTCACAACTCACAATCACTTTTATACTACTACACAATGAAGTTCTCGCTTTACCGCCTTTGCGGCGTTGCCGCGTCAAACCTTCAGTCACTTAACCATAGGATCCAATAGCGCAAAGAAACACGCGCGACAGTTAACTACCACCTAGTATCTGACTAGCGACTAACTGATCGGGACTTTAGTCAGAGGTGAAGAAATCGGCCGTAAGACGTTTCGTGACGTCACGTTGTTCTCCTCCACTTGACGCCAGTAGGTGTCGCCTCGAAAGCATAATTTATAAATGTCACTTGGCTGTCATTCAATCATAACCTGCTAAATGTTAGTTGTTAACATTTTTGAAATGTCACGATGGTAAAGAAGATTTACGGAGCTCGGGATGCGACTAGCGACCCGAACTCAGCGTCGTTTTGTCTTTTTCGTAAAACCGCGAGTGACTGATTTCAAGTCGTTTGGATTTGTGGCAGTGGGTAATATTTTTATTGATTATTGCTGATTGGGTACAATTTTCACCTCCACGGGGTTCTTTCCGTCAACCTTTTCCAGAAATCTTATAATGTCCCTCCTCTGCCCTACCCCCCTCAAATACATGAAAAAGTCGAGGACAAAAAACAGTATTATTTGTACTTCTACGTTAGATTTAGCTGTATGTATGAGCACTTAGTAATTTATATGAAAAAAGTGATGAAATCCTCCCCCCCCCCCCCCCCATAAACATGACTCATGTATGAAAGAAGCTAATTCCATTTAATTCACGAAAAAAGTTCACATGCAAAGATTGTGAAATCAACTTTGCTAATTCCAATTGTATTCTCGTTCTGCGTCCGAACACTGATTTCTCTGTTTCACGAAAAAAATTAAAGAAGTTCACATGCAAAGATTGTGAAATCAACTTTGCTAATTCCAATTGTATTCTCGTTCTCCGCTCGAACACTGATTCCTCTGTCACTTTTTATACTTGACATTCCTTTATTGGCCACAAATCAATTCAGTGCTCAGATTTTCAGCTTTGACCGGACTAAATAACGAACTTATTCATATTTCAATATTATTTCTCTTTTACACTTAGCATAGTGAAATATTTTTTAAAAAAAATGGACTTATGCCACTATGGAAAAAAACATTCCTGCGATAACATTTTACAGTTCAACTGTTTTCGATTAATTTATGAGGATATTATACACCATTGACTGTGTGATTATGAATGTAAAAAGAGGATATCTATATCTGACTAAAACTAACATTAACTCATTTTTCCAAATAAGGGACTTATACCACTTTCAAAAACAACGGCTCAAATATTGATTTACACTAATTCGTCGTAATAGTCCCGCCGAACGGGGCTGGCGGCGGGACAACAACGCGATGCGGACACCATTCGTAGCCGACGACAACTTCGTGTCGACTCTTTTGTTCTCTCGCACGTTCTCGGATTCTCTCACTCTCGACTGAAGGATTCCAAGAAATGGTGGGGAAAAAAGAGCGGGACTATTACGCATGGTAAAAAACGGGACAATAACGACGAATTACTGTATTCCCAATATTGAAGTTTGTCCTTTAACTAAATTCAAACATTTGAAACTTCCACTAATTTCACCCTCATTCCTTTCCCTACTATATTCATATTCAACCATGTCATACATTCGATTAATCATCCCACTTTTCAAAAAAGTGACCGCGAGGCGGTGCCCTCCGCGGTACTTACCTAGCGTATAGGAGAAAACATTACCGCTACACGGATCTGCCATCCGTCACCATGCCACCTGGTGGTGAAAAGTAGAAGCGCTCGTAGAGTACATCAGTCCCCAGCCGTTCTTGCGCCATTGCAATGGAGTGCGTTGTTTCTTGTGTTTATACAAAGTGAAAGTTTCCTACTTATTTATATGGTTTATTGATGCTTTCTCTATACTCTAAATCCAAAAACATAGCCTGCTTCGCACGAACAAACAGAAGCAACAGAACATTTCTGGACACTTTTACAGAAATGTCGTGTGATTTCTTTCCTTTTCAGTTGTGAAGTTTGTAGGGTAGATGCACCGTTTGTGGCCACTTTAAGGTATTGTGCCAGGTTCGGCCACTTCTTAAAAAATATAATATTTTTCCGTGTAAACAATAAATGTAACCTTATATTTCTGACGGTATACTAAACAAAATATTTATGATGTGAAATTCTCTACATAGTAATGATCTGCGAGCAATTTAAAAATAAGATAATTATGCACATGGCCAAAAACAGTGCAGTGGCCACAAACGCTACATCTACCCTAAGCCAAGTGTTGAAAAACTGACGACCCGACTATGCACTACCATCCTCATTCTTCCCACATTTAATTATGACTCCTGCTTGTCACACCCGCTCGCCTTCTACGAAACTTCTCCATACAGGATTTGCACCTGCCCAACCACAAATGCATTGCCTAGAAATGAACATATTTTACCAAAAACCACACCACCGCATATGCAACACGTGTATCCCAATAGCGTCCGGGTATTGGTACCTACATTCACCTTATCACGGTCGACCCTACACCAACCTATAATTGCTTCCCCAACGTCCATTAATGGAAAATCGTATTAAACCCCATCCCAGCTCCGAATAATTGAAAACCGTAATAGAATGCAGCGCGGATTACTCGACTGCGACTGTATGCGCAGAATTGAGTGCCAACCCGAGTTCATCGCTGATTATAAACTTGCAGAACGGTGATACAATCTACAGCGGCACGTTGCTAATTAACGTGTGCCGTGTATAAATGCGTCGGAGTGGAGCGGCATTAGTAATCCGTAGGGGCGCTCTGCGGATAGGACAGCTTATATTTTTCCCGACGGCGGGGAAGCCGATTGGAGCGTGGGCGTCGTCAAAGTGACTGGAGCATGAAGAAGAGGAGCCGGAGCGCCGGCACGGAGGTGTACGGAGCTGTTAAAGACGCCCTGGTGACCGCGGGAGCGGAACACCAAAAGCTTCCTGAAACGCTTCAGCGCCAACGGCCGCTCCGTTCCCACGAGCCGCATGAGCCGTGCCTCCCGCTACACGCGTCAACAGACTCTTGTTGAAGGCGAACAGAGATACACGCCGGGGACAAAGAAAGCCGGCGCACTTATCACGGATCAAATGAGAAGGGGGCGATAGAAAGAGGGGAAAAGGGGACGAAGACGGTTGTCTAACCATCACCGTCTCGACGAAAAGTCCCTCATGAGCACTCCATTCGAATACCTGCTCGTCCCTGTCACTGATTTATGGTCGCTTTGAAGCGTGGCTGACACGTGGACCGTAGATTTCTCTTCGATTAGCTCCTTTGCGGTTGGAGACGTTTAACGAGATCATGTTAATGAACTGATAGGCTGGTTTAAATCAGATCGGTATCCGGAGGGAGAGAGAAGAGGGAAATTAAGAAGGATAATTGGGACGTTATCGTTGCTAGTGGAGATAAACTTTTCTTGTTCGTTTATTCTTCGTTGCTTTTCTTTTATTAATGGAAGTACATAGTAAGTTATTTATGCTGCTTTATTAACGACGAGTAAATCACGAACCATTTTCTTTCTAAGTTAGCAATAATTATGTATTTATAATGTTGTTTCCTTATGGCCACTGACTTGCGGTTCGTCATTGTAGTGATAGCTTTAAATTCTTGCAGTACTAGGATTAAAACATTTGAATGTACAGGGTGATTCTACCTATTTAGACCTATTCGACCTATTTAGAATGTCTCCGTTTCTTGTGATGATTCGAGGAGAGTTAAAGGAGAAAATTGCTCGATTCAAAGGGGAAAATACTCTGATAGGCAGGACTTTTTTAGTACAGAATATTTTCATTAACAAATTGATGAACCAAATATTTCTGTTCAATAACATAAAGAAAATGCGATATAGCCAAATAACATTGATGGGAACGGATCTGTCATTAATATTCTTCAATTCACTTCTGAATTATTCACAAATATCATTTCACTTTTAATGATTATGTACATTATTCCAGATATATTAGACATACTATACATATATATATTAAGAAACGAACGCAAACAGCAATGACAGATTGACAGTAAATCACTGTACTAATAAAGTTAATTATGAGTAATAGATAAAAGTTCATTCTTTCATCGTTTATTACTTAGTTAGAACTATCAAACTTATTATTAAACAAATAATTGCAAATAAACGAATACTGTAAACAATTATAAATGTTACAGAATGCATATTGCATTTTCTCCTTAAATGAATCATAACTACAAAATTATACATTATATTTCATCCTTATATTAGTAATATTTCTAAATACGATTTTTTTATATTATCCCATAAAAACTATTTAATGTTTCATTTAAGAGACGAATATGTATTTTAAAAAGTAATTCCATGTACCAATAATATTTTGCTCGACTTATTACAAAACGGAATTAATAACGACAAATTCGTCCGTTTCCTGCACTGTTCATTTAAAAGATAATATTTAGGGTAGAACCCCCAATTACTGACACCTACCCAATTACTGACACCTTAAGCTATTTTACTGAAAATAACGAATAAATAAACGTTGTAAAGTCATACACAAAAAGAATTATGTAATTCAACCTATAATCTATACGCTAGAAAATGCACCACTTAATATTTATTTTTCATTAATTTGTATAAGACGATACAAAATTTTAATTTGATGACAACAGTGGAAATGGCTACTTCCTTACTAGTGAAAGAGAAAACAGGGCACTAAAGAAAGGGCTATAATTACTATATTTAAATTATTTACATAATAAACATTAATTTTTTAGTACAATAGAAGTATCATAGAAAGTCACAACGATCGCAATTTAACGATTAATTACGCCTTTTTAATTAATATTTGGATGACAGTGATTGGCACAAGCGTTTTAATCAGTTTTTAATTACTGCCATGGCAGTAGTTAGTCGGGCAAATAAAGCATGACGCCATTACTGACACCCATACCGTCTACAGTTGCGTGCAACCTAACCTAGGTATTCTAGTGTTCCGATTCCGACTACCTGGGCAATAGGGTGGTCCTTAGCTATAGGGGTCAAAATTTTTTTTTCTTACCCTCTTAAAATATGATAGTTGGTAAGAAAATGATATGTGCAAAATTTCATTTAAGACGAAGTTTTAAAATTTCTATTATTTTCGTTAATTTCAATATAAATGTGTTCCGCCGTTTTAGAAGTAGTACTGAATATTTTTTAATGAAAATATAATGTCTTACATGTACATAATATTATCCAAAGTTAACTTCTAACTACATATTATAAAATTAATTGTAATATCTTATAAAATATTACATATTTGTCAATACACGCCTTTCATTAAGGTTGATTTACTCGCATCTGGATAACATCGCCGATAATCTTCTAATACTTGTAAAATAAACTGCTTATTATTTTCATCTTTCGTTAGTAAGCTATTATATTCGGTGATTAGCTTTACGCCTCGTTCTGCACTGTCGTTAACTACTTTTAAATTCTTTATTATTTCGAACGCATTTTTATATGATTCATCGATTTCCCAAACTGAAGGGTCTTTTTGTAAAAATTCGGTACTTATATGAAATCTAGAAAAAAATTGCGACTTTGTGACGAGATGAAATTTTCTATGCCAATATTAATATAGTTTTTGACATCTTTTAAAACAATCTTTTTACTTGAAACCTCCGTTTGATTAGAATCCAAATTTTGGATCATACGCCTCTTTATATCACAAGAATGCGTTTCGTGCTTCAGGTAGCCGACACAGGTAACAGTATGGTTCAGATACTGCGATACATAGGAAGCTTAATGCTAGGCAAAATTTAAGAATATGAAATATATTATAGGAAGCAATATACAAATACTCCTGGTATATATCTAAGAAACTGTATTTTTATTTAAAAAAATAGACACACATTTTTAAAATAATGAAATACAATCATATCTGATATTGATGTAAAATTACTGTAATTTTACAACTTCGTCTTAAATGCGGCAAGGGTTCCCCTTTGTGCGATCTCGCTGAAATTTTGCACATATCATTTTTTCACCAACTATCATATTTTAAGAGGATAAGACCAAAAAAAATCGGAAGTTGAAAATTAAGGAACACCCTAAGCCACAGCCGCCAGGCGGCAAAACACCGTGCACGCGTTCCCGCTGGATATTTTCTCAAGCAGTCCGAGTTAAAAACCGTTCCGACATTTTTCGTAGATGGTTTCTTCTTCAGAAATGTCTACAGAATCCGATACTGTGTAGCGAATTCGTGCTAGATAAACAACTTTTCGTAAAAATGCAAAAGTATTGCGTAGAAATCATGCACATCGGCACTTTTTTAAACATTGACGGCCGTTTACAATCATATAAAACCATCAAATTTAATAACTGTATACACCGATATATTCAGGAAACGCTCCTCTATCTTTTCAGACTAAATTGAACTTTCTAGAATTCTTGGTTTTCACGTAATACCTCATTCTTACCCAAAATCGTGCGCTTTTTACAAAAACTCATGTTTTTCGAAAACTGAGGGTGATAGAGCAATTCTATTTACGGATTCGTGTTTGGGACGAAAAACTCCACTAGGATCTCGGAGTGCATATAGCAGATCCAAATACGTGTTGAATAGTGTGGTTAAGACCCCCGATTGCCTATTCTGGCCTATACGCTGCGTTGTATACTAATTTTAAAAGATAAAACTCAAAAATTTCGTCAATATTTTTCGAAGTAATACATACATATTATTATTATACATCTAATAAACTGTACTTTTATTAAAAAATATGCACTGATACTTCCAAAATAGCCGAACACAATTATGTCCGAAATTGACGAGAAATCACTATTATTTCAAAACTTCAACTCAATTGCGGCAGGGGTTCCCGTTGTCCGATCTCGCTGAAATTTTGCACATATCATTTTTTCACCAACTATCATATTTTAAGAGGGTAAGACCAAAAAAAATCGGAAGATGAAAATTAAGGACCACCCTACTGGGCAAGCTATCCAAGCTAGCGTGTACATTTGTAAGTACATACCTATATATAAAATTACAAGATACATTGGTATATTAAATATTGAAATGTAATATAAAACGAGTTCATATTATTTTGTAGGCAATGAGCTCAAACGGGAAAAGATGCCGCTACACCAAAGACGACGTACAGAATGCCTTAATCTCCATCAGAAGTGGAATGTCCGTAAAGGCAGCCAGCGAGAAATATAATATACCTCGATCAACATTAATAGCTAAAAGAGATAAAATATATGCGGACAAAAAACCAGGACCACCGACCATTCTTTCAGAGTACGAAGAAAGTCTTCTGACAAAATGGATCGTAGAGAGAAGCAGCATAGCAGCTCCTGTCACAAAAGGACAGCTACTGAATAGTGTTCAACAAATTGTGACTAACAGGGAAAACCCATTTAAGAACAACAGACCCGGGCGTCAGTGGTATAAAGGGTCTATGAATCGCCATAGTCAATTGGCTGAAAGAGTTGTTGAAAATTTGACACACAGACGGGCTCAAGTGAGTGAGAATGATATTAGGGAATGGTTCAATGAAATTGAAACTTACATTACATTAAATAATGTAAAAGATATTGAACCGAACAGAATATTCAATGCGGATGAGACAGCGTTGTTATTAAATCCTAGAAATAATACTGCCATCGTCAAGAAAGGCAGTAAAAATGTGTATAACAGGGTCAATGATAATGAAAAGGAAAGTATAACCACTTTAATTATGGGCAATGCTGCTGGTGATATAGTGCCACCACTAATATTATTCGGGTATCAGCGAATGCCAGGACATATAGTGAGGAAGATCCCAAAAGCCTGGGGCATTGGTGTGTCCGATAATGGGTGGATGACGGGACAAAACTTTTTTGAATGTATCGCGAATATATTTCAGCCATGGTTAAGTAAAATGGGTATACAAATGCCAGTAATTTTATTTATTGATGGACACGTGTCACATTTGACGCAACCACTCAGTATGTTCTGTGTGGAACATCAAATTATATTAATTGCTTTGCGTCCGAATTGTACCCACATACTGCAACCACTAGACATTTCAATGTTCAGGCCACTGAAAAATGAATATATGAAAGTGGTGGAAAAATAGAAAATAGAAAATGAACAATTAAGTGTTCAAAAAGAAGACTTTGCATATTTATTGCATCAAACTTTAAACAATTTGAATTTAAAAGATATTCTTATAAATGGATTCAGGCGATGTGGTTTATACCCTTTTAATGCAAACGCTGTTGATTATTCGAAACTGGTTACAACAAAAAAAAATAATGTAGAAAGAGTACAACGTTTTAATGAGCAACATGAAAACGCTTTAAAGCATATTGAAGATAAAATAAGTAGCGATACCCTTGATTCTTTCAGGAAATGCAAATCAAAAATTTGGAATGGAAAACTGGAAGACAAAACATTGTTTGAATTGTGGTGGGATCTTTCAAATCCAAATTCTGATTATTTGAACAGAACTAAAAATTCATAAATTAAAACAAATAATACATTCCAAGAAGCGCAAAAAGACGGGACTATGGATGAAGAAATGATACAGATAATTCAAGAAACCTGTGTTACTGATAGCCTGAATAAGATATCTTTAGACATACCAATTATTTTTTGTAATAATTCCGATACTTCCACTCATGCAACAATTAATAATATAAGTGCAGAGATTACTTCATCCTCCATTTATGATACAATTAATTTAGACTGTGCTGATAATATGTCAAGCTCGTTGACCGTAGCAACTGTCTCACAGTCTGAACCAAATATTGAAGCTACAGTACGTACTCCCATGCAAGATATTTGTAATTTAAGCCAAGTGGATGAGAGGAATGGCGATACGCAGCCAAGGGTACCTTCTCCATTTAAAAAATATTTATACTGGCCCAAAGAGAAAATATCAACAAAGAAAACAACAACGAAGAAAGAAAAGCTGCCATCAATTGTAACAGGGGACCTGTGGTTACAATACCAAAATAATAAAGATGAGAAGAAAAAGAAGTTAGAAGAGGAGAAAGAAGAAAGAAAAAAAATACGATTAATGAAAACCCAAATAATGAAAGAGAAAATTGAATTAGACAAGAAAAAGAAGTTGGAAAAAAAACCAAAGGCTAAAACAGGAGCAAAAGTAAAAAAAGAAAATAAAAAGCCAATTTCAGTAAACAGCAATACTTTAATGATTTAAATTATTATTTTTAAATATTGTTTATTACACTGTTACATACCACGTATATATATATATATATTTGTGTAGTACCTAATTAATGATTAGCAAAACCAAAGATATAAGAATTTTATTAAACATTATTTTTAAATATAGTATTTTCTAGTATTATATAGGTATTTTTAAATATAGGAATTAGGAATTAATTAAACCAAAGATGAGACTGCAATATTAATTAAAAGACTTCAAATACCTCCTTGTTATAAATATAACCGAAGCTGTGATATATAAGACAAAGGTACAATAAATATTCATAGTAATTTATGCGTTACTAGGATTTAAAAAATGTTCAATTTTAATCCAAATAAAATATTTGTTCTCCACATGAAACTTTGTGTATTTTTTTATACTCCCTATACATTTACAATGCTTTCAAAAATATATGTAATGCTTTATAAGAATATACATATAATGCAAATGTATTCTAAAATGTAATTAAAGCCAAAAAGTGAATTTTGGAAAGTGATAGTAAATGTGATGGCAATATTTGGGTAACTGGTAGTAATAGGGGTGTCAGTATTTGGTTAGTTGCCAGTAATTGGGGTGTCAGTATTTGGTTAACTGGCAGTAATTGAGGTGTCAGTAAGTCAGTCACACACGTTTTAGAGGTGTCAGTAATAGATCTCGAAATATGTTTTTTTAGATTAATGAATTTATATATAAAAATAGAAATTCTAAGACCCACAAAATGTTTTTCTTGAAGTAAATATATTAAACCATAATAAATAAAATAAAAAACTTATACTTTTAGTCAATAAATACAGATACTATGCAATAATATTAGAGTCAGTCCTTAATGTGTCAGTAATTGGGGCTTCTACCCTAGTTTACAGTTTTTCGGACATGTTGACGAAATTAAAATGTTGCTCCAATTTGCTTGCAACAATTCGGCGTTACCGTGAAATCTAAGGAAACATCAAAGGATTAAAGCTTTTATTAACTCAGACTTAACAGCCTGTTTCTGCAATTCGGAGAATTATTTCAAATTATTTGAAATTTGTAACACGTGACCTGAGAAATTAATTATCACAGGGAAACGTCAATTCACCGATGGTTTGTAGAGCCATTAAATAATTAATGCCTAAAGATTTAACAGAGATCGTTTAGATTAGACAAAATTTTTTCTTTGTTGTATTGTTTTTCACATTTAGGATGTACGCATACTTTTTTAACTAGCTACGTCGAACATTTTACATTTTTCGGACAACAATCTGCAAAATTCATTGGGGAGGCAATTTGTGGAAGTATCTGCAAACGGCGCTATCTTCGAGGAAACAAAATACGAGCTGCAGAAACGCCACGTGGATTACACAGCGAACTCGTTTCCCTCGCGTGAAACGTGGCTGGCACGTGGTGGTACGTGCCGGCATTCCAGGCATCTTTCGATTACGCCACGATACATAGTCTTCCATTTTGTAAAAAGGTCTGGGTGTACTGTAATTTTTAAGTCTATCTATAGGTACATGCATCACGTTAACATTTATAAAGTTTGAGAATAATTATTCAATCAGTAGTCGATGATAGATTTTTAATCCTAAACTAGCAAGATGTTGACACATGGGAGTTGACATTTTTTAAGCCTGCAGTATCCTGTAAAATGAATAAAAAAAGTTAGGTGACATAAATTAGCAAATTATTAATTTCCAACTAAACAGTGATTTTCTGTTCTTCTAATATGAGTTACATATCCTTTAGTGCTTACTCTATAAATATACAGAATTATATGAAATTATGTAAAATAATTTTATTATTTTACGATTGTATTTATTTAGAGAAGACACATTAATTGCTTCTTCGACATCAATATATGTACATTTAACATTTTTCAATCATTGAATTCTTACTTTCAACATCTCTGCTTAGTTTATGTGAAACTACTTGACAGGTAAGAAAGGTGAACAATTGCAGTTTCCGAAGAAAGCAGTTTTTAACGAGATTAGTGAGTGATACGCGTGTGCAAAATTTTGAACTGCCCTTTTTAAAATACTTGAGTCATATACGCCTCATATAAGTTGCTTGATTGTCTGCGAGCATTAGTTGGTCGAATATGTTGGTCACTTACAAAGAACAATCCCGAAATCACTGATTTTGATGGAACGTTGATATTCGATAGTTCTTGAAAAATATCTGACTTATGAATTCAATGAGCCTGTGTGTATAAAATAAGTGTTGAGTCATTTTTTGAATCGTGCCTAAGGTTACAGCACACTATATTCTGTTTACGCACTATGTAATTCTATTAGGGTAAAGGCAGGTGATATGGAACATCTGATTTCAAAAGCTTGTCAAAAGTAGGGGAATTCGTTTTTTTTAATAAAACTGACATGAGTAATGCGTAATCATATTTACATAGTCAAATGTAAAAAAATCCAATTGTTTTGCAATTATAGTAAAAAAACTAAGAAGAGTGAAAATCGGCAGTTCGAAGAAATGGGTCCTAATATGGAACACCTAGGAAATTTGTAAAGAAACCCCAAAAATCTTTACTTTTTTTTACTAAAAATGGAGATTTATTAAGTAGAAGATACAAATAAATAAATACACATCATTTTTGGAATTTATTCCTGCTTTCTGCGTGTCCTACACGTTGGGCACGTGAATAATATGTCGGAAGCCCCACATTCTTCGTGTGCCCACTGAAAGCAGCGAATACATTGGGTCCTACTTTTCATTGTCATTATTTTTATAATTACCATCGCAAAATAAGCATTCCGCATCATCGTCGTCATCGTCATTATCAACTTCATCTATGTTACTCGGTATGTTCCATATTACGTACACACATGGTCCGACAAGAAATTAAGAATTATACTAAGAACGAAGTAACTTTATTGGTAAACTATTGCTGAATAATCAAAAACACACATATTTAATGATAAGTTATATCAAAATAATACTTTGTAACATACCTTCATTACAATATTTAACTGTTTGATGCACTTTTCAGAAACTTTTACACCGCACGAAAAATATAAACGTTTCTCTTTCAATGATAGATGCCCGACTGATGCTCAATTCTCAGTATCATCGTCTATTGTGTCTAGGGATCTAGTATAAACGATTACCTGAAGAGTTCGTTATTTCTTTATCGAAATTTTACGAAGTTCCATATTACGTGCTGTTCCATATTACCTGCCTTTACCCTATTTCTTAACGTACGAAGTAGCTGATACTAATTTATTATTACTATTAGGTACTCTTATTACTGGTACTATTATTTCTTAATTCTATTATTATTTACTACTATTGTATACGTTTTATATTTTACCATGTTCCCATACAGCACACTCCATGGCAGGAAGGTTGCCGGAAGGTTCCACCGGAACATTGCTGGAACGTTGCAGGAACCTTCCTATGTCCGCCCCTGTGGAACATTGCACGGCAACCTTCCTGAAACTTTCATGGAACGTTCCGGGCATTTTCTAGCCACCTTCATGGAACGTTCCGGGCATTTTCTAGCAATGGTCACGGTTAAGGAAATTAATTAAATTACAATAAATACTGACAATTAAATATTCATATATTTTTTCTATACAAGTCGACAACAACAAGAACAATAATAAAAACAATAAAAATAGTAATAGTATTGGCTCTGGTGGATCTTCTCAAACCCGCGTATGTGGAGTTCCAGGCTCTTCCGCTCTCTTTACTTAAAATGTACTGCATGCAGCGTGTAATGAACCTGGAATAATACATGCATTTATTTTACAATTTTACAACTTTAAGTGCTGAAATGAGATAAATAATAAATTTACTTACTCATTTTACTATATGTTTGAATATATGAATGATTCTTTTTGTATATTTCTCTGCCACAGAATCCTCTATTAATTTATTTAATATCAGCAGCTTCCACAGCTTCTCTTCAGTAAATGAATCTATAAAAGGTCATCAATAAATTATTTCACTCATGAAAAATGGCTTCATTAAAAACAACATTCATGTAACGCCAATCGCAGGCTGCATTCAAGCGACGCAATGGAAAAATAACAATCACCGTTACTTTAAATAATTGAACGGAAAGTGAAATGAAAGTTGTACAGTACATGCATGTTTACAAGGAAACTGTGTGAAAAGTAAAAGCTTGTAGCACAGAAAGCAAAGAAATATATGTATTTTAAATAATTAGAAAATTGCAGTTTGTTAATAGGCATCAAATATTTTATATTAGTTACTTTAACTTAAAAATAAGCTCCTTGATTTGAATAATTCATATATATTACTTGCGAAACAATCTGTTTTTATCCTGTTCTTATATATCGTGACAGAAAACACAAGAACATTTATATTGTCGAAATACAGTAGGAATGCTTGCAGGGAGAAGATTTCTTTGAATGTACGAAATTCAGGCCCAGACCCATGTTCTGTAACCAACGATGCAAATAGTTTTCATTCTTCAACGGAAATCTATATGAAACAAACAAAGATATTTCTTTTTAAGAAATTCGACATAACCTACAAGTAGCATATACATGGGTTCTACTTACCCGTGATATGTCAAACCTTCACCCAATTCACTCAAGTCTCCTGCGCCACAAAACACACACGTTCTAACCATTTTTACTACTTAAAGCAATTAATAACTAATCACGCTCTAACTATTTACGCGTGTGCTTTCTTACGTGCTTTGGCTTTGCAACCTGTCGTGTCGCACGTGAGGTACGTCACACAACGCCTGGATCTTCACCACGCCGCCGGCTTGAGAAGATCCACCAGAGCCAATACTATTATTATTTTTATTGTTTTTATTATTGTTCTTGTTGTTGTTGTCGGCTTGTATAGAAAAATATATGAATATTTAATTGTCAGTATTTATTGTAATTTAATTAATTTCCTTAACCGTGACCATTGCTAGAAAATGCCCGGAACGTTCCATGAAGGTGGCTAGAAAATGCTCGGAACGTTCCATGAAGGTTGCAAGAAGGTTGCCGTGCAATGTTCCACAGGGGCGGACATAGGAAGGTTCCTACAACGTTCCAGCAATGTTCCGGTTGAATATTGCACGGCAACCTTCCTGCCACCTTCAGGGAACGTTCCTGCCATGGAGTGTGCTGTATGGGTTACCATTATTAGGATTTATTATTATTGGAGATAAACAAACTGAGAAGCAATTTCCTATTATTATTTTAATAATAATACAAAATTCTTTTTCATGTATTGCCATTATTAGAAATAACGAATGGTATTATCCGATATAATGTTACTCTATTTCAATGCAGAATTAAGCAGAATTTCAATTCCTTTTTCTTTCTTTCGATTCTTGAAAGAGACTTGTCGTACCTAGGGTGACTGTACCTAATATCGCCAGTGTTCCTAATATCGCCACTCGCTATATCTCTTAAAGTAAGCTCTAAAATTTATCGGTTATGCACTGAATTAGTACCTAAACATATGTAGGAAGACATACTATAATTGCAGCATCATGTGATCAACAATTACAGAAAGGGAAGGATTTTAGAGAATCTTAATAGTGTAAAAATTTATTGGACTATCACAATTTTACGTCACATTCGGAGAAGGTAAGTCTAATAAATCTGTGAATGCAAGAATATCTACTAGAAATACCTAATTAATGATGTACTTAAGAAATGAAATCGATGCAAATATTATTCGTAATGAAAATAGCGTTTTTCTTTTAGCAGTAGGGTAAATCCGGGAGACGCGGTCGGGCCGGATAGTTGGTCGAGTGGCTATATTCAGTCTCTACATCTGTGTATACGCAAAACTGTCTTAAAGTTCGGAACAATTAAATCTCTAGGAATCAACTGTTTCGACCAACTCTCCGGCCCGACCGCGTCTCCCGGATTTACCCTATGCGTGTTCTCAATACCGCCTACCGGAGAACAATGGTTTCGATGTAATGCTTGTTACAGGTGAGGTCACGAAATGTGCGGAGCAACCGAAATAAAATTTATTTGTCCAATATGTACATCGGAACGTAAAAAATAAAATATTTTAAAAATCTATATTTTCAAATTTCTATATTATGTCATCCTTCAAAGCTGCGGCAAGCGCTTATCTAATAGATCATCCGCTTATTTAACATTCCCTTGTACTACCTCTACTCCTCACCTCCTCTACTTTACTTAGTTCTATGCTTAGTTTAGTTTTGTTTTTGTCTTTAGTCTTAGTTTTTAGTTTTTCTTAAGTTTTTCAAGTTTGCGCTTGGTCTGTACGCTATTACGAGGTTAGGCCTAATAACAGCTTTAGCTGAGCCTCGCCTTTTCACCTTACTGTATACTAATTGGTGAAATAAAGACGGAAAATAAAAAAATAAAATAAAAATAAAATAAAAATTAAATCAAAGATGGATAAAAAGACATTTATAGAGCAAGAAATAATAAAAGCACATGTGAAAATTACTTTAAAAACTCATATCTACATGAATTAATCAATATTTCTTGAGTAGGCGATATTAGGTACACTTTTTTCAGGACCCGATTTTTGCATGTCTTACGTTTTTTGAGTCCTAATTAACAATTTGTACGTTTCAACGATTCTAACATATGCTACATGAAAGATGAATAATTTCTCTTTACTTTGAAATGAACTGCATGGAAAAATATCAATTATTATTCAATCGACAGCGATTTAGAGCTCTTACTTTTTGACCCGTCGGGTACCCGTCTACCCGAAACAACTTCAAGCCACTGAATGTGGTATTGTTCGATCATTTTTGGCTAACATCAGACTATACCACAGACAATCACAGACAATACTACTAGGGATGAACCGATACCATCAAGGTATCGATACTTTTACTCATTACTTGTATCGAAAAAAAGTATCGGTATCTACTCAGTATCAAAGCAAAAGTATCGATACTTACTTGTATCGAATGGAAATTAGTATAACAGAGTTCTTTTTTATTAATATAATTTTATTAACGAAGATGTATTTTATTTTACTTTTATTTAACGGGGAGTACTCTTTAGTTACAACGAAACATATAACTAAGTAACTAAATAAGTAGGAGGCAGTCTATAATAATTAATTTATATAACGAAATAGAAAGAAAAATATACAGTCGTTTCGCGGCATGGAAACAGGAGATGTAGACACTGATCTCTATTATATTAAGTATATAAAAATACGGTATGTATCGCGTGTTAAAATCGTGTTCCGAATTGAAGGCCCCGACCGCCATTTGATATGCCACACTTATAAATTTTACTGCGGTCTATCAATTTTCACAGTATCGACGAACTGTATGCAGAAAAAAATGTTGTGTAGCAAATTGTAACGCTACAATGAACAATGATCTCAATTTAAGTTTTCATAAAGTGCCAAAAAGTGGGGCAAGTAAAATTGTCCATATTACATACTTTTACATATTCCAATATTGTGTCTAAATGTATTGTTAACATTTTTACTGTAAGAAATGACTTTTAAATAAACTTTTATACTATTGGTCCCATATAAACATATGGTAAAGTGTATACCTGCGCCTTCCATATTTATTACTAGAGACTTATTATAGTGTCTCTATTTGTTACGCAACATGAGCGTCATCATTACTGCGGTGGTAGTTTTCCTTGCCAATACCTATCTTCGCTTTCATCTTTCATGTCGAATGTCGATACTCGCCCCATTCGATTCGAGTACTTTTTTCCGATTCCGAATAGGTATCGCCACCGAAGGTATCGATACTAAAATTACTCGGTATCGAAAGGAAAGTATCGAGTATTTACTCGTATTTACTTGGATCGGTTCATCCCTAAATACTACATTCAATTGCTTGAAGTTATCCCGGGCAATGTCCGGGTACCCGGGTACCCGACGGGTCAAAAAGTAAGAGCTCTACAGCGATTTAACTTTTGCCTGGCGATAGGGTAAGTGTGGGTATTACTGCGGACTTTTAAGGTAGGTTAACTTTAAAACCCTCGATACGGCGTTCAAATGAATGAAAGTTCCTCCGTCTTTTTTTAAAAGAAAGGTGGGACCTTAATAAATCCATAAAAAAATATAAGGGCGGGGTAATAAGCACAGTTAATTAAAAACAAAGAGATTTGTCGATCAATGTCATTGCATGAGTTACTGCGGACATGCATGTATTACTGCGTGCCAGTTACTAACGAAACACCAGTTACTGCGCATGTATTACTGCGGTCTGATGTCAGGCCAAACATAACCTTAGTACAAATATCACTTGTAGGGTAAACCAACCAGTAACTGGGCTTCTACATGCTTTGCATTTTATAATCGTATTTTGATAAATTATGACAAGAATAAGTAATTACATTTATAGAAATTTCAAGAAAAATAAATTTAAATGCAGTAGTAGGTCCGCAGTAATACATGCACATGGTGTCAAGTAGTGCACCTAATACTGCGGTGAGAAATAAAAATTAAAACTAAAATGTAGACGGCTGATTTACTGTTTTTCTGAAAAAAATAACTCTTATTCTATCGAGCAATACCGCTACAGTACATGTATTACTGTTAATAACAAAAATATAAATGTTTTTCAAGTAGTTGTTCATGACCGCCATATCGGAAATCGACCGAAGTTTCGCCTTGACGAATTTCAAACTACGATAAAAGAATTAATAATAACATTGCTGTACATACTTATTAATAATTATCTGTAATAGAGTTTAAAATAATTTTATCAAAAATTTTCAAGAGATTATGTACTTTCCAACACTAAATATGATCTGTTTTAGAATATCCGCAGTAATCGGGACATCCGCAGTAATACCCACACCTACCCTATTAGGTACAGTCACCCTACTCTCGATTCTACCAGTACGGTTCTGAGCATCGAGAGCCTCGTTCAGATCAGTGCATTCTTGTATTTAAAAGTGCACTGTACACGATGTAACCAAACGCTTGAGAGGTTACAATTTTTACAAATAATATATTGTTCGCACTGTCCACTCTTCTATAACTTGCAATAACACTTTTTTACAGAATAAGGCGTATGAACATTTTGTTTTTTCATTATGTAGTAAATACCTACTATTCATAAATACAATATAGTAACATAATAATTTTTCAAGTTTGGAACATCTACTTTACGCAACAAGTAACTGTGTTATGTAAATTAACGATTCTTTTAACTATAATTTATAAATTGATCGTTAAAACTGCAAGATTCTGTCGACAGTTTAGGACAAATAACGGCAGGTTAATAATAAACACAGCAGTTACTATATCTACGTATAAATCTCTAATTAAACTACTGTTTGAGTGATTATAAAGGATTTTGAAAAAAAATTTGCGGTGCAATTAATTGCAGGGAAATCAGCAAAGAGAAATTAGGTCATGGCGAGTCGAGAGAGGAGGAGGGTGAAAGTACTTGAAAATTGAAGATGATATGGGATTATGAATGAGTTCTTTTGCCTTAATGTGTTTTACGTTCGGTTTATATTTGCCGCCAGAGATTGCAACTAATTTTCTGCAGAAAGAACAAGACAGCATTATGTAATTATTCAGATCAAGGTACACTTTTCTATTTTCTGCCACTTTTCTTAGTTTCTTTCCTATTTTCCTGTAGATATATCTTGAGAACTACAGTAAGTGTAAAACAATTGTTGGTGAAAATTTAATGGTTCTTCGTGCTCTGTGAAACTGTACAAAGAAATTTGTTTTCTTGTTTCTGGTGGGGAATGTTTCTTTATTTAAACTCCAAATTTTAAACAATTTCATTACACATTTTCATAAAACATAAAAAACCATCAAATTTTCATTCAAATAATTTCTTCATATCTACTATATAGTTTTCAAGATATATAGAAAATAGGAAAGTGCACATTAACATTTAAGTGGTGTTTTCACTCTGAAGAACCAAAAAGTAGCAGAAAACAAAATTTGTCTGATACTTCTACTGATGTCCCATATAAGCATGCGATGTTTAAAAAAAATCGGAACTTTCGTGTTACACTTTACTTCATAAGCAAATCGGAAAGCACGTGGGATTTAATATTTATTACTTCAAAGTCGATCCATTTGCTTTTGATAATTTACAAGACTGTCTTATGTTTAGGTTTTTAAGTCGTCATTTACTACGATACGCATAATTCCTTGAATTTCGTAGATGTACATCTAGGCTGTGTCGTAGCGCGAGTATAAACGGTTAAGGTGCGTTCCCACGGCGCGGCTAAGGCTCGCCGTTTCGCGCCGTTTCAGCCCAGCCAGTCGAGCATTCCTTTGACTCGTGCCACATTTACCGACAACGGCCGTCTGTAGTACAGGCCGGAACATACTGAATTTGGTAACGCTGTCATCAGTCCTATTTGAATTTTTCTGAAGCCTTTCGCGCGTTACGTCACGGCCGTCGTGGTTATGTATTACTATTATGTTTTGTCGATTTAATGTTGATTTAGTGTATTTATAGAAGTGTAATTTATGTGTGTAGACAAAAAGCGTTGTAAATAATATATTATTGAAGTGTAAGAATCGCAAACATAGAACAATACGGTGAATAATAAACGAGCATAACCTCCATTTCTGTTGACATTTTTTTTGTATCTGTATTAATAAATATGTAACTTTAATAAATCAGTACTATGGAGATTATGTTTTTGATGCGGTTTTACAGATGCCAGACAAGTGTTGTATTCCAAAACTGCAATAGTAATTATGCAAGTTCTTTTGTAAAATATTTACTTATGTTTTATGTTTCTTTTTTTTCTTGTGTAAAAAAGGGTTAATCCCCGTTTACTTATTTTAAATAAAAAAAAAAAAAAAAAAAAAAAAAAAAAAAAATATACCCCTGCTTCTCGGTTTCCTCGTGATGAAAATTTAAAGAAAAAGCGGATACAAAATATTAATTTTGTTCTATGTTATAGCTGTGATTTCAATGACATAATACCAAAGATAGTTAAGGTCGGGGCCAGATATATTGGCCGGTGAGTTTCGTGAGGGGTATTCTCCCACCACACCGTTTGCCTGCCTCGGTGCTCCTTTTCTCAACGTTTTCTTATTCGCTCTCGTTCCATCTCGCTCTCGCCTTCGCAGAACAAGAGTGAGCCAGAAGTGGTGGGGATAGTGCCAAGCTTCTGGCGTGTAGGTCAAACCGAGCTGTCAGCGTAGAAATACACACATCAGAATAGGTGTGCGTTAGCTCCGAAAAAATTCAGGAGCTTTATTGGTCAGAACATCGATTCCTTCTCGATAGCTTCATCTCGTATTGGTCTACGAATAGCTTCGTCACGCACACAACTATTACGCTAAGAATAAATAACAACCAAACGGCTAGATTCAGGCGGAGCCGAGCAGCGTTCCCGTTACCCCACCATACCCTGCGACGACCAGAGTTGGGCATCATTCGACTAAAAAGTGATTGAAATAACGTTTCGACTAAAGCAACTTCAACTTTTTCCTTAGTCGACTAAAACTTACCTGAGTTAACTTTAGTCGAGGCGCCAGAGTTGAAGCTGGTTAGTCAAGAGCCTTTCGTCGTGGGTTGTGACTATCGTTGATCAGCTGTCATTCTATTCTTATTGTTAGTCGAGGAAACGACTAACCGGCGAAAGCCTTTGCGGCCTGACCCGCGCGCGGTCGCCTACCGGTCAGATTCTACAGAATCGGAATTTGTTTATTTTTCATCGTATCAATATGAAAGTGACGCCAATGGATTCTTGGTGTTCTCCCGATTAATTGGACAGAAAATAATTTAAATCGGATTATTTTTAACGAAACGGGCTTTGAATTCTGCAAACAAATTTCTCACGTAATATCCTTAATTATGGTCCGAATTATATCATTTTTGGGCCCATTTTCATCGGGAAGACATGAGAAATCGATTGGTAATACTTTTATTAACACTTATCAAAAACAGGCAGATTTTATGTGGCCCGTCGGTTTTATTGCTCTCGGCTGTCAACGGGCTATCTACTGGGGCCCGAAGGTCCTCGCTCGCAAGCGGAGAAAGCAAGGCGTCTCAACAATCGAAAGATTGTACATACATATTCTTTCTGATGCTTTCGCCTACAATAATTATGGTGGGTTAATTAACAAAAAAAACAACAGTTTGCCAACGAATATTTAATGTTGGGCCTGCAATTATTATGGTTGGTTAATTAATAAAAAGTTACCACAGTTTGCCTACGAATATTCAATGTTGGGCCGACAATTACCATCGTCGGTTAATTAACAAAAAATTTACGACAATGATTAAATGTCATCTTACAACGCGTCAGAAAAATTGCTACATCCAGAAACGTGTTATTATATTGCACGTTGTGATTTTTCTGGTCTTATTTATAAATACGTAATAAGGACGTCTGTGAAAATTTTAAAGAATAAGTCTAAAGGTCGAATGTTTTTATAAACATTTAGTACTAGATATGTAACTAGAAATTACAAATATTTTCGAGAAAGTGTGTTGGGTAGGTGCAAATAGTGGCTGGTTCGTGAGCGGAAAGTTTGGGTTCGATTCTCTCCTAACCGCGAAATTTTTTTTTCCTAAACCAAACCTGAAGAATACGTCTTTTGAAGTTCTTTAAGACGCCTTTTGGAAAGAAACCTTTAGTTGGGCCTTCATGTTAAGTGACGTTGGGCCTGCGTTGGTTACAATCGTTGGCTCATTTGAAAATAGCTCGCCACTTCAACAGTTGGCCAACGGATAACACGTCATTGGCCCAACAAACTCCCAACAAATAACTGCTACCACGGATTTTTGGCGTTTTTAGAGCCAATTTAATCGAGGAAACACGAGGAATCGATTGACGTCACTTTCGCAAAGAACTGATTAGAAATGCAGACCTACAGATTCGTCACTGATTGTGTGCAACATTGTATGGCCCCGCTGGTTTCGAGCGTCGAAACGTGCACAACGTATCACAACGTGCAATATAATAACACGTGTCTGGATGTAGAAATTTTTCTGACGCGTTGTAAGATGACATTTAATCATCGTCGTAAATTTTTTGTTAATTAACCGACGATGGTAATTGTAGGCCCAACATTGAATATTCGTAGGCAAACTGTCGTAACTTTTTGTTAATTAACCAACCATAATAATTGCAGGCCCAACATTAAATATTCGTTGGCAAACCGTTGTTTTTTTTTTTTGTTAATTAACCCACCATAATAATTGTAGGCGAAAGCATCAGAAAGAATATATATGTACAATCTTTCGGTTGTTTAGACGCCTTACTTTCTCCGCTTGCGAGCGAGGACCTTCGGGCCCCAGTAGACCGCCCGTTGACAGCCGAGAGCAATAAAACCGACGGGCCACATAAAATCTGCCTGTTTTTGATAAGTGTTAATAAAAGTATTACCAATCGATTTCTCATGTCTTCCCGATGAAAATGGGCCCAAAAATGATATAATTCGGGCCATAATTAAGGATATTACGTGAGAAATTTGTTTGCAGAATTCAAAGCCCGTTTCGTTAAAAATAATCCGATTTAAATTATTTTCTGTCCAATTAATCGGGAGAACACCAAGAATCCATTGGCGTCACTTTCATATTGATACGATGAAAAATAAACAAATTCAGATTCTGTAGAATCTGACCGGTAGGCGACCGCGCGCGGGTCAGGCCGCAAAGGCTTTCGCCGGTTAGTCGATTCCTCGACTAAGAATAGAATGACAGCTGAAACCACGTTACTCACAACCAGAGTTGGGCATTATCTAGATAAAAAAATTATTTAAATAGCAAATCGAATAAAAGATACTATATCTTTATCCGTTATTCGAACTTCGAATAACCCCAAAGTATCTTCATTCGAAGCGCATCGGATGAAATATTTATTCGACGAGAATTCATTCGACGAGGCATAGATACTTTTCTTATTCGAAGGTCTTCCGCTCTGTGGTTCGAATACTTTTTTCTACACTTGATTCCACAGTAGAGCATCAAGATTTCGCGCAGGCACGACCCTCAGGCGACGTTGCTACGCCGCCTCCCCACTTAACCGCCTATGTTTTTCTCCGTCGCACGGCCTTCTCTACTCTCTCTGTTCACTTTTCGTGCGGGACTGTTTACGTTGACAACGGTCAGGTCCCGCGTTTGGGATGTACCAGTTATTGCTTGGAAATTACCACGACCAATCGCATGCGGTTCAAACCGTGGGTAGTAGTGGGAGCTGCGCAGATCGGTCGCAAATCGGTAGGGGCGTCGAGATGCTCCAATGTGGAATCAAGTGTACTTTAACTGTATCTGTATTCGAAGGCTTCGAATACTTTCGGCAGGCGCTTGGGTCGTCCAAGGGCTGAGGCGTGCGAGGCAGCGGTCCCCTGTTACGGTCGCTCAGCCACGTGTCACCAATTTCGCAGAAATTAAAGTTCTTTATTTTTCGTCGTATCGATCTGAAAGTAACATCAATGGATTCCTGAGATTCTCCCGATTAAAAGGGCAAAATATCATGCAAATCAGACAATTTTTAACGAAGAAGGCTATAAATGCTACAAACCAATTCTTCGTGCAACTTCGTTAATTATAGCCCGAATTATGTCGGGTTTGGTACCATTTTCATGGGGAAAACATTAAAACACAAGGAGTCGATTCATGACACTTTCGTAAAGATCCGACGAGAAATGTGGAAATCCACTTGTTAATGGTATTCCAGCCCCTTTGAGGGCCTAAAGCCATAAAATTCGGTGAGGCACCATGCGGGGTTGACATCGTCCCGGGGTACCAGGTGGCATCTCTATGACAGGTGCGTCTGGAAAATCACCCTGTGGAAAAAGATCTTCCAATTCTGTGGACGATGCGCGCCGAGCATTCGCTTGCGCGCGATGGCCCGCTTTTCGCTTTCGGCCGCGTCCAGATCTGAACCGAACGCCGAACCGAACGCCACTTGAAACTCCCTATGCCCCGTTCCTACGTGTGGAACGTATATTTCTAGCCATCTTCGCCAGTTTCGACAGAGTCTCGTGGCTCGCGACAGCTAAAGATTGAAGGACAGAGAGTGTTTAGAGTAGTGCAGACCAAAGGTTTGCCTGTCATATGACACCGAGGAAGGGACCTCGGGACCCTCGACCAAAGGAAAATCAGGCTCGCCGCGATATTCGGGCTGTTCCCAGCCGATGTCGGTAAAGTCCCGTCGCATCAAAAGAATGGCTCACCCACATAGGGTAAGCAATTGTAGTGGTGCATCCCTGTCCCTCATACCACCATGACTTGTTTTCGTCCTTGCCATTGGGGGTGTGAAGTAGTTTAAAGAAGCAAGACAAGTTGGTGATAAACGAAGTGTCCCAGAGACATTTCCAAGCGTACCTACGCCTACGGTTCGAAATGTCTACGGGACTCTCAGAATAGTTTCACCTTTCGCACGAGCACCATGTCCGCAGATCAAGCAGTCGCTGCGTATATCTGCACGTATTACATTTATTAAAAAAAAAAAAAAAAAAACAGAAACAGCAACGACGGTGGTGGCAGAGACGATCATTTTCGAATAAAGAAATTTGTAGTGGTACCGCGTTATTGTCGGACTTACGGTTTCAAACTACCGGTGGAGTTTACAAAAGTTTTATGCATTGGACATCATACAATTGAATAGTATGAAATACTCAAATGCGGAAACATTTAAGTAATTATTCCGATTCTAGTTGTTGCAATATTTCAATTCTCTACATTTGTTCCATCAAGTTCAATTTCTTGGAGGCTTTCGAGACATTCGGCAAATACAATAAATTCTCGAGCGTTTATGACCAATTTGTCTTGCTCCTTCTAACTACATAACACTTTCAATGGCAAGGACGACAGTAGCTAGTGAGCCATTCCTTTGATGCGACGGGACTTTACCGACATCGGCTGGGAACAGCCCGAACATCGCGGCGAGCCTGATTTTCCTTTGGTCGAGGGTCCCGAGTAGAGCTGTTGATACCCGGGAGAACGGGTACCTGGGTACCCGTGAGATACCCGGGAAAAAAAAAATTCCCGGGTAGGCGCTACCCGGGTAAACTACCCGAGATACTCGAGACTCTCGAGATCTCATAGAGTACCGTTCCATAATTGAAGCTACACTGAGCGTCATGGCCTTCGAGTCGAAGGCTTCGACCCCCGGGGAGACAGGAATACCCATTACGAAGTGAGGAATCTCCAGCTCCGAATTTCTCATCAGGTCTTTGCGAAAACGACGCCAATCGATTCCTTATGTTTCTCCGATGAACATAATACCAAGAACGACATAATTCAGACCACAATGAAGAAAATTCCATGAACAAATGATTTGCATAATTTCAAATTCACTTCGTTAAAAATAGCTCGATTTACACGAAATTTGGTATGATTTTCATCGGAAAAACAAGGAATCCATCGGTGTCACTTCCATATCGATACGATGAACATTAAATAGCTTCTTAATATACTGTAATGAATATTTTACCCCCGAGTACGGGGGGCCGACCTCGATTCGCTGCGGTCGGGCGAGGATTCATAATACCTGATTCAGAAATAAAATAATTCTTAACTCTTTATCGTATCGATATGGAAGTGACACCGATGGATATCTTACGTTTTTCCGATGAAAATCATACCAAATTTCATGTAAATCAGACTATTTTTAACGAAATGAATCTGCAAATGAAAAACATTTGTTCAAGGAATTTCCTTCATTATGGTCCAAATTACGTCGTTCTTGGTATTATTTTCATCGGAGAAACATAAGGAATCGATTGGCGTCGTTTTCGCAAACATCTGATGAGAAATGCGGAAATCCTGGGCATTTCTCACTTCTTAATGTTATTCCAACCCCTTCGAGGGTCGAAAGCCATAAAATTCGGTGAGGTACCGCAGGGGTTGACCTCGCCACAGGGTGCCAGACGGCATCTCTCTGACAGGCATCGCTCCAGAATTACGTTCTGTACTCTGTAAGTTCTCGAGATTCTCGAGAGTCTCGGGTAGTTTTCCCGGGTAGCGCTTATCCGGGAATTTTCTTCGTCCCGGGTATCTCACGGGTACCCGGGTACCCGGGTATCTCGTGTTCCCGGTCCACAGCTACAGCCCTAGTCCCGAGGTCCCTTCCTCGGTGTCATATGGCAGGCAAACCTTTGGTCTGCACTACTCTAAACACTCTCTGTCCTTCAATCTTTAGCTGTCGCGAGCCACGAGACTCTGTCGAAACTGGCGAAGATGGCTAGAAATATACGTTCCACACGTAGGAACGGGGCATAGGGAGTTTCAAGTGGCGTTCGGTTCGGCGTTCGGTTCAGATCTGGACGCGGCCTTCGACGAACATTTGCGCGTGTCGCTGTTAAAAACGACCTTTTTGGAGGGTCTCAAGTGCAAATTCGAGCGCGCATTGCACGTGCGTGGACGTGGTTTTCGCTGTGACACGGTTTTCTTTTACTTTAGGAGAGGCACCTCCGATTTGCAAAAACTTTAGCTAAGACTAGAATTACCGAGTTGAACATTTATCAAAAACATGAACATTTTATTTTTCTCTACTGGGTATTTTACCTGGCCCAACGGTTTTATTGCTCTCCGCCGTTAACGGGCAGCCTACCCGGGACCGCAGGCCCTCGCTCGCAGCGAGGAGGCAAAACTATGATATGGGTCTTTCTCGATAATCCGGGGAAAAAAGTATTTTAATAATCCGGAGAAGACTGTACACTATATTGAACTCGCTACGCGTAGGGGACGGCAACCCCAAGTATACATTTTCGTAAAGGATGTAAAAGTTTATTATATTTCGGGCCTAATGGAACCAGTTGTTTCTGAAAAACTAGCCAGGTTGATCGGCTAGAGCGGCTCATCAGAGTCGCGGTTTATGATCGTATTGTCCCGCACTTCGACGGTGGGCAACGGTGGGTACGGGTACGAAGTCACCATGCACCTATACCTACCACCCGCTAACAGAGCAATATACGGAGTAACGAAAAGGTCGCTTTTTATTGCATTTTCACAGTTAATATTTAGGCCTTTATATTGTATTCTATATTTTGCCTTTGTCTTACGTCCTTAATTATCCCAAACGAAGCGGACTCTGGGAGGTAACAGTTAAGAACGAAGCAAAAATTCATAAATCGTTTATGGTCGGAAATTCCGTATTTTCAAAGACGGCTTCGACAACATTTGGTTGCTAGCTTTCCAAAGGGCAATCATGAATTTGCCTTCGTCGTCTTTAACAATTTATAGATTATTCGCTGTGAACAAAAGCGCGAATTTTCATTAATCCGCGGGTGTCCGTGGGAACAGTTGGATATTTCCTAACGTATTTGAAATAGAAAAAAATTTCTCACATCTGGCATATTTGGGTAAAAGGGGAAGAGTTTAACTTGTGTCCCTAGCACGGTGGAATAGAGTTCAACAAGACGACCACCGCTGGTCGCCTAATCCTTAGTATGTAATTTACAACCCTATGCGACATTAAATGGCCTCATATTACACGTTGTTTATGTCGTCTGAATAAATGATATCGTAATATGAATACAATAATGTATGCCAATGCATGGGAGTACATTGTACATATACGATACAAGGTTTCTTCTTTCAACTATTTTATATTTTTCACTTTATTGTATAATGCAGAAAAAATAATATGAAAGTAATTGTTGCTGTAATATAATTAATAAACACAAATTGGAAACACCCTGCAAATACGTCGACGGAGGAGGAACCCTCTCCCTCTTCACGAAGTAGAGGAGGAAAATGCCATATCTGGTTCCCAAAAATTAATAAGCCTGATCGGCCAGAGCGTCTGGCCAGGCGTTATGACCGTATATTCCCGCGAGTCGGCGGTTAACAACGGTACCTGCGGGTCTGAACTCATCGTATGTACCTACTACCCACCGACAAAGCAATATGCAGATTAATTCAGATTAAAGAATGTCTAAAATCCTTAACGCCGGCACCAAATTCTTCATTGCTCTTAGAAATCTGGCAAACGTTCTTGCGAAAATATGAAATTACCTATTGTACACAACGAAAGACTTTTCGGTTCACTCTGAGCCCTCTTGTGTCCCAACGCTTTTGCCTCTCCTAAAGTAGACATTCGGCGCATTGCGCGCCGAAAACCGTGTCACAGCGAAAACCACGTCCACGCACGTGCAATGCGCGCTCGAATTTGCACTTGAGACCCTCCAAAAAGGTCGTTTTTAACAGCGACACAGGGTGATTTTCCAGAGACGCCTGTCATAGAGATGCCACCTGATACCCCGGGACGATGTCAACCCCGCGTGGTGCCTCACCGAATTTTATGGCTTTAGGCCCTCAAAGGGGCTGGAATACCATTAACAAGTGGATTTCCACATTTCTCGTCGGATCTTTACGAAAGTGTCATGAATCGACTCCTTGTGTTTTAATGTTTTCCCCATGAAAATGGTACCAAACCCGACATAATTCGGGCTATAATTAACGAAGTTGCACGAAGAATTGGTTTGTAGCATTTATAGCCTTCTTCGTTAAAAATTGTCTGATTTGCATGATATTTTGCCCTTTTAATCGGGAGAATCTCAGGAATCCATTGATGTTACTTTCAGATCGATACGACGAAAAATAAAGAACTTTAATTTCTGCGAAATTGGTGACACGTGGCTGAGCGACCGTAACAGGGGACCGCTGCCTCGCACGCCTCAGCCCTTGGACGACCCAAGCGCCTGCCGAAAGTATTCGAAGCCTTCGAATACAGATACGGTTAAAGTAGAAAAAAGTATTCGAACCACAGAGCGGAAGACCTTCGAATAAAAAAAGTATCTATGCCTCGTCGAATGAATTCCCGTCGAATAAATATTTCATCCGATGCGCTTCGAATAAAGATACTTCTGGTTATTTTTTATTCGACGACGAACGAATAAAATTTTTCTGCTTTATTCGAATTTGAAATTTTTATTTAAAATAATTTTTTGCCCAACGCTGCTCACAACCCACGACGAAAGGCTCTTGACTAACCAGCTTCAACTCTGGCGCCTCGACTAAAGATAAGTTACATCAACTTTAGTCACCCTTTGACTAACGACTAACTGTAAGGCCCAACTCTGGCGACGACCACGCAACTCCAACTGACAAATCCACGATCGTCAGATGGTGGTGGTTGATTTCTCCTCAATCGTTGCTCGCGAAAACGAATTCACCGGCCAATATATCTGGCCCCGAGTATAGTAGTATAAAAATATCAAATGATATGACATGCAATGTAGTTGTAAAGATGAACATATTGACAAAGTCACAGTTAGAGTGGATTCCACCACAGGATGTAAGAATTACTCGTTGGTCTCAAATAGAAAATAGTTTGACCCGTTACAAGAAAGATAACATTGAAAAATTTTCTGAAACAGTGACAGATATAGTTTCATACGGTCGGCTCTGGTACCGGTCGGAACATAGTCATAGTTGTTCGAAATGCGGTGTTGCAACATCGTAGTGTCCGGCCTGTACTACAGACGGCCATGGTACGACCAGAGTTGGGCATTATTCGGCTAAATTTTTATTCGAATAAGTATTCGAATAAATTTTTATTCGAATAATCTTCGAATAAAAAATTCGAATAAAATGACATTATTCGACAATAACGAATAATTTTGTATTTGACAGAAAATTTATTCGAATAATAATTTATTCGACTCAACGGACGAATAAAATGATCCCGTGATTTCGGCGATGTATCATGACACCACTGACTGACACCCATGAAACCTAATGTTTTAGGTTAAGTAACTCTTGTCATAGCTCGCACTTTGTAGGAAGATGTAAGTCCGCGGTACTATACATATAGACCCATACAGCACACCTCGTTGCAGCAGTATTGCAGGGACGTTCCTGCAATATTGACGTGCATTATTGGAGTGGCAATGATCCTACAATATTGCAGCAATATTGCCATTTCGTTGCCGTGCAATGTTCCGTTGGCAACGATGGTACAATATTGCAGCAATATTGCCATTTCGTTGCCGTGCAATGTTCCATTGGCAACGATCCTGCAATATTGCTGCAATATTGCGCCCACATCGTCGTGCAATGTTCCAGTGGCAACAGTCCTACAATATTTCTGCAATATTGGGCGCACATCGTCGTGCAATGTTCCATTGGCAACGATCCTACAATATTTCTGCAATATTGCGCGCACATCGACGTGCAATGTTCTAGTGGCAACGGTCCTACAATATTTCTGCAATATTGCGCGCACATCGTCGTGCAACACTGTAGTGAAAACTTGTGGAAACATTACAACAATATTCTGAAGCAACTATGACTTTGTCAAAATTTTTCGAAATATGTACATGACGTCGAGTGGATTCTACGGCGTGTTTCATTTAACTGGATACGCACCGTAATATTGCCGAAGAGTTGCAGGATCATTGCCACAATTTTGCCGTTTCGTTGCAGAATCATTGCCGGAACGTTGCAGGACTACATATTCGTAATGTTGCCGCAACTTTGCAAAAATACACACCTGCAATATTGCGAAGGCGGACATAGGACTGAACCTGCAACGTCTCTGCAATGTTATGTTGCAACATTGCCATCTTGCACCGCATCATTGCAAAGACGTTGCTGCAATGTTATGGTGCTGTGTGGGGAGTGGCGTTTTGATTTATTTTAAATAAAATTTGCTCACGGCAATCCATTTAAACTAATGAAAAAATCAATTTCTTCAAATTATAAGCGTTCATTCAACGTTTTTAAATACATACAAATAGTCATGCGAATATTCACATACAAGAACATGTTGCAGTTACAAGGCCTGTAGCCCATGCTCTGAAAATCGGCCGCTGCGTTCACTTAATTCCCAAGCCTGTACCAAGTTATAATTAAATTAGATAACATTATATCGCATTGCTTGAAAAATAACGTGGCTTGTTACTTCCACAATTACAGACTTATGTATGTTGTGCCCTGCCAATGCCCAAGACACACGTAATACACAAGATACACAATCACATAATCTGATAATTCTTTATCCTAAATATCGCTTAAAACCGATGGCCGACGCCTCCAGACTTCTTTAAGGCGGGATTTCCTCGGCTCGTTCAGACGTATACGCACACTTCCAGACACACACGTCCAAACGTATGTTGAACACAGTACAGACTTCCATCGATAGATGCCGGGTATCACATTTATTCGTCGTTCATTCAGGTCGAATAACGAATAAATTCTTATTCAAACGAGTCTGGCTAGAATAACGGTACAGATTTATTCGCGAATAACGAATAATTTTTCGTCGAATAAAATCGTCATTTGTTATTCGCGAATAAATCTTGGGGATTTGTACGAATCCGTATTCGAATAAAAATTTAGCCGAATAATGCCCAACTCTGGGCACGACGCGAAACTCGCCGAGCCACGCGCCGTGGGATCGCGCCTTTACGATGGATGCATCTGTTGATTTTTTCGGCACAACCTAACGGATGTACAGTAGTCGAGGGTGGCGACAGCAAGCGTGGCGGTCGCGTGGATAACAAGTGGGACGAATCCCGAATCCGTCTGCTGGCTCGTGAACCGAATTTCTGATCCGGGCCCCGGCAGATTCCCACGATTCCGTAACGAGGCACTCTGCTCCGAGGCGTGATCTGGGTGTTCACAGTCGCGTGGCCCTCTCGTTTCTGGAAAATCCAGGTGTTCGAATTCGGCTACAAACTGTTCCCTTCCCACGATTTTCCCATGGAAGGGAATCGCAACGGTGACGCGCGACGGCCCCATTATGTTCCGGATTCATTGTCAGGTTGCGGTCGTATTCCTCGTTTCTTTGGAGATTCATCTGTGTCTTCGATATTAAAGGACACGAGACTCGTATTACTGTTGGAAGCCGGGCGAGAAACAGATTCCGACTGCACTTCGACAATAATATAATACACTTAATTCTGTTTTTACACGGATTTCTTTTACACGCTTTTGTTTTACCGCGGCCTATAAAAAATTAAATTCATTTATTTTAACCTAACGCAATCCAAGAAATTTGCCGTTTTAAAAATCTTTCACTTAATTTTAATTCTAAGAAATAGCAGTCCTACTCATTTTTCTAGGAAATTGCTTTCAAGTAAAAAAAATCTTAGAATAAATTTGATGTACAAAGAAGTCAACATTATGTAGTTTTTGGACAGGAGTATTTAATGAGAAGGGGATGGCCCTTGACGACTGACAATGAGCCACAAGTTTGAACTTTCAGTGCTGTGTGCCGAGTACTGAGTGCTGAGAACATTGAACTTACATAATATTTGTTCGTCAATTAAGTACACATACAATTAAGTACACAATATTTCAGTAGGAAATAGAAATCTTCATGAAGAGCACGAAATAGAGCACAGTTACCCTAGGTGGAATATTGGTCGCATGCAGCTAATGGAAATAAATTGTATGTATTTATGTAACAATTTTAATGAAAGTGTTAATCATCCATGCGAATTCATAGTTGGATACTTACGCTATAGTTATTTTGTTGAAATCATAACGTACTTTATTGCATTTCATCATGTGTTAATAGTATGGAAAATATAATGAATCAAGTATAAAGAGTAATTGAAGACTTGGCAGCAAGAAGGGGGCAGCCCCAAATATATAAACTTTTAGGAAACTAATAAAAACAGTGTTAACAAAATATTTTTAGACATATGTTCGAAGTATTTTACCCACTTAAAATCTACATGTTAGCACAGCATTTAACACTATTACTAAGCAAAAATATTTGTTCTCTATGGTAGAGCGAATTTTCAGCAAAATAAAATATGTTTTAAGTTTTACTTCAGAAGAATTTTTTGTAGTTTTCCCTTTTTAGGGGAATTTTTGTTACCTTAAAAATAGTTGATCTGACCACAGTGAAACCTTTGTAGCACATGTTTAAAGTTGAAACGATTATTTTCGACCAATGAATGTCTTTAATATTCTTTGGATAAACTATTAAATTTCATATTCTTCATATTTAGGGTAATCAAAACACACTCAATTTTTCACTCAAGTATTTTAAGGTGAATTAAATTATAATCTCACAAATAATAACGGTATTCAATTTCCTATTTCTTTCCATGAAGAATCATTTCTAAGGGGTTAGGTTACTCTAGTGATGCGGAAAACTAGGCAATTTGTAAGTGGCAGTAAAAAAAAAAGTAAACAACCGGTTAATACGAAACTTTGTACTATTACTCGGCGAAAAGAAGACTCCTAGCAGGCGGTCTCGGGCTGTGCAGTCCGTCGCTGTGACGATTGGTCGAGTCACCTATTTGGGCACACTTTGAAAGACGGGCCACATGTATTTTGGTTATTGGCTGAAGTTGCCACATACATTGTCGCACCGCGCGACGAAGAGAGCGAACGAAACACATCGAAACCGAGGGGGATAGAGCGATCTGACCGACGATCGTCAAAACAATAACGTAGGCTACGTTTGGTCAGATCGCTCTATCCCACTCGGTCTCAATGTGATTCGTTCGCTCTCTTCGTCGCGCGGTGCGACAATGTATGTGGCAACTTCAGCCAATAACCAAAATACATGTGGCCCGTCTTTAAAAGTGTGCCCAAATAGGTGACTCGACCAATCGTCACAGCGACGGACTGCACAGCCCGAGACCGCCTGCTAGGAGTCTTCTTTTCGCCGGGTAATAGTACTTTATTTAAGTATAATAAGTATTAAAAAAAAAACCGCTGCAATATTTAAAAAATGTTTATAGCTAAGTCCGTACGACGCCATTTTCCGGAATACCTTTTTTTTAATGTCCAACTGGTGTGCAGAATTCCGGCAAAACGGCTATTACCTACTTGCAACAAAAACGGAAAAGATTTCATTAATTGTGATAAATTCCTAAGCATTGACGATCAAACATTTCAATGTTTGTAAAAATTAACAAAATGGCGGGTATTTCAAATTTAGGGTTCGAATTTCGACGAAAAATGAGTCAATTTATTGTTTATGTTTCGCAAAACAATTAGAAAATTGAAAAAAAAAACGGATCGTCAATGCTTAATAAATGTAATAGCAAGAATAACTGTAAATTTTCAAAGCGATTGATCAAATAGAACTCGAGCAATCCTGCACACCGTTTTGAAAAACACGGTTCTGAGAAAAACGTGTTTAAAGATTGAAAACGTAATTTGCCATTACGCTTTGGGCTCTATATCTCCAGAAAAAAAAATTGCGAACACTAGGACCTTCTGCATAATGTTTTAAGACTTTAAACTATTGTTTAAACCCCCCCAAAAAATCGATTTTTTCAAAATTCTAGAGTTACCTAACCCCTTAAAGTTTGAAAACGTAATTTGCGATTGCGCTTTGGGCTCTGTATCTCCAGAAAAAAAATTGCGAACCCTGGGACCTTCTACATAATGTTTTAAGACTTTAAACTATTGTTTAAACCCCCCCCCCCAAAAAATCGATTTTTTCAAAATTCTAGAGTAACCTTAAGTCATCGAGTCGCGGCTCAAGCTTCATTTCTATTGAACGCGTGAAGATGATTCAAGTAACAAACCGTCTTTACCAATTTGGACGGCGTTTAAAAGCGAGGTAAATACATACATTTCGCGGCAACTGAAACGAGTTACAGTGTCTGCAATAGTCCCCTCGCATAAAGTGGGACCTCCGGATGTCAGCGAGAAGTTTACGCCCGTCGGAAGGTCGCCTACTTTGAGTCCAAATACAATTTCCCGAAATAAATTCACCGCTCGAATTGGCACTCCCGTGGCGTTAATAAACGTCCACGCGCGTCGGACTCTTTGCGAAATTGACGGGTTTGTGTCTCTGAAAGAAAGTAATGGCCCGAGGATGTTAATTTCTCTTCCTACCTATTCGATCATACCGATGTCCCGGAGCCGTTGATCAGACGGCGTAAAGAAAAAAATGGAGGAAAAAAAAGAACAGGGGATATAAGTAGCGACGAACGGTGGGGGAACGGAGTCAAATCTGGCCGTTACAACTGGAGGAGCGTGGGAAGGCAAGAGTCGCGAATCCTTGTAAGGAACCGTTGTACTTCCTGAAGGAGGTCCTGCACCTGACGTCCTCCTCGCCCGTGAGAAAGATTCCGACTCGGTGCACCGATGCCTCTCCCTTCCTCCCTAACGTTCTGCTCTAACGGCCACGCGAGCAGCACGCTTTCAGCACGTTTCGTCGACGTGGGAAGGATCTCGCGTCGCTGCCACCCGACCTTCCCCCTATTTTTTTCTCTCGTCTCTATATCTCTGGCGCGGCTTCGTTTTTTTTTTTCCTCCTGTCGAATCCCAACCGAATCGAGGAGGGGACGGACGGGGACCGTTGCCGTCGACCGCTCGAGAGACTTTATCGTCTGCTTTTCGGGCGGCGATGGTATTCAGTCACTTATTGGTCAAATTGAATAGCCTCGCCTGAAAGTAATGTGGGCACGCATTAACGGCGCAGCTAGGAATGTAGCGGCTCTCTCTTTCTTGCTTCTTTTTTTGGAATGTATGTGGAGGACGGCGCGTGTATAAGAAAATTTTAGATCCGAGGGTCCGAATTATTCCCTTACTCAACTTCTCGAATCATTATCGTGATGCTGCTGAAGGGATGTTGGGTTTCATAATAATCTATGTGTGTATATAGGGGAGAGAAATTAGGGACACTTAAGGGAAAGGTTGAATTGGAACGAAATTATTGATTCTAATCGGATTTGCTTTATAAACAAATGAACTTTGGTTCATCATCTACTAAGGCAACACAGAGAATTATAGATACTTTGATAAACAAAGAATTTTTTGAATGACAAACGAAGTTCTTTCTGTCCGCGATTACCCGTAGCTGGCGGGGTAAATGCCCTAGTAGCATTTATTTGTTGGGAGTTTGTTGGGCCAATGACGTGTTATCCGTTGGCCAACTGTTGAAGTGTCGCGCTATTTTTAAATGGGCCAACGATTGTAACCAACGTAGGCCCAACGTCACTTAACACGAAGGCCCAACCGAAGGTTTCTTTCCATAGGCCCAACTGGGCCCAACTGAAGGCTTCTTTCCAAAAGACGTCTTAAAAACGTCCAGAAGGCGTCTTAAAGAACTTCAAAAGACGTCGTAAATACGTCTTCTTCAGGTCTGGTTTAGGAAAAAAAAAAAATTCGCGGTGAGGAGAATCGAACCCAAACTTTCCGCTTACAAAGCAACCGCTGTTCGCAGCTGACCAACACACTTCCTTGTAAACACTTATAATTTCTAGTTACATAACTAGTATTAATTGTTTATGAAAACTGTGCAGTGACGCGAAATATTCTACAAAATATCATCATCCAACCTTTAGACTCATTACTTAAAATTTCACATTTGTCTTAAGACGGACGTCCTCATTACGTATTTATAAATAAGAAAAGAAAAATCACAACAGGTTTTTTGATGTAGCAAATTTTCTGACGTTTGTAAGACGACATTTAATCATCGTTGTAAATTTTTTGTTAATTAACCAACCATAATAATTGTAGGCCCAACATTGGATATTCGTAGGCAAACTGTCGTAACTTTTTGTTAATTAACCAACCATAATAATTGTAGGCCCAACATTAAATATTCGTTGGCAAACTGTCGTAACTTTTTGTTAATTAACCAACCATAACAATTGTAGGCCCAACATTGAATATTCGTTGGCAAACTGTCGTAACTTTTTGTTAATTAACCAACCATAACAATTTTAGGCCCAACATTGAATAGTCGTTGGCAAACTGTCGTAACTTTTTTGCCGTAGGCCCTGTGTTGGGAATTTGTAGGCACAAACACTAACTATATCCCAACTAATTCCCAACTGTTGGCAACCGTTGGCCAACCAAAAATGCTACTAGGGTGCGGATGATTGCTTAAAGTTCTCTTAATCTTTACTGAAGACTGGTTTTCTTCCACGCTGTGGGTCTGACACAGTCTTCCTTCTTGTTTGATTGAATCGTGGGATTGAATATTTATTTGCTGCCTGACCGATTGAAAGACTTTTATCTTTAACTTCTTTCACGGGTATCTCAAGATCTTTCAACGAATATGTACGTATATTCTTCCTAATATAATTCCGGGGTACTGGGCACATAAAAAGCTTCGAAATGTTAAGAGAAATGGGTAGCTGCCATCGTCCGTGATAGCCCCAAACACGCTGTTTGTAATTACCCCAAATGTACAGAAGTTAAGAAATTTCAAATAAAACAAATACGAACATGTATATATACAAAGTGATCCGATGATTTTATTTAGAATTAAGTAACCGAACTATGAAAAATTATACTTTGTTGGGTAGTATAGTTTTAATGCACTATAGACTCAAAATACTCGAGCGTGAAATTATAAGAAAGGCTACGAAAACATTTCACGATCCTTATCTTCGCGGTTGCGCGCAGCCTTCAGGACAAGCGAAACCAGCGAAGATCGAGGTGCTCGAGTTTACCCCGCGTTCGCAATACCCCTTCAAAAGGGGTGAAATATGTTTTCTCGGACTCCTTATTATTTTTTTAACTCGATTAGATATTAACTTGGTCTTTACTTACAAAGGTGACCTACACAAATGTCTAAAAACCAGAATCCGCATATTGCCCTAATCAACCCCTAAGGGAATGAAAAGGAGGGAAATGTGCTTCCACGGATTTCTTAAAATCTCATCCGCCCGATTAGATATCAACTTGGTTTTACTTCGAAAGATTACACACTTAAATGCCTAAAAACCAATTTCAGGATTTTGCCCTAGTCAACCCCTAACGGGGTGGTGGAAAGGGCTGAAATGTGTTTTCGTGGAGTCCTTAATATCTCTTAGGCCCGAGCCGAAGCGCGGGGGTATTTTGCTAGTGCGTAATACAGTTGATTTCAGGAATATATGCGCTCTTAAGGGGACTAGGGTAGAACCCCCAATTACTGACACCTACCCAATTACTGTCACCTTAAGCTATTTTACTGAAAATAACGAATAAACAAACGTTGTCATGTAAAGTCATACAAAAAAAGAATTATGTAATTCAACCTATAATCTAAACGCTAGAAAATGCACCACTTAATATTTTTTTTTCATTAATTTCTATAAGACGATACGAAATTTGAATTTGATGACAACAGTGGAAATGGCGACTTGCTTACTAGCGAAAGAGAAAACAGGACACTAAAGAAAGGGCTATAATTACTATATTTAAATTATTTACATAATAAACAATAATTTTTTAGTACAATATAAGTATCATAGAAAGTCACAACGATCGTAATATAACGATTAATTAAGCCTTTTTAATTAATATATGGGTGATAGTGATTGGTACAAGCGTTTCAAGCATTTTGGTATTACTGTCATAGCAGTAGTTGCTCATGTACATGGGACGACAAAACCGTAAAATGAGTAACAAACAGTATTAGGTTAGCTGGCAGTAATTGGGGTGTCAGTAATTCAGTCACACACGTTTTAGAGGTGTCAGTAATAGATCTAGTAATATGTTTTTTAGATTAATGAATTTACATATAAAAATAGAAATTCTAAGACCCACAAAATGTTTTACATGAAGTAAACATATTAAACCATAATAAAAAAAATAAAAAAACTTATACTTTTAGTCAATAAATACAGATACTATGCAATAATATTAGAGTCAGTCCTTAATGTGTCAGTAATTGGGGCTTCTACCCTAGGCAGTCGTTTTTCGTGAGAAAGAGACTCTTTATTTATTTGTAAAAAAACGAAAGCAAATCCAGATGTATCCAATGTTTATTACTACCATACAGATTGAAAAATAATTGGTATGAAATATATATGTGACTGGTAAACAGTTTAACGTCTTTCTGTTTATTTAATTACTTCGAGTCTAATTACACTTAGTCTAATAGGTAAATACACAAATATTCAAGCATTTGCTTTTTCTAATATGTACATATGTATGTATGTTGCAAATAATGAAATTTTTTTGAGTTTGGATTTGGTTTCATTTGCGATATTGCTATTTCACAATGATAATTATAATCAGATGCAACCACTTGTTTTTGATATTCAATATTACTGTGTAACAGACATTGTTCATTCCCGGTAACAATTTAGTTCAAAATGGTCCCATTTTTCGGGTTAGGAGCAGCTTAGTAGCCACTAATTTCTTAATTATATAATATCCGATATTAGAACATTGTCTCAATAAGAAGAAAGGTGACAGAATAGGATTCAAACTTATTATTTTCACTCTCCAAATTATCCTTACAAAGTCTAACTCGTAAACTGTAAAATAATTTTTTTACCAAATGATACATCTAATTAAAAGAAGTAACTTTTGTCTTGAAACCTTTTTTTATCTCTTACAGTGCGCGAAATATAACACAAAATCGGAAAATAGTCGAATTTTCAGGGGACAATTTCACCCCCTTCGAGTGAATTTGGGCAGCAAACAAAAATTGCGTTGTAATCAGGAGGAAATCCCCTACATATTTACAAAGTTTCAGAATTTTTTGAATTTTCGGGTTCGGAATCTTCCCTTGTTAATTACTATAGAAACAATTATTTACAGATTATTCAGAATTATTTTCAGCATAATTATTTTAAAAGTCCAGTAAAACCACCTTCCCTAGTTCTGTTTTATTATTAGTACGTTATATTATATAAATCGACCTTCGTGTGCGCACACGCTGTCGTGAGGACGGATCCCTGCTTGACATTTGATTAGCCTCCGCACGCACCAGTGAGCATAATGCTTCTACACCAATGGGCCCACTTCCGTATAAACACAAAGCGTGTAGGTTGATTACGGCATTTCCATACAATCGCAGCACACATTTTTTCAGACGTATTTTTAACATTCTTTATTGAAATGCGTTGCTTGACGTAATTACATTCAAGCGAGCCAATCACTTCACGAACTTTATAAATAGTTTACGCTCCTTTTATCATTGTCACGCATAATATACAAGAATTTATATTAACGGGGAATGTAAACAATATAAATTTTAAAAAATGTTTTCACATCCTTTCAGGTAATATTGAGTTTCGTATATATGCAAGTTATTGACGTGGCAAGTATGAGTGCAAGAGGTAGAAAAAGAGTAAGAGAAAGGATTGCGAACGAATAGAGGGATGTGTCGCAGAAGTGACGAATGAGAGATAAGAGTGTGTGGAATTGGAGTCGGATGATATAAAATATCACCTGTACGCCGCGGCGTATACGCGCGTAGTGCGGACCTCTCTATATTCAAACGCTATTATCTAAAAAATGGGTGGAAGCACGAAAAAATTATATACACAGTAATTGTAGAAAATTGAGTGCTCTTTTAATATTATTTGAAGAAAATTTCGATAGGGCTTACCATTTTTGAGAAATTCTTTAAATTCGAATTTATTGATGAATTTTTAACTTTAAGGGGCTGTTCCGGTATAGTATAGATCTTTAGGAATTAATTAAAGTAAAACTACTTCATATAATTTAATGGGACTTGTTGCATTGTATTAAAGATGTCTGAAACTATAGAAATAAATTTTTTGTTTTATAATTAATCATTGCAGACGGCACTGCAAAAATAAATAAAAAAAATCGATTTTTAGACCGCAACCTCCCATTAAGTCCTGGTCGGCACCCTCTTCTGTTCTTCGATTGCAATAAACTTTTTCAGGGATTTTTTTTTTATGAAATCGGATGTTAAAAAGTAAGGGCCACCCTAATACTTACCATCGAATAAGAGATAACCTCTTATTAGGATAGAATATTTTATGTTTCTATGAAATGCCGTAAAACTCTCACGTTAAAAAATATAACACTGAATATTAAAAATACACACACGTTAGCTTAAGGCTGCTTTTATTTTTACCATGCCCTGTTTTTATTTTCAAGACAGAAATTTCAGGTGAAACATTTTTCTCAACGATTTACTTCTTTTTAATATAATCACCCTGACCATTATTGCATTAATAAAACCGACTCATGTTAACAAAAAACTGGGTACATTCCTGTTGATATAACCGACTGCATCGAAAGAGAATTCCTGCGCCCACAAGGACGTGACGGGTCATAGTAGGTCAACAAGGGTAATCACGTCCGTGAATCGCCACAAAAGAATCCCTTAGAATCCTTAGACCGCGCACACATACGTAGATGTACACACGCGGTACCTGCGTGGTTGAAACTATTTTCGTGACGGCATGGCGCCAGGGGGTTCACGGTGAAGTTTACATCTATTTCGAGGAGTAAAGAAAGAGGGAGGCTGCGCGTACCCCACGCTAGCCACCTGACGCACCCCGCTCGTGGGAACCAAAAAACCGTAGAAATCTTCTAACTTTCACGGCTCTATGTGCGTCGTGCGCACATATACATATACGTGCAGGGTGTGTTTACAGGGCGATGTAATAATCTTCTCAGAGTTTTAAAAAGGTTTACTTATTTCTAGTTTAATTTAATTTAAATTGTTGTGTAACCTGGTAACTCCATATTGCACACACATACGATTACGTAGGGGAAAGTTGTTAGAAAGAAAAAACATACAGCATACAGTAAACGGGGGTGACAAAAGTGACTAAGAAGCTTCGTGTAAAGTGTAAGAGGTGAAATGGCAGGTGTTTAAATCTGGTCGGGATGTGTACGAGGAATAAGTAGGTTAAATCGGTTCAAGTCGACCACATAACGTGCAATGATCTTTTCAATGGTCTGGAGGAAATGGCAAGCCCAGTGCCCATACAGCACACCTCGTTGCAGCAGTATTGCAGGGACGTTGCTGCAATATTACGTTGTTGCAGGTTGCATTGCAATATTGTAGGAACGTTCCTGCAATATTGTCGTGCATTATTAGAGTGGCAATGATCCTACAATATTGCAGCAATATTGCAATTTCGTTGCCGTGCAATGTTCCGTTGGCAATGATCCTGCAATATTGCGCGCACATCGTCGTGCAATACTGTAGTGAAAACTTGTGGAAACATTACAACAATATTCTGAAGCAACTATGACTTTGTCAAAATTTTTCGAAATATGTACATGACGTCGAGTGGATTCTACGGCGTGTTTCATTTAACTGGATACGCACCGCAATATTGCCGAAGAGTTGCAGGATCATTGCCACAATTTTGCCGTTTCGTTGCAGAATCATTGCCGGAACGTTGCAGGACTACATATTCGTAATGTTGCCGCAACTTTGCAAAAATACACACCTGCAATATTGCGAAGGCGGACATAGGACTGAACCTGCAACGTCTCTGCAATGTTATGTTGCAACATTGCCATCTTGCACCGCATCATTGCAGAGACGTTGCTGCAATGTTATGGTGCTGTGTGGGTGTTCAAGAATGTTTTCAAGCTGGAGATTAAATTATTTATAATATTTGTAAATAGGCAATCTCGTGCCAATGTGTGTGGGAATGATTGTAATCACTGGCGATACTGATAGCATTGACATAGTAATCATAGTAGATATACGTATTATTTATCGATGATTCACATTGCCATATATCAGGATTGAAGTTAAGTTCTGTGATGTACAGATTGAGGCAATTATTAAATGGGAACGTCTAAATACCCGTTTCTGTTTTTTTTTTCAGAATAGGAAAAACCTTTTGGCGGAAAATTTACACGGATTGAAAGGTCAAATATGACGGAAGAAATAAATCATTTTTCAAATCATTCTTTTTTTATTCAGATTTCAAAGTCATCAATATTTTTTCGAATGGAACCATATTATTTTACCTGCTGTAGTATTATAGTGCATAGAAAGGCGAATAAAAAACTATCCTAAATCCTATGTACCTGTAATGATCGAATTCCACTTACGCCCAAATCGCCCGTGATTTTCATTAAGGTAGGTTTTCCTGTACGCGACTGGACTCAACGTCAGGAACTTCAGAGACGATTTTCTCGAAAATTAAGCGCGATATCGAAAAAAGTTACTCTTCCTTTTCTACTTACAACAAGTAAATAAGTCGAGAAGAAGGAATAAGATTTTTCGATATTGCGCTTCATTTTCGAGAAAATCGACTTTGAAATTCTCGACGATGCGTCAAGTCGCGTATAGGGAAACCTACCCTAATGAAAATCGCGGGCGAGTTGGGCGTAAGTGGAATTCCCCCAATGTGTTATTTCATATTTATTTCCCTTTCGCAATCTTCTTTCGAAAATTACGAAAATATATCTGCTGGAATATGTGTTATAGTAAACTATACTTCACCCTATGGTTGTTCACGCTATTTAAACTTTAAACAGTAGAATGCATACAGTGAAGAATTGGGTGCATATCTGCCGGCTGTCCATAATCGAAATCTGGTAGCATTTCTTGTTTGTCCAGTTGCGCGGGTAAGCAGAAAGGCTACGTACACTGGTTTGATAGGAGCTGATGGAACATCCGGTTTACCATCGATATCCAAAGAGCACGCGTGCCGTATGCACGTGCGTATCTCCCTGCCTCGCGATGCTACGCCGCATACATGGGAATATGGTGCGTGACGATATTTAACAGCCCGTCCGAGAAAACGAGAGATGGTTTATGAGCGAGTACGCGGCGTGAAAGTATGTGGGACGTCCATTGAGATTCGAAGCAGCGTCCGGCTTCCTTGGAACAATGTTCTGCCCGGGGGCGTATAATGTTACGCGGGTCTACTGTCATGGCAGGGTGTTAGAAGTAGCCTGCGTATGTTTACGCATGTGCATACGTTTTGAGTAGGTACACGGAAACGTTAGAATTTTGCTTTTTTTTTGGCTCACAATAAATTCAGCGAATCTCATTTAGACGATTTTCACAATTTGAAATTTCATCAAAGGAAACTGCAGAAACTGATGGTATTTTTCCGGAGGTAGAATAAACCTGATGTCCTGAAATTTTCAAGAATAACAGGTACAGTGTGGGACAAAAGTATTCGAACACCATTTAAAACAGAATAACTTTTTTAAAATTGGTCCAAACTACTTGACGTTTTTTGAGAAGCTAGAAGGATTAGTTTATATACTTACGTTATTAGCATCACTTGAGCTACATTTCTGCATAGTTTCAGATTTTTTTGAATTTTTGAGTTGCCGAACTTCCCTTGTCAGTTAAATTCACAACTTTACAAATGATTGCACAAATATTGATAATACTCTTATGGATAGCCTTGCTTTTCCCTTATGTGCGGCTGTAGAATATACGCGCATACAAAAGCGTAGGTATGTACTTCAATAATGTACTTCGCTTGCAGTACGCGTTTATTCTTTGGCTACTGGAGAAAAAGTAGAGCACAATTTTTTTACGGCTTCAGATTATGATATTGGTCCCGCTGTGTCGCATCTCGATCATAATTACATATAATGACGAAGATAAAGCGAAGTTTAATGTTTCTACGACCCCATTTATCGTTTAAATTCTTCCAACAACTTGTCTACCACCCATTTTGACTACTCATTGCATTTGGCATCAGCTTCCAAAAATAAATTACGTGGCATTACAGTTCAATGTTATTAATTGAATATATCCATCAGAAGTATTGCAATATTTTATTTTGCATATACTTATTACCCAAGAAACACTAGAATAGATTAGACTCGTCGGTGTTAATAGATAAATAAAGACAGAATAAAGTTGATTTAAAGGAAAGAAGGAAGGAGGAATAATAGGAAAACATAGAAACACACACTGATCTCTAAGAAATATTGAAATAGTGAAAACGGACCGGCATGAAAAACCACGATTTGGTTTGAACAAAAAACAGAAAGTGGCGAAATGGAAAATAATTAGGAAAGGGAGAACTGTGAGCAGTGCAAGGTCGGGCCGACAATTCAGTGGATGAAATCGAACAACGGAATGAAAGAGAAGAATAAGACGATAAGAATTTGGGGGCGAGATTATTGTAACGCTGAAACAATGGCTCACTCGGTGTGCAAAAGAACAGTGCGCAGTTACAGGAAAGAGCGTGCCGTGTCGCACGAGCGCCGCGTCCACGCGCGAATCTCGCGTACACCTTCGTGCAAAAGTTACTCCATCCTTATTTTCAATTGCAAAGTAGACGATCGCGTGTTACAGACTGTTCGCGCGATTTTAGGAAACTAAACGCGGAGATCGAGAGTAGTTCCTAGCCGTGAAGTTTATCAAAGAAAATAAACAATTCAATTCTCCGCTATTTTAATTCTAGGCGTAACTAGGAATTTTAATTGAATGTTCAAACTTATCCCAGATAGCACTCGACGTCTATGAGCCGTCTTTAAGACGTCTGTTTCAGACATTCAAGACGTCTTAAAGACGTCTGCTATTTTCTGAAAGACGTCTTAAAGACGTCTATAGACATTTTTGAATGTCCTGAGTCAGTAAACCGTACGTCTTTAAGACGTCTCTTGAACAATTTGTAGACGTCTTTGTAAGACGTCTTTGAGACGTCTTATAAACGCCCTGTAGACGTCTTTTAAATGTCGCGTAGACGTCCATTTCAAATTTTCAAGACGTCTTAAAGACGTCTGCTGTTTTCTGAAAGACGTCTTAAAGACGTCTATAGACATTTTTGAATGTCCTGAGTCAGTAAACCGTACGTCTTTAAGACGTCTCTTGAACAATTTGTAGACGTCTTTGTAAGACGTCTTTGAGACGTCTTATAAACGCCCTGTAGACGTCTTTTAAACGTCGCGTAGACGTCCATTTCAAATTTTCAAGACGTCTTAAAGACGTCTGCTGTTTTCTGAAAGACGTCTTAAAGACGTCTATAGACATTTTTGAATGTCCTGAGTCAGTAAACCGTACGTCTTTAAGACGTCTCTTGAACAATTTGTAGACGTCTTTTAAACGTCGCGTAGACGTCCATTTCAAATTTTGAAGACGTCTTAAAGACGTCTGCTATTTTCTGAAAGACGTCTTAAACAGTGATGCCAGAACCGAGGGAAATATCCCACGGGTGCTACCACCACTCCACGACCAAGCGTACCCCCTCCTAGCGCCCGTACCGCACCACACAAGCATACCCGTCCCTCTATCCGTGTGCCGCACGCGCTGCCTGGCCGGCGCTCTCGGCGAGAATTCGTTTTCCCGACATCGAAGCGCTTGCGACGCAAGCAAAAAGTCCAGAGTTCAAATCCCGGTGCCGATATTCTATTTTTTTTCTTTATTTATTCTCTAATTTCTCTTTCTATATTCTCAGAAGACTAATGGCTTAAAAACTGTTAATTTGCAAAGCATTTTCGAAGCGTGATTTGCTGCTAAAGATGCGATCCCGTTCTGGCTTGTATCGCACCACACAAGCGTACCCTACCTTCTGTCCGTGTGCCGTACGCGCTGCCTGGCCGGCGCTCTCCACCGAAAATTCATTTCACCGGAACCTAAGAGCTTGGGTCGCAAACAGAAAATCCGAGGTTCAAATCCCGGTGCGAAAATTCTACTTTTTTCATTAATTATTCTCTAACTTCTCGTTCTATATTCTAAGTAGAATAAAAACTTGAAAAGTATTATTTTACAAAACATTTTCGCAGCTGGCTAATGTACGATGTTGGTATTCTGCCTTTTTATACATAAACAGAAATAATTCCTTGAAATGCTACTTACAGAATAAGCTCCTTTCTAGGATGGACTCTTTAAAATTCACGTCACAATGGACAGTTACAGAATCGGTGATTTTCGTTTCAGGTAAGCGAGCCGCCCGCTCCGCTATTACGGTCGGCTTACCACTCGCACCCCGAATTACTGTAATGAGGTTTGAAAACAATATCGACAGGTGTAGAAAACCGCACAATTTTCACATTTCTCATTATAGCTTGATCAGAGTATTGCCGATGGATTGGTGAGTTTATGTCGACGACAATAAGTCCAAACAAGAAACAATACGGTCTATTTTTTATTATGAAAACACGTTTAGAATTTCAGTGTTCCCCGCATTAAGGGGTTACCGCAGTCAGTAAGGTCAGAAAACGAACGATTCTTTGGGAATTTATTTCAGAAAGTACATGCATTTTTTATACAAAGGTTTTTGTATTCAGATGAGGAACCGTTTAACAGGTTATTTTAACTGGTTATTACAGCTGATTTCCCGGAAGCTGTTTTAAGAAACAGCGACACACACTATGTTCACTAAAAATGGTCCGAATTTCTCCATGTTTTAACTCATTTTCATCAGGAAATCCTAAAAAATCCATTGGTACTACTTTCACGACCATTTCTCAAAAGCATGATCACTTTAGTTTTCTGTACTGGGTATTTTAGCTGGCCCAACGGTGTTATTGTTCTCGGCAGTCAATGGACGGCCTACCCGGGACCGCAGGTCCTCGCTCGCAGCGAGGAAGCAAGACTGTGCGGTGGGTAGGTCTTTCCTGATAATTCGGGGCCAAAAGCATTTTAATAATCCGAAGAAGACTGAGTGTATCAACCTGATTAACACGAAAAGAGCGTCATTGACTAAGAATGGGTTAGTAGAACTCTTCTGTAGGTATAAATGATATCATTAAGACGAGTACGAAACCTGTCGATATTATTTTCAAACCTCAATACAGTAATTCGGGGTGCGAGTGGTAAGCCGACCGTAATAACGGAGCGGACGACTCGCTTACCTGAAACGAAAATCACCGATTTTGTAACTGTCCATTGTGACGTGAATTTTAAAGAGTCCATCCTAGAAAGGAGCTTATTCTGTAAGTAGCATTTCAAGGAATTATTTCTGTTTATGTATAAAAAGGCAGAATACCAACATCGTACATTAGCCAGCTGCGAAAATGTTTTGTAAAATAATACTTTTCAAGTTTTTATTCTACTTAGAATATAGAACGAGAAGTTAGAGAATAATTAATGAAAAAAGTAGAATTTTCGCACCGGGATTTGAACCTCGGATTTTCTGTTTGCGACCCAAGCTCTTAGGTTCCGGTGAAATGAATTTTCGGTGGAGAGCGCCGGCCAGGCAGCGCGTACGGCACACGGACAGAAGGTAGGGTACGCTTGCAGTGGTGCGATACAAGCCAGAACGGGATCGCATCTTTAGCAGCAAATCACGCTTCGAAAATGCTTTGCAAATTAACAGTTTTTAAGCCATTAGTCTTCTGAGAATATGGAAAGAGAAATTAGAGAATAAATAAAGAAAAAAAGTAGAATATCGGCACCGGGATTTGAACTCTGGACTTTTTGCTTGCGTCGCAAGCGCTTCGATGTCGGGAAAATGAATTCTCGCCGAGAGCGCCGGCCAGGCAGCGCGTGCGGCACACGGATAGAGGGACGGGTATGCTTGTGTGGTGCGGTACGGGCGCTAGGAGGGGGTACGCTTGGTCGTGGAGTGGTGGTAGCACCCGTGGGATATTTCCCTCGGTTCTGGCATCACTGGTCTTAAAGACGTCTATAGACATTTTTGAATGTCCTGAGTCAGGAAACCGTACGTCATTAAGACGCCTTTTAAACGCCTTGTAGACGTTTATAAGACGTCTTTAAGTGGTCGTGAAGACGTCTTAAAGACGTCCATTTCAGACTTTCACGACGCCTCAAAGACGTCTTCGTAAGGTCTTGATTAGGCCTACTGCAGCTCTTTAAAGAGATATTAGAGATATTAAGCGTGACTTGATTCGTGTTAATGAAATTAAGTATTTTGAAAAAAGAAGCCCGCCGATCAGCTGCTCTTGTCCTCATTTGAGAGAGCCAATTTTCATGCTGCTCAATATTTTCGTTTCTTCATAAAAAAGAAGAACGTCTTGCAATAGCGAATGATCGAGACATTTTGGCGTATTCAAGTTCAATTCGAAAATATAAATTTCCTTCTGCAAAAAACGCAGGTACTAGAGAGTGACGGTATATGATCTGCCCGGCTCTCTTATAGGCATGACTGCTGTAACCCACCTGCGAGAAGCGCTCGGCCCGGTCGCCGCCTGGCGGTCGCGTACCATCCATGCGTCTTTAAGACATCTAAACGAAGTCGTTTAAAAAACGTCTTGGCATGGACGTCTTAGAGACGTCCTAAACACTTACTCGGAAAGACGTCTTAGAAATGTCTCCGCACAGACGTCTTAAAGACGTCTCAACACAGTCGTTTAAAAGACGTCCTGGTGCAGACGTCTTAAAGACGTCTCAACACAGTCGTTTAAAAGACGTCCTGGTACAGACACCTTAAAGACGTCTCAACACAGTCGTTTAAAAGACGTCCTGTTACAGACGTCTTAAAGACGTCTCAACACAGTCGTTTAAAAGACGTCCTGTTACAGACGCCTTAAAGACGTCTTAAAGACGTCTGTAGATAGACGTCTAAAGGCGGGATCTCCTACCTGCGACTGGTCGCTGCCGGTCGCAGCGACCCCACTAGTGCAAGGGAGAAAGAGATGTCATACTTCTCCCTTGCACTAGTGGGGTCGCTGCGACCGGCAGCGACCAGTCGCAGGTAGGAGATCCCGCCTTTAGAAATGTCTCCGCGCAGACGTCTTAAAGACGTCTTAATATGGTCTAAGACGTTCAGACCAAAAACAGACGTAAAATGGACGTCTTAAAGACGTCGTGTGCTATCTGGGATAGGACATCATTCGTTCACTTGTTTTTTTTTTCGTATAAAATGTAACTTTTTTCTTCTTTATTAAAGTATTATAAGTATCGCCTGGTCTTCCATTTATTCAAAATATAACACACAAAGTTTATTAAATTCTGGGGAATATTTAGTATGAATATTTAAGAATATAAGTAACAGAAGCCAATAAAATAATCGTTTCTTGTAACTACACTGAACTAATTTCCGAACTTCTTTTTGCTTGCTTGTACATATCTGGCGGTTATTTACGCCAAATGTTAACGTTAAAAGATTAAAATTTTTAATCGAGCCTGGGAACCCTAGTAGCATTTCTGGTTGGCCAACGGTAGCCAACAGTTGGGAATTAGTTGGGATATAGTTAGAGTTTTGCCTACAAATTCCCAACATAGGGCCTACGGCAAAAAACTTACGGCAGTTTGCCAACGAATATTCAATGTTGGGCCTACAATTATTATGGTTGGTTAATTAACAAAAAGTTACGACAGTTTGGCAACTAATATTCAATGTTGGGCCTATAATTATTATGGTTGGTTAATTAACAAAAAATTACGACAGTTTGCCTACGACTATTCAATGTTGGGCCTACAATTATTATGGTTGGTTAATTAACAAAAAGTTACGACAGTTTGCCAACTAATATTCAAGGTTGGGCCTACAATTACTATGGTTGGTTAATTAACAAAAAATTTACAACGATGATTAAATGTTGTCTTACAAACGTCAGAAAATTTGCAACATCCAAAAACCTGTTATTATATTCCAAATTGTGATTTTTCTTTTCTTATTTGTAAATACGTAATGCGGACGTCTGTCTTGAGACGAATGTGAAATTTTAAGGAATGAGTCTAAAGGTCGAATGATGATATTTTGTAGAATATTTCGCGTCACTGTGCAGTTTTTATAAATAATTAATATTAGTTATGTACTGAGAAATTAGAAGTATTTACAAGGAAATGTATTGGGTAACTGCGAATAACGGTTGCTTCGCAACTGGGAAGTTTGAGTTCGATTCTCCTCACCGCAAATTTTTTTTTTCTTAAATCAGACCTGAAAAAGACGTTTACAACGTCTTTTGAAGTTCTTCAAGACGCCTTCGGAACGTTTTTAAGACGTCTTTTGGAAAGAAACTGTTGGGCTTATGGAAAGAAACCTTCAGTTGGGCCTGCGTTGGTTACAATCGTTGGCCCATTTAAAAATAGCGCGACACTTCAACAGTTGGCCAACGGATAACACGTCATTGGCCCAACAAACTCCCAGCAAATAAATGCTACTACCCACACAGCACCATAACATTGCAGCAACGTCTCTGCAATGATGCGGTGCAAGATGGCAATGTTGCAACATAACATTGCAGAGACGTTGCAGGTTCAGTCCTATGTCCGCCTTCGCAATATTACAGGTGTGTATTTTTGCAAAGTTGCGGCAACATTACGAATATGTAGTCCTGCAACGTTCCGGCAATGATTCTGCAACGAAACGGCAAAATTGTGGCAATGATCCTGCAACTCTTCGGCAATATAGCGGTGCGTATCCAGTTAAATGAAACACGCCGTAGAATCCACTCGACGTCATGTACATATTTCGAAAATTTTTGACAAAGTCATAGTTGCTTCAGAATATTGTTGTAATGTTTCCACAAGTTTTCACTACAATATTGCACGACGATGTGCGCGCAATATTGCAGAAATATTGTAGGACCGTTGCCACTGGAACATTGCACGTCGATGTGCGCGCAATATTGCAGAAATATTGTAGGATCGTTGCCAATGGAACATTGCACGGCAACGATCGTACAATATTGCAGCAATATTGTACCATCGTTGCGAACGGAACATTGCACGGCAACGAAATTGCAATATTGCTGCAATATTGTAGGATCATTGCCACTCCAATAATGCACGACAATATTGCAGGAACGTTCCTACAATATTGCAATGCAACCTGCAACAACGTAATATTGCAGCAACGTCCCTGCAATACTGCTGCAACGAGGTGTGCTGTATGGGTAGGGAAGTTGATCTCTGCAACACTTGAACAATTATAATTTAGTTGAACCAAATCAACGACCATAAATTATCTAACTCGTAATGTTGCGTCGTTTCAACGAAATTTCGTTTAAATACGCAAATGTGCTTTTCGAACCCATCATAAAGCATTCGCTGATTTAGCACTAGAATCCCTCCTAATTGCAGGTAACTGTTCGATCAGCGAAGAGGCCCAGCCACGACACTAAATTCGTCAAACGTTCGACAGAGCATTCATTGCCTTGCTCTCCACGGACCCGCCGTAATTTCCAATGGGACGAGTCGCCCATGGAAATACGTTTGCTAACAATCATGGTCAGTGACGATCATCAGCGCTTGGACGAGCCGAGGGATCGAGACCCTGGGCAAGTAGTGTATATCACGGGACACGTTCGAGCGCGAAATCTGTGGCGCGCAACGAATTCGAAATCGTCGGCCGTGGCGGCGTGCGGAAGCGTGGGAACGGACGCTGTTAAGCCTTCTCAAAACAAAACACGAGCTAACTACGTGCCAGGAGAAGGGGGCACGCGACGCACCTGACTACCGGCACGGCACGCCGTGGCGCAGCACCCGCTTCCGTAGCCGCGGCCACGGCCTCAGCCGCAACCGTGCGCAGTACACGTGCCCTTGCCTCCCTCCTCACGACACGACTTCAATCCACTCCACTCCACTCCACTCCGCTCCACTCCGCTCCGCTCCACTCGGTTCCACTCCACACCACTCCACTCCGCTCCATCCGAATGGCTCGGGCTCGGCGGCCCCTGATGGCAAGCCGCGCGCACACACCCAACCCATCGCGCGGCCCAACGGTTTATTAAGTTGTTATCTGGCCACCTAGCGCGCCCCTGAACGCCGCCGAATTCCGCTAACTACTCTTTCTGCTCCTCTGCCGCCTCTTCTCCTACGCATTGTGTCCTTCCCCTCTCTTCGCCGTGTCGTTGGTGACTCGTGTTTCCCTTCTGCCTTTGGGAATGCAAGGAATATGGGGCCTCGACTGTTTCTCGGCGTGTTCCCAACCGGCCGTTTAGATGTCGTCGGGGAAGGTCTTGGGAAAGAGAAAGGGCGATCGGCACCTGAGGGTGTCGTGAAAACAGGCCCTCTCGGGGAATGCGTCGCGACGCGTCGCGGCGTAGACACGGGAGGCTTGAGATTAGGACTGCTACGAATGTTCTAACGAGGGGAGGCCGCGAATGGGACGAGCGATTTTTTAACGAAACCGGGCAGAAAATGTTGAGGCCGATGTGTATAAACAAAATCCAGAATATTAGCTGTGAATGGCCGGTCATTTTTATAAAAAATTATGAACAGTAAAATTATGAAGTCGTCGAATCGATTTTATACTTCATTAAGTGGTAGATCTTGATGAAAGGAATACAAAAGTCTTATGTGTTATTGGCATAGTATCAATAATTTAACCAGAAAATTCCATTTTTGTTTCGACGACTTCATAATTTTACTGTTTAAAGCCATTTTTTATAAAAATGGCCGGCCATTCACAGCTAATATTCTGGAATTTGTTTATACACATCGGCCTCAACATTTTCTGCCCGGTTTCGTTAAAAAATCGCTCGTCCCATTCGCGGCCTCCCGTCGTAAGTATTCGAGTATCCGAATATTCGAATACAATGAAATTCGAATATTCGAATATTCGAATACCAGGGAATTCGAAATTGAGATTCGAATACAAGAAAATTCGAAACTGAGATTCAAATAAAAGAAAATTCGAATATCCGAATATTCGAATACTAGAGAATTCGAAATTGAGATTCGAATGGAAGAAAATTCGTATATCCGATTATTCGAATACCAGAGAATTCAAAATTAAGATTCGAATAGAAGGAAATTCGTATATCCGAATATTCGAATACCAGAGAATTCGAAATTGAGATTCGAATACCAGAGAATTCGAAATTGAGATTCGAATACCAGAGAATTCGAAATTGGGATTCGAATACCAGAGAATTTGAAATTGAGATTCGAATGTTCGAAGCATTCGAATATCCGAATATTCGACTAAGGTAAAGGTCCTTATTTCTGCTCATGTCCCCATTTCTGCTCATTTCGTATTTTTCTTATTATTATAAGCGTTACGCTTGTACTATAGTTGCAACAAAATAATTCCAAATTATTTGAACATTTACACGAGTGTTGCACGAGGTTGGGGCTAATCAAAGTGCAGCATAAGCAACGAAAAACTTTTAAAACGTGAGACTCATGATTTTTCGATCGTGTTCTAGTTGGTTGTGCTAAGGAACAGGGTCACTATTGGTATTCGATAATTGGGCAGAAAATAGTTTTTGCAGTAAAAGTTCGTATTTAAGAAAAACAGATACCGTATTGTGCTCTGGATTTAGATTTTTTTTACTATTTTTAATTTTTTTAAGTAGAAAACAGGTGAGTAGGTTTAGGGTCAAGTGAATCACCGTCATGTCCGCATTTATACTCACCAAAATTTTAGTAACATAACCTCACAATTCAATGTATGCTGTCACCTCTATTTCTATTCGAAGGCATTTTACTTTTTGTCTATCATTATTTTATGCTTTACTGTTGTGTTATAAAACCTCACCATAGAAGATGGAACTTACTTTAACCTGAAAAGGCAACATATTATGTGAGCAGAAATTGGTACAAATGGTGAGTAGAAATACGTACATCGCTATTTTTCGCGAGCAGAAATATGGACATTTATTGCATTGTATTTAATTACAAATTACTAATAGTTAAACATCTTGAAATATATTTCTTAAATAGTTTTCGAATTGGTTGATTTATGATTACAGAATTAATCAATTACACTGCAACCATTGATCACAAACAAATCTTTTACACCTTCTTTATGACGAGTAACCTCTTAAATGAACAGAAATTGGGACATTCACCATACCAGAGAATTGGAATTTGAGATTCGATTGTTCGGATAATTAGGAAGATACGAATATTTAGAGTGATCGCATTTCGGATTGAATCAAATAGGAATCTGAACATGAAATATTTTTTCACACTTCATCCTGAGATTGTTTTCATATTGGCCTTTACAATTATTTGTTTTTCGAACGATAAATTTGAAACTTCATTAGGGACGAGTCCTGTAGTACCGGACACTCTAAGTGTTTGTACTATAACTTGAGCTATTGTTCGTAAAAATCAAATTTCAAAAAAGTAATTTGTAGTACAAATTGTACTTAATAAAAGGGGACAAATCCTTTTTCGTCTCTGGATTATTAGAACATTCGAATACTCTCAATTATTCGAATACTCTCGATTATTCGAATATTCGAATACTCTTAATTATTCGATTATTTACAGCTCTACTTGAGACGACTGCGTTGTCGAGGGGCAATCGTGAATGTGTCGTTGACGACGATGCATCGTTGGTTTCTCAAGAAATATGTATACATATTGTATAACGCTTTAAACGATATACACACGCTTTTATTTATCTCTTACAGGAAGTATCTTGCTGTTAATATTATTTATCGCATCGCTAGGTTCAAAACAAAGAGACTGGGAAAGAACAATGATAAAAAAATGGCAAATTTCTGTAGGCATGTTAAAAGTAATATTCCGCCACAGAACGACCCTGTACATTCTAAGGAATCAGAAATTAATTATTATTTATCGTGGAAGTGATGGGAGAGTTCTAATAGGATGCAACATAACGACTATATATAGATGACTTGTGATTACGTATACAAACTTCGATGGAATAAGCGTGTTTGTTGTAACTTATAGAATAATTAATTATTGGTTTCTGATTCCCTGGATGGACCGTACGAATACTTATGAGAATTTTTCTCTTTCTGAATGCTTAAAAAATTTGCCATGTTCTACCATCGTTCTATTTCTAGAAAGGTTAAATGTTGCTTCTGACAGGAAATTAATTTGTTTATTTGACTTCGACTGTTTGGTGATCGTAAGTTTCCGATATAACCGTTGATTTATTGATTTAGGGGAAAGTTATTGCATCAAATCTACAGTTTAGGAAGCGTCCCTTCGTTGACACACCTCTTTTTTCGAGCAACTTTGACATACTGGGTGGCTCACACCCAGATCAGCTTTTGAACGACTGCCATTCTCATCTAAAGAATACAATTGTTATGAAAAAAATCATGGGCCAATTTCAAAGTCTCTAAAACATATTCCAATAGTTTTTTTATTGAAATTTTATCACAGTTTTTGTAAAAAAAAAATCTACATTACCATATGTCGAGAAAAAACTAAAAAAATCTTCAAAAAATTGTAACTTTTACAAATGTCAGTATTATAAGCTGAAAATCTACAGAGTTATTTTTGAGATATAATATTTTGAGAAAAACAATAGTTTTGTAAGTCGGCTTTGAAAAAAGGTATTTATTTTCCATATTGAAGGTAGGCTATTTCAGTAATTGGGAAATAGATATTCCACGAACATCCACGATATTCTGCGTATCGGAACAGGTACAAAGCGTCAAAATCAACTTGTGAGTGGCTCACACCCAGAATGTCAACGAAGGGTTAATTATGCTTTCCTTCATTCGATGGATTTTTGAGAAATTTCAATTTGACAGCGTTGATCTGTTGCGATATTAGGTGACTTCACTTATGTATGTACCTATTAACAGTGATTAGATATGAAGTAATTGCATTATACTTTTGTAACATCATACTCCCTCTATGTTTATATTTATCTCTAGCAGGTATCTATTGAACGAACAATAGGTAAGTAGAAGAATATTTTCCCTCGTCTTGTATTGTACAGAAATCTATAATATTTTTAATTTTGTGTCAAAAATAAAAACTTAGAAATCTATTAAAAACCTTTATGAAACTTTTGGAAAATAGTAGATATTGAAAGGGTGTATTAGATGCAAAGAGCAATTAGACAGCTAAGCGAAGAAACATGTAGAAACTTCTTACAAAATCTAGTGAAATTTTTTAGATATTTTGTTACAAATTTGTTCATCTGATGAATGACGTTATAATACCGTTTCTTATTTCACGATATCGTACATTTCTCGGGCATTTAGCATTCGCTTAAATATCTATAATACACAAATTAAAAAACGGCCATGCTATAAATATAAAACAACGAACTATGAAAGTAAATGTATTCAGTTGAGCAATTTGAATTGAAGTAAAATGAATACTGAATATTAACGGTATCATTTTTATAGCAATCAAGAGATAATTTTCGAAATGCAAAAAAATATTTTTGAATACACTTAAAACAGCAGACAGATCGTTTAATTACTTGAGGGTGTGTAGCAGCCTCAAATGTAAATTCTCAGAATATTTTTTTAATTTAGAGCAGTTCGCTAGAAAAATAAGTAGGAATATTTTTTCGTAGAATGAAAATTAAGTGAAGATTTTTAAAAAGTCAAATCTATCGGATCGCCTTAGATCAAAACAAACCGTTGCAAAAAGGGTATTTAATATTTTTCTAGACCGTGTAAAAAATCCGAGTACAGAATCGTATTTAAAATATACTTCTAAGTTTATTTTCCTTTAATGTTTGGAATAATAAGATACTAGAGATATTGAGGGACAATGCAGCCAAAGTATTTGGCTATATTAACTCTTCCTCTCAAAGCTAACGAGAAGACCATGTCACGCTGCAGAAAGGTGAGATGGTCGAGTTATGATTTTTTTATTATTTTTGTTTATTTTTTTATTTTTTATTATTATTTTATTATTATTTTTGTTTATTTAGTTTATTTATTCACTTTTGTATTCATTTGCCTTGCTAATCGACAGTAGGTAATTCACTTTTTCTTTGATGTGTTCTTTACTTGTTTAGCGTAAACAAATTAAATATCAATGAATCCGTAGTTGTATTCACTCATAAATAATTTTGCTTTATCCTTTGTTAATTTTCCATGAATAATTATGTGAGTGGTCTCTGCCAACGACGAAAACCATTTCTGCCGGCACCTCGGGGGAGGTGGTCAGATGTCATGACTTCAGTTTTCAACCCGATTTACAGTAAATATTGTCTTAAAGCAAATATCGACCAGTTTTTCTGAATCGGCATTAAATTCTGAACATATTAGGTTTGTTCTGATAAAATAAGTAATATCTATATTAGTTTTAATAGCCATTTTATATTAGGTCGACCGCGTCACCCGGATTTACCCTATATGTGCTTGTCGTTGCTTATAAATATCTGTGTAAACCTGTAGCCTCGTGTCAAGATGAATCTTCTCCCAGAAGTGACTGCCTTGCCGTAAAAGGTCTCGTACACCTTTCGACTGTGCCACGGGTGAGAGTGAATAACGTTACGGCTAAAAATTGGCGAACTCTTGGTAGATACGTATCGATTTCACAGAAATCCCGCGAACCACTCGTTGGAAATCAATATTCCCGTTATCCGATCTGCCTTCCCGAGGAACATTGGGGTGCAGACGATCGTTAAGACTTTTGAGAAATGCATCACGATGCCCCAAACTACAGTTGGCTGTGACATGTTCGTAGACTGTCAAGTGCAAGGTGAAGAAAGGGTCCATGTAAATTTAACTACACACCTTACCGTTAAATCATGCCTTGTCTCAAACACCGCTCTGAATCTTGACGGCTATCATCTCGAATAAAAAGGCAGCTTGATGCTGTTTAGATTATTACCACTGCGGACCTTGTAGCTTTTGTCGCTAGCGTTACGTGGCAGCAGAATATATTAAGAAGGTATCACGATTTATGCACGATTGAATGTTTAGAAGAAGAATATGTGTTAACATTTGTTAATGTAATTCACAAAATATTATGTTACGGACAAAACTCGGGGAGATTCTTGTCGATTTGTTAACCGGGGAGTTTGTCAACCAGAAACGCCCTCTCCCATACAGCACACCTCGTTGCAGCAGTATTGCAGGGACGTTGCTGCAATATTACGTTGTTGCAGGTTGCATTGCAATATTGTAGGAACGTTCCTGCAATATTGTCGTGCATCATTGGAGTGGCAATGATCCTACAATATTGCAGCAATATTGCAATTTCGTTGCCGTGCAATGTTCCGTTCGCAACGATGGTACAATATTGCTGCAATATTGTACGATCGTTGCCGTGCAATGTTCCATTGGCAACGATCCTACAATATTTCTGCAATATTGCGCGCACATCGACGTGCAATGTTTCAGTGGCAACGGTCCTACAATATTTCTGCAATATTGCGCGCACATCGTCGTGCAATATTGTAGTGAAAACTTGTGGAAACATTACAACAATATTCTGAAGCAACTATGACTTTGTCAAAATTTTTCGAAATATGTACATGACGTCGAGTGGATTCTACGGCGTGTTTCATTTAACTGGATACGCACCGCTATATTGCCGAAGAGTTGCAGGATCATTGCCACAATTTTGCCGTTTCGTTGCAGAATCATTGCCGGAACGTTGCAGGACTACATATTCGTAATGTTGCCGCAACTTTGCAAAAATACACACCTGCAATATTGCGAAGGCGGACATAGGACTGAACCTACAACATCTCTGTAATGTTATGTTGCAACATTGCCATCTTGCACCGCATCATTGCAGAGACGTTGCTGCAATGTTATGGTGCTGTGTGGGCTGTGTGCTGAATGGCAGATGTGGAAAGACAAAGTTTCGAATTTATTTATATTGAAAATGCAATCATAAAATTAAAGACAAAGATTCATAGATAAATAAACAATCAATTGGTTTAAAAATATTATTCAAAAGATAAAATTTTATTTTACTTTATATGACAAAAATAACTGGAAGAAAATAAAAATAAGAAGGTAAAGTTTTTTATTATTGCAGTGAAAAACGAAAAAGAAACGAAGAGGCTAACATAAATAAACTAAATAAATAAATAAACATTGAAAGCTCCAGTGTTTTAGTAGCGGGAATGACGAGGTAACTGGTCTTGCACAGAGCTCTCCGGGTAAAAAATTTGTAATTTACTATATTTCTTGTGCATCTCAGTTTACCTATTCCTGTTGATTAGCATAAGTTTCTGTCATATTTTCAGCAACATAATGTTCGGTCAAACTTTTTTAATATACTACAAAATGTCTCACACTTTAATTATTATTCGGTACTTATATTACAACTCTACTCACTTTAACTATATTTATTTGTAAAATCATATTTACAGTAGGCTTTCCCTGTTTACTCCTTGAATCCAAATCCAATTCTGATTTCTGGGAGACAAATAACTGAAATAACCCAGGCGGTGAGGACCAACTGCCTGTCTCGTTTTCTAAGAAGCACAGTGGGCCGTAATTGTTAACATTTTAAAAATAAAGAAAGTGTAGTCCTCTTATCCTCGTTCGTGACACGCGTAATTATTGGAGTAGTCCGAGTTTTAAGTGATCCCTGAATGAAAGACGAGGTCTTTAGCCTTACGCGCCAGCTTTGTAGTAATTGCGTAATACACATACGCGGCTCGCATGAATGAATGTATTTATAAAGGCGACCCGACGCGGTGCGCGCGTCACACATACAGGCGACTGCAATCTCAATAAGAAAATATGTCTATTATGTTGTTACAATAACGATATCAATTCATTGACTGCCGTGGCACTGTGCGAGCCCATTGTCTTCAAACGACAGTTGGGTGCCCATATTTGACAGGTCATGCGAGTCGTTTTTTTCGTATTAAATGAAATTCGTTCTGCCGCATGTACAATAGGGTGCGTCAATTTTGTGGGTAAATTTAAAAGTTTCGAAAATTTTAAAATGACCAGTGACAAAGTAATACTGTTTTTAATCCTCAATCTGAAACTATCTTCAGAAATTGATTTCAGTGAGTTTCAGCTACTTCAAATCACAGTTGAGAAAGGTGAAAATTAAGTAAGATTTAACAACAAACTACATATTCATATGAGGCTTAAAGCGAGTCTTGCTTACATAAAAGCATGAAAATGAAAATAGAAATATGTGGAAATTAGTATTTATTACATTTACGTGAAAATGTATGGAAATGTGTATTTATTACAAAATGAAACTATATGTAACTTTAGCAACAGATCTAGCCATATGTTATCGATATAGTAAATTTAATGCTATTTAACAAAATCCACCAAAGAAGCGATATCTTCTTTGCTTCTGTTGCGGTTCATAAGCTCAATTATGAAAATTCTTTTTAATAATTTTAGTAATTTTCGTATTTTTTCTATAATTTAGGTTGTTCCGTTTTTCCACTAGCCGTTTTTAAAATTAAAACATTCCAAAAATTGACACACCCTAATATACAAGTCGAGCGTTATGCGATTAATTTCGCACGTAATATACGAGGTGAAACACGTAAGGCATCACAAATTTAAAAATATATAAAAAAAAATGTTTATGTTTAACAATTTTATTGAAAATACACTAAAAACTAAAAAATAATTATTTTCTTGTACTACAATTTTGACGGTGTTAATATCACTTTAAATAATTCACTTTAAATAAAATCGTGGGGCACCATGTGCAACCAGAAGTTGAAGTATCGGTTGGCAAGTGGAATTAAAATATTATTTAAAGTTATCATTTCTCGATATAAATTGTGATTACTACGGGAATCGCGATGCGACTAGCGTCCCGAACGCAGCTGCTTTTTGTCGTTTTCGTGAAGAACGCGAGCGGCTGATTTCAAGTCGTTTGGAATTATGGTTATTTTTTCACCCCCTCGGATTAATTTTTTTTTTAAATATTGTATTGCCATCCAAACTACGCACGTCTGCAAAGTTTCAAGACAATTGGATAGTTGGAAGTGGGTTAAATTTGAATTGCCAGATGTGAACCAAACATCCATACATTAAACAGAGGATCGAAGCTGAATAAAATCGCTTAAAAAATATTTGAAATACCAAAAAATGTTGGCAAAATTGAAATGTTTCAGAGCCGCGTTTCCCAACTATATTTTACCACGGAACTCTTGCAAACTTATTTATCTTTGGCGGAACCTCCTATCTCAACAGTTTCTCTTTATTTTTGTGTGCATACGAAGGATTGTAACATCGGGATAAATCATTTACAAATAAAACAAGTAAATTAAGAATTTTAATATAAGATTACTTTTCGCGGAACCCAAAATTTTGTATAGCAGAAGATAAGTTGGGAAACGCTGTTTTAGAGGGTCCACTTTTCGCCTTAATTTATTTTCTTGTAGATTAGGTTTTTAAGGAGATTTTAAAATCATCAACGATTTCTTAAATGGAACCATATATTTTGGCTGCTGCAGTATTATGATGCAAATAAAATAAGATAAATATAAAAAGACGAATTCGACTAGGTAAACTGCTGTAACCTACTCTGTGTGTAATAATTGTAAAAAAAAAACATTTATTGAAGAAATCTAACAAAAGTTACTTTACTTGGCATTTTCACTTAAAATCAGAAAATAAAAGCAGTGACAAGTATTCAATTCAATTAGGTACTAAATATCACATTGTGTGCAAATTACTAGCAGGTGTCCAATATAATACTTACTAAATATGTATGAACGGCAGTGTGTGTATAATGCGTCGTTTCACCTACATTTCAATTAAGGGTGTATTCTCTTCTAGAAGGCCAATTTGTTGCTTTTTTTAGGGGCGATGCACAAAAAAAAACTACAGTTTTCACCGATGAGCATTATCCACACGTATTTATTAACATTTCACTTAGTTGATAAAAAACATTTCAGCCATATATAATAATAATTAATGGAGATATGGATCATCTCGTAAAGCGTGTGCAAAAAAAAGTTGCCTCGTGGTACACACGATTCCGGCTGTTCCGCTGATCCAAAACGAAAAAACCAAAAGGATTCTTAATCAGTAAGAGTGCGGCTATAGCCGGTAGCAGATATATGAAAATAAATTAAAAACTCACAAAATGGCGGGACATTGAATTTAAAACTCATCTTTTCGTCTTCAAACGACCTTACACTTGTGAAAAAAATCTATTTCGCTTTGATTCTGCTACCGGCTAGAATTATATGTTTTCTGAAGGTGCACGAAAAAGATGGACCAGATTGGCCCGCTAGAAGTTGAGATATCGTATGTGCCGTCATGAAAAACACCGTTTTGAGAAAAATCCATATCTCCGTTAATTATTATTACATATTCCTGAAAATTTTTTTACAACTTACGGAAATGTTAGTAAATACGTGTGGATAATGCTTATCGGTAAAAGTTGCGTACTTTTTTTGTGGGTCGCCCCTAAAGAGAACACAAGATCTCCCTTGATGTAACTCAGTTCCCTATCAAAATGGACCTGCAGCGCTAGAAGATAGGCTGCAAAGAATTGTTGCAGCATGTGCCTAATCCTAAGTTCATCAAACGAAATACAACTTTCTCACGTTTTCCTCAAAATTAAAAAAAAAAAAACCTTAACGAAACGAGAAGACGAGTGGATCAAAAAACACTTGAGAGACGTACCTAGTAGGGTCAAAGAAATGAGGAGACAATTGGGTAAAAAATGGCCCGCAGGACATAGTAGGGTTAAAGTAGACAAGGATTCGGTTGCCAAACTGACAGTAGGGCCGGTATTCATAGTCGCTACTTATTCTTAAGCAAATGCTTAAGCATGCGGCATCCTCTACTAACCTAGTAGCTAGGAAAGGATGCCGAATGCTTAAGCATTTGCTTAAGAATAAGTAGCGACTATGAATGCCGGCCTAGGTAATCTTAAACAGTCATTTAAATAGCTGCCTGGAAGAAGCTGCATAAGCCGGAAAGATCTACAAAATAAGTTCGTGACATAAAAGTCACGAGCCTGCTTCATTTTTTGATAAGGAGCATGACCCTTACCGAGGGTCAATAACTCGATGTCATTATTTCTGGGGATAATTGATTTCGTCGGTTCATTACGGATCGTACTTCCTCCGGACAAAGCTGATATATGACGTTTTAACTGGCGGAGTACGGTCCAGTAATTGAATTTAAGGGGCGGAAGCGAAGAAATCTGGTCCCCTTTCGTATTAACGTAATCAAGTTCAGTTGCCGCTACCGTTGCCCGTCGCGGTCACAATAGAGACATTAAATTGTCAGTACGGATTTATTAAACCTGACGCTGCTGCACAGTCGTTCCGCGTCCGACTGCGTGAAACTCAACGCCACAGGTATAGACATTTTTTGCAAATTGGTAGCCTTCGTTGCCGGTCTCGAGAAACTAATTAGTGTAGAGTAGTTACCCGAGTATGAAGTGCCGGGCGGTTCTAAGCAATTAAACTTGTTTATTTTGTTCATAATAAAAAAAGCGCGATAATTTTGAGGGCTGATTTCACCTCCTCAGAGTGAATTTTCACAGGCAACAATTCCACTCTACGTTCACACGAAGCTTCATTAGAATAAGGATTCTCGGGTTGGGAACGTTTTGGCTTGGTTAAAAAAAAAATGTGAATCGATTTCTTGAACTCTGGGAAAATAAGTTCTCCAAAAAACGTGTCCGCAATTACCTGTATAGAAAGGAAACGTATGTGTGGGGTGCGGTAATAATGTAGTTGTGAACTCATCGCACGACTTTCCAAATAATATCTTTCCTGTGAGTAGTCTGCAGATTAGAAACTCGGTAAAATAACTATTAGTTACTTTTTAAATTTTCACGCAAATAGGTAAGTAAAAGGATTTATTAGAAGCTTTAAATAAAAAGTTTCAAATGAAACAATGTTCATTGAATTAACTAAATTTCTTGGCAATTTTGAGGTTTATCCAGGAGCATAAATAGAATTATATTATGTATTTAGGTATGTTTTTGTAAGGAATTACTTTGGAAGCAGTGTCTTTAATGAATCAACAAGCGTCTTTTTTAATTATTCTATATTTTTTATGATTTTTCAACAGTGCTTGTAACAGTATTCTACAATGTTTTTATTACCCTACCAGTTATGAGGTTTAATATTATCGTCAGTACTTTTAATATACAGTTGTGTTTTATAATACTGCAAATACTGCAATTACTGCGAACGCTCACGTCGGGTTCATTTCGTCCTCAAACTTATATTGTATACTTACTTTACATTACATTATTTTGTATAAGAATTTCGCCTTTCTAGACAAATTTTCGGTGAAATAGCAAAAGAAATTAGGTTAATACAATTTCATGAAAACATAAGGTACAAAACATGATTTCGTGCATACTTTAAACATCTTAAAATGATTCTGTTCTTTTTCACATAGTAGGTACATTATTTCTGTAGATTTTTTAAAATACTCTAACGATTTCTATTAAAATTCACAGTTACCACAATTTTTTTTGTCATTTAAAAAATAAGAATGTTCTCAAAATAGAATGTTTCTTTATCTCACGAATAAGTGATAAATTTTAATTCATGACCAAATATTTTGCAGATATAATGCTCCCATCGAGATCATATGGATTAATATTCACGAGGTATTAGAAAAGTTCACTACAATGTTTTCTTTTCTTACGGAAACAGTTCTGTAACTGATAGTACAATCTGAAAAATGGTAATTAAACATCAAAAATGTGTTGAAACGGTTGGGGGTCTCGTTTTCCACAAAAACTGGCGTCGAATATCGGTTAAGAATATGTTTATATAAATAATCAAAAATCGGTGGAATATGACAGTAAATATAGTACAACAACAAACGAAATAAATCCTTGTGCAAAAATGAATTGAAATTCTAGAGCAGTTTTTTTTCCGAACGGGGCTTCAGGAAACACATAATTAAACAAATCCACATGTAGTCTATAGATTTTTGAAATTAATTTTCTCGAAAACAGAGCCCCGCTGGAAGGAAATGTTGTCTCACAATTTCTACTCATTCTTGTACAAGGATTTATTTCCTATGCACCTATTCTTGCAATTACTAATTCTTGATCGGTTGAAATGGATATTCAACGTGATCTTTTCTGAGAACGAAGCCTGAAATCAAGAAATGTTATTTTAAATTTTTGCCTAATTCCTTCATGCCAAGTGACTACCTTTCTATTTGTATTATAAATTACAGAACATTTTTACAACACTCCCTCAGAACAAATGACATTTTCTCTTACAAAGTTTCCTCAGCCTTTCGATACCTTTCGGCCTGTCAGCGGCGTATTCGTTTTCCCATGCATCCAAGAGCAGATTATAATACCTGACCTTATCGAAGAAGTCGAAGTACTCGTAGGTGTAACACGTAGGAAAGATCTTCTCGAATCGACCGGTTTGCGTAATCTCATCTTCGTGCCGTATTAGCACCTTTATGTCGGCCGGCGTAAGGCACTGTAGGATCGGCTCCAAATAGTCCTTCCGAGCGGTCACCTTCGAGTACGTATCCTGCTTCTGCTTATCGTCCCACGTCAGCGAGCTGGAATACAGCAGTCGATTGTAGCAGACAGCGCTCTCCTTATAATTCATCCTGAGCATTTTCAACTCGTTGTCCGTCAACACGTCCGGCACATGGAAGCCAACCAGATTCAGATAATCCTCAGCCAGCTGATCCTTCACTATCTTACACAGAGGCGTGTCGGGCTCCATGGAAGGGAAGTGATTGACTTCGAGGAGCCAAGGTCGGTACTCCCTGTCCAGGAGGATATCAAAGCCGAACAGTTGATAGAAGCTGTACGTTGACGTGGACGTCTTCTTCCACGCTTTCACGAGAGCCGGTTCGGCGGAGATAATAGTCTTGATAGCCATGTCCTTGATCTGCGACCAAATCTTAAACGTGTCCACATGGTCCTTCGCGGCCAGGTACTTCCACAAGCAATGCAACGACCACATGTTGCCTTTGCGCTTGTTGGGATCGTTGTTGGGCTTGAAATTCGGGTTGATTTTGTTCACGCTGGTGTTGGTGAGGTGCATGAACCTGTCGGACAGAGTGCTTACATGGTTGAAATACTTGATAGTTGCGAGCCGGACCAGGCCGTCGTCGTAGACGTAAATCCTAAGCGGCTCGATGCTGGTCAGCAGCACGTACAGCCGCATGTCGAACTTGATGCCATCGATGAGTCGTGGCTTGGAGATGTAACGCTGAGCAATCAGGGGGAGATTATGGGGTATTTCGTACACTCGGGACACCAGTTTTATTCCATGCCCGGCGCAGGAGTCCGGCGGCTTCACGATCCACATCCCCCCGTTCCTGCTCACGAACTTCCTCAGCTCGTCCCTCTCTTTCGGTAGAACAAACGACACTGGCATGTAGTTGAACCTGTTGCAACCATGCTTCCTCATCATTCTGCGGAAATTCTTCCAGAGCAGTACCTTGTTGCCTAGCTGGGCACTGCTGGGAAACTGATTCACTTTCGAGAAAATCTTGGTGCGCTTCAGCCGAGAAAGGGCAAGCCCGTTGCACCAAGTTCCGCACCAATCGGCGGTCGCGTCGTTGGTTGTCCTGAATCCTGATTTTCGAACCATCGACGAGATAATTTGCGGGGAGAATTTCTTCGCGTGCCACCAGAGCAGGTGTTTAGTGATCTCGAGGGGCAGCTCGGCAGTGGCTTCGTTGTTTTGGAAGACGATGAACGGCGGTACGTGGTCGAAGAGGCTCTTGCGCATCGGCAGTGTCAAGTTTTTGTCACCGCAGCCGGTTGAGTCAATGATGGCCCGCGGTTTCTTTCTAGCCATTAGAAGCTCGGTTATCTCGGCGTAGATATACATTTCATCGTTCTCGGTGTAATAAGTTGAGGACAATTTGCCGCAGCAGGTATCCGTGCAAGCGTTCTGCCTGGGCTGAATCGTCATGTCGCTTGGGTCCTGGCTTCTTGTCATTCTTGGATGTTTTGCCACCGAGCGGTATTCGAACTGGCGGCGTGCTGTAGGAGTTACTGAGAATTTTAAGTTTTTGGCCGAAAGTATGTGAGTTAGGTTAGTAGTGAAACTGGATGAGTAGTGAAGTCTGCGTTTCTTTTTAAATAGTGTATTGGAGGAAGTTAGCTGCTTGTCCATGTCGTTCGATCATTTAAATGTTAGCTCAAACGATTGTGGCCGTCGATGACTTCACATGGTTGGCCTTTTCTTCGACGAACATTTCTACAGTAATTCGTAAACATTGCTTATGGCAACGCCAAGCCACCGGCTCCCGTCTAGAACACTTTTATTTGGTGAGAAAATGTTACTGTCGAAATTGATTAAGTTTTTCATTGCTTTGGTTATGTAAACTTTTCTACTGTTAGCATAAAGTAAAGGCTGGTAGATTTTGAAATAAATACGTATTTCTTTGTCATACACGATTTTACTAAGCGCGGTACATTTTTTACGAAGACTGCCACGAATGAAATACAAGAAGAAACATTATTTATTATCATCTCTTCTTTACGTTCTTTTCGTTATTACATTACTCTCTTACTCTATTTAGGGCGAATTCCACTTACGCCCAAATCGCCCGCAACGCCCGTGATTTCCATTAAGGCAGGTTTTCCTGAACGCGACTGGACGCATCGTCGAGAATTTCAAAGTCGATTTTCTCGAAAACGAAGCGCGATATGAAAAAAAGTTACTCTTTCTTTTCGACTTATAACAAGTAAATAAGTCGAGAAAAAGGAATAAAATTTTTTGATATCGCGCTTCATTTTCGGGAAAATCGGCTTTGAAATTCTCGACGATGCGTCCAGTCGCGTATAAGGAAACCTACCCTAATGATACTCACGGGCGATTTGGGCGTAAGTGGAATTCGTCCTTATTTGTTCGTTTGTGTGGAGATTTTACTGTGGTTGAACCCCCGCCATTTGAACTTTACGAAAGTCATAATAATTTAATGCTCCTTGCTAACCGCTAGTAGTTAATATTGCATATGCATTTAAAAACCAAATTTCTGCATTAAATTTCCGCCGAAGCACGTATATGATTCATACATTAGTGACCCCAGTTTAATGAAAAGAATAACGATGAATCGCAAATGGTGAATTTGAAATATCCAAAGTAAAGAAATCATCGAAATAGAAGTGTTTTAAACAATGTTCACGAAATACTATAGAAATGTGACCGACGAAAGAGAGACCAAACATCATTATCGAATCTCAACAGCCACAATCGTTCGAGGCGTGTGTTCTGTTTACAGTTTACATTTCAGTAAACAGTATTTTTTAACTATAATGTTTTATCATTACGTTATTATCCATAATGACATTAATATCACTACGTCATTTTTCGAACATTATTTATAGCTGTCCTGTTAACACTGATGAATATTATTTATACAAAAGTTATACAAACCTGCTACCTTTCCTACGTTGCCCACTTCTAAGTGTAGCCTGGAAATTGCAATCGAAAAAAAGGAATATATCGTAGTACCGCTTAATTGTAAAATGATTTATTAAGACAGTGATTTAATACAGTAAAATAAATTTGCACAACCGTGAAAAAGGCACATGATGCGATCGTTCCGTGACGTGGCACAACGGTATAATAATAAACCTTATGTAACAAGATCGTGTATAGTATATGTAAAAAAAAGGCTTCACACTTATATTGATAAAGTATCTCGCGGACGCGATAGACGCCAGCGGAATAAATTTAAGTCCCTAAGAAACGGCGGTCTAAAAAACCATTTGCTGCTCTAAATGATACTTCATCTGGCATAGTTTCTGTAATCTAGATATCCCGTTTTCTCGATTATCGCCGTATTTCACTTCCCACGCGTCGAACAGCATGTTGTAGTAGCCTGGAACGTCGAAGTACTGCAAGTACTCGTGGCTAGCGGTGGTGGGAAAGAGTTTCTCGAACCTATCTAACTGCGTCAACTCGTCTTCGTAAGTGATTAAATGTCTAACATCGTCTGGCGTAAGGTCCTCAAGTATATCCTCCAAGTAATCCTCTCTGCTCGTTAGGTTGGCGAACAGCGACTGCTTGTGCCGCTCTTGGTAACTGAGGCTGGTCCTGTGCAGCCTAAAGTCCTGGCACACCACGTCCAGCTGATACCTCTGCGCCAGTTTATCCGCTTCCTCGGTTGATAACGTATTTGGCAGTTGATACCCGACTATGTTGAAGACATTCTTAATTAACGGGCCCTTGACGGCGCTGTCCAGTGGGGAGGAAGACTGCAACGAGGGGGAAATGTTCACTTCCAATAGCCAGGGCTTCAGGTTCTCGTCTAAAAGGATATCGATGCCGAAGAGCTCGTAGCAGCAATACCGCGACGTCGTGTTCGCCCTTGTTAGACTACCGATAGCCGATTCGCCGGCTACCATTGTCTTGACGACGATGTCCTTCATGGAGACCCACAGCTTCGATACGTTCACCTGCTCCCTCTCAAGATAGGACCACAGGGTCCTGAGCGTCCACTTGTGGCCGGAGCAAGAGTCGACGCAATCGTTGCTGGTATAGGTGGCGCTGGTCTTGTTGATACTGTAGTTGGTCAGGTGCATGAAACGGTCGCTGAGGTAGTTTATGTCGTCGTTGTACTTGACCGAGGCGAATCGCGCCAGGCCGTCCGGGTAGATGTAGATGGTCAGTGGGTCGAAGGACGTGACGAGAACGTACAGGCGCAGATCGAACTTCGCGCCACCGATGAGCATCGGCCTAGACAAATACTGCTGGACGACCACCGCACGTTTCTTTGGTATCTGTGACCAACGGTGCACCACCTTGATCCCAGTTCCCCTGGCGGACGCTGGCGGCTTGATGATCCATTTCTTCTTGTTGCCCGCCTTCTTCCACACTTGCCGGAAGCAACGGAGATCCTGAGGTAGCACGTACGTCCTCGGAACGAAACCGAATTCTCGTTTCCCGTACTTCAACATCATTTTGCTAAGGTTGCGCCACAGACGGTCCTTCCTGCCTACTTGGAACGTGCCCGGGAAGTGGTTGATCTTCTGCGATTCCTTCAGCGTTTTGAAGCAGGTGGACTTCATATGCTTGCCCCACGTGCCGCACCACTCCTGGCACTTCTTCATCAGACGGAAACCTGAGTTGACCAATGTATGGCGCACAATTAATGGTGTAATTGTGCTCAGTCGCCACTTCAGGTGTCTCGTTACTTCGTACGGCACTATCGGCCCCTTGCTGTCGAACAATTGGAAGGCGATGTAGGGCGCCACGTGGGAGAAGAGGCTTCGTCGGAATGGCATCTTGCCTCTCTTGTCGCTATTGGCGGCGGTCAGCTGGTCGATGGTTAGAAGACCCCGATCGATGTCGATGTAAGGCAGAATTTCCTCCACTTCGTCCTCGTACTGGGTTTCGATATCACCGCCATCGATGCTGCTCGCGATGCTCGCGATCTCGTGATGATTGTAGGCGATTACGTCCATCCCGGGCAGTCTGTAACATCTACGGTCAAACAGGCATGACTTTAGCTTGCTTTCAACGCGAGAAGAATTACGGGGCGTTTTAACAGCGGGGAGATTAACGCGCATTTTCTCACTTTCGGTAAGTCGCTTCATTGTCGCGGACAAGTCAACCTACAAATGTCACGTGCAATCGGTTCGTTCGATTCTGCCCTTCCCGACACAAATGCGTGGCAGAGAGTGGCCTAACTTCATATGCTTGGCATACGTCTCACAAATACCTACTTTCACAATATTTCGTGAGTATGATCTTAATCTGTGCTCCGTGATGTCTATAATATTGTTACTTTAAATTCGCATGGAACCACTCCAATAAAAATATTATAATAGGAGTATGTGTATTTATTTCTGCGGGTGAGCTCGAGAAGGGCCAATGCCAATGTTTGGCTGTTTTCAGTTTAAAAGGACAAAAAATATAAGTATAAAGTTTTTGAAAAATTTCTAACGCCAATTAGTCGAAAGTGTCAATTTTGACATTGGCCATTTTTGGACTCAGCCACAGATTTATGTCTCCCTTCTTTCCAAATTTGAAGGCCGGTGATGAACAACTTTAAATAAATGTTTGATCCACTTTGGGGTTTTAAATCTTGAGTTAAGTCTTGAGGGTCAAAAAGGTAAATTGTAAAAAATGGTTAAGAGAACCACTCGTCTATTTAGGCAAGAGATTCGGCCACTGTATGCTGTGCACTTGTATTAGGCAGGGCAGCATTGACAGCAAAATCTGACATCTGTTTGAGTTTGAATTGTAATTAAAGATCGTACAAATACAAGTATACGTGTATGTATATACTAAATATAAATTTATTTCTTTTTAATTTGCGCACCCGTAAAAGTATTTAATTCATCAAGCACTGTGAATATTAAATAAAACGACAGGTTGGGAACGAGTATCCTCGTAAGAGAAATTACGTTATAATCTTTATGCATTGATCAACTGTTGAGGCTTCTAGAATTATTGTGCAAAGTAAGCCGACTTCTGTTTCAAGCAGCTGCGCGCATTTCGCATGCACATTAAACTGCGGATCAAAATTCTATATGCAATAGATGGATGAAAATTATACTTGTAAAAGTGAAGTAATTTTTCGAAAAGTTATATGAAATTTTAAAAATAATTTGTATAAAAAAAATGACATTTGAAGTAATATATACACCTATACTTCGACATAAGGAAATCATTGTTTAATGAATCTCAGGTTATTAATACGCTTATATAAGACTATAAGGTGTAATTCGTTTTTCACTTTGAAATGGTGCCACACCCCATACAGCACACCTCGTTGCAGTAGTATTGCAGGGACGTTGCTGCAATATTACGTTGTTGCAGGTTGCATTGCAATATTGTAGAAACGTTCCTGCAATATTGTCGTGCATTATTGGAGTGGCAATGATCCTACAATATTGCAGCAATATTGCAATTTCGTTACCGTGCAATGTTCCGTTGGCAACGATCGTACAATATTGCTGCAATATTGTACGATCGTTGTCATGCAATGTTTCATTGGCAACGATCCTGCAATATTGCGCCCACATCGTCGTGCAATGTTCCAGTGGCAACGGTCCTACAATATTTCTGCAATATTGCGTGCACATCGTCGTGCAATGTTCCAGTGGCAACGATCCTACAATATTGCAAGAACGTTGCCGTGCAATGTTCCATTGGCAACGATCCTACAATATTTCTGCAATATGGCGCGCACATCGACGTGCAATGTTCCAGTGGCAACGGTCCTACAATATTTCTGCAATATTGCGCGCACATCGACGTGCAATGTTCCAGTGGCAACGCCCCAGCAAAATTGCGCACACATTGCCGTGCAATACTGTAGTGAAAACTTGTGGAAACATTACAACAATATTCTGAAGCAACTATGACTTTGTCAAAATTTTTCGAAATATGTACATGACGTCGAGTGGATTCTACGGCGTGTTTCATTTAACTGGATACGCTAGAATATCTCGTTGGCCGTTGAAGATATGAAAAAAGTGTTATCGCGGGAGTTGTATGTAGGTACATGAACTTATAGAGGAGATTCGAAAATCAATTTAATTTTTTTAGATAAAGTAGGTACTATATTTTTTAATGTCTGAAATTATTATTATTATTATTAAACGTCTTTATTGCACAAATACGTATATACAATCTAGCAAGAGAAAAGAGAGAAGAGGAGACAAATGTAAAGGTTCAGTCTAAAGACTGTTTTCCAACCTAACCTAAAATGACACTGGGTGAAATTTGTAGTACGCACCTATAGTGTTACAGAACCCTAATGAGGTTTATCAAATGAGCCTTCGTTTTTTAATAATTTGAGTTTGAAGTATTGCACGGTAGGAGTATAAGTTCGAATACGTAAGCAATCTTATCAATCAGCGGTTTTAGCTGCGGTGGTAAAGTGTTCGTCTACGATGCTGCAGGTCCTCGGTTCGAATCCCCCTGGGGTAAAAGAATTTTCTATGAGAAAAAGACACACGGGCGTTATACTACTACTATTCTGCACACATTCACGTCATCGCGTCCCTCACTGCCCGAAACGTTGCGGCGGAAATACACTCCTGCAATATTGTTAAGGCGGACATAGGAGGTGTGAACCTGCAACGTCTCTGCAATGATGCGGTGCAATGGAGTTGCAGGATCATTGCTACTATTTTGCCGTTTCGTTGCAGGACTACATATTTGTAATGTTCCCAAAACTTTGCAAAAAACACTCCTGCAATATTGCTAAGGCGGACATAGGAGTGAACCTGCAACTTCTCTGCAATGATGCGGTGCAACATTGCAATCTCGCACCGCAATATTGCCGAAGAGTTGCAGGATCATTGCCACAATTTTGCCGTTTCGTTGCAGAATCATTGCCGGAACGTTGCAGGACTACATATTTGTAATGTTGCCGCAACTTTGCAAAAATACACACCTGCAATATTGCGCAGGCGGACATAGGACTGAACCTGCAACGTCTCTGCAATGTTATGTTGCAATATTGCCATCTTGCACCGCATCATTGCAGAGACGTTGCTGCAATGTTATGGTGCTGTGTGGGACTGTTACACGCAACGTAGGAATTTTCAAATAAAAAATACACGATCTTCTGTTATCGTGGTTTTAAAACAAATACACCGTAAACTGGGGGAATATTGGCATGTTTTTGGAACATTTTGCTATACATATAATGTAAAAATTGATATTTTTATATTTACTTCAAGTTTTCTATCATTACATTGCAATTTTTTGTGAATATACTACAAGTGTCAGAACGAATAAAATTTTTATCCTTTTCCTTCCTTAATGCATGTTAATTAGCTAAATTTTACCCCGGAAACGGGGCAACATTGGCACATCATATATAAATAGCACTAAAAAGCTAAAGTTTTACCACATCTGAACTTACATTAACACTTAAATTTGTTTTCTTTTATGTTCAATGCACTCTCTTTTATATTTTTTAATTTTTCTAATTTTTTGTTTTTTTAATTACCATTTTTAAATTTGGATTAAATATCCTATTATAACATTGCATCGTTGGATTGTACTACATGTGTGAAAATGCATAAAATTTTTTTCCTTTTCCTTTTTAATAGATGTCAAGTAGATGCCAATGTTACCCCGTACTGTCAATGTTCCACCAGTTTACGGTACTTAAACGGTCAACATCTGAATAAATTAAACTGTCAATTTTCAAGTTTCATTGGTATTAAAAAGCATGAATTGTGCATAAATGTACAACATTATTAAATAATTTTATAACAACACAGCAAGCAATTATACCAGGAAACTAATTTTGAGGAAATATATTTGCAAGAAATTCGTTATTTACTGTAACCGGATGTATGTCTAATAAACTACCTACTGTCGGCAAAAGTTAAAAGGAACGGTAGCTTATGCAACTACTGATAATAACGAAAAAAATAGTACTATACTTTAGTACACACTCCTATTCAAGTTACTCGTTAACATTGTTTTGATACGTATTCATACATTCGATGCAGAATTACCATTTGAATTAAATAAGAATATATGTTTCCAATTTTCGTTGTACAGGTTTGGGAGCTTATAAATGTATAGTACGTTATACACTTTTTCCGAAATTATCCCACTTAATCTATAATTGAATCAGTTATTTCAGAAACGACATATGTGACATTTTCCAGTTTTTGAGAATAACCATAAAAACTGTTTCGTTCCAATAATTCCAGTCCTAAAAATCAGTGAAAAAAATATATTTAAGATTGAAAGTTCCTACATTGTTCTGGCAAATTATGTGACCAAATTTCGGTAAGAGAACTAACGAAAGAATTTTGGAAAAATGTTCACATTTATTGGTTCTGTAGTAAACCACTTGCTCCAAACTTTTTGGGTTTTTTTTATTCAGAACTTCCAACTTAAAAGTGAAACTCCACACTTTAGTTGTTTGAATATACATGTTATTAAACCAATAAAGAAAATTATGTGGAAAAATCTTTTGTCCATGTAGACAGTGAAATTTCTGTCTACTGCAAAAGCAACACATGTGCTTTCACATATTAGCCGCTTCTATGTACACCAAACGATACCTACACTAGCAGACAAAAATGTTACCACTTTTTCGATTTATTCTATTTTTTTTATTTTTTAGCACACATTTGGGACTATGGAAAGTTTAATATGCATATTCTGATGGAGAATTTAAAGCTGTATAAAAGCCAGTTAAAGTTGAATTTATTTAACTGACAAACAAAAGTGTTACATGACATTGAACGGGGTAACACATTTTTGGGGCCGAGAAAGAAGTTACCACGTTTAGTAACTGTTTAGGATGTCCTGAAAGCAAAAGGTGCCCCCACGAAATGTTAGAATTTTTTTATTAATCTCCAAAAGTGCTAACATTTTGTTGGCTTTAAAAGTGTGTTGTCTTGTTTAATGTCATGTAGGGTTTTTGTTTGTTAGTTAAATAAATTCACCTGTAACTGGGTTTTAATACAGCTTTTAATTCTCTTTCAGAATATGTATATTAGGCACATACTGCAGTTTTCAGTTAATATTGAAAAATAATGGAAGTAGGGTGGTTCGAAAAAGTGATAATTGTTTTGTCCGCTACTGTGCGTATTGGTAACCCGTAAGTATCAAATTCAAAACCGCAAAAAATGTCACACGTGTCGTTTCTGAAATAACCGATTTCATTATCTATGTAAACTCTATTCCAGCTTACGAGTGGCACTATCCAAGTACCATTATTTCTTTAGCGAATAGAATATTTGTACACCAAACCGACTTCGCCATATTTACAGATAATGATATATTTATACGTATACATAAAAGGAACATCCAACAACCGGTGCCTTAACGAAATGCCTGCTTTTATCCCTTCCATTAAGCCCTGTTCCCTTTCTGCCATCTCTTACGAAACTAATAATAAAAATTTTCACTTTCACCTTAAACTCTGTGTGTTTCTTAACACTAAGTAGGTTGACGGCAGCCGTCAATTTGACGGATTTCAAATTTCGAAAAGGGATAGCGGAAAAAACCATAGCATTAATTATAACCAATTTGTACCGTAAATTAATAATTATATTCAAAGAATTTATAGACATTTATTTCCTCCTAGGCCTTCTAGCTTTTAAGATCTATATGTAGTACTTATACCAATTTCTACGGAACCCCTCAAATGGACGAGTCGACTAATTGCATAAATAATCCAAATATATTTGCTTCAGTCGTGAAATTATTACTCCAGTAATAAATATAACAGTGATAGAAAAGTCCCTACTAAGTAGAAATCATAATACGTCGGAGATATATTTGCTGCTCCGGATCCGATGTCTCAAATGATATATCGTATGACCTCAGTATTTATTACTGCTTCGTCGATAAGCACGAGCTAAGTTGCAGTCGCAGTAAAAAAAATCGTTTAACGTTAATATTATTGTTACCACTTCCGTGAGAATTTCTAGGAAGACACTTGAATAAATCGATTTTTGAAAGAAATGCGTATTTTCGTTTATGTTCGTTCGTCAAGAATTAATGTCCGTAAACCTAGTGTCAAAATATACTTTATTCAATTAAAAGGTATGGGAAATTTAATGCGGCAAATTCTAGCGTTTGTTCAAACAACAAAATTGAATAATGCGAATTTTTCATCCCTCAAATTTGAAATCCAACATAAGTAAAAGATTAGTGTTTTTTTTTAAATTTAACATTTAACAGGATACTTCTAGGAGACCAAAATCAAGATTTTTGTAACTATTGTTCTAATTTGGGAAAATTGTTCGACGAAACTCAAAAGTGTAACTTTATGTATTATTTCGTTAAACTCTTTACCCTGATTACATTCTGGCCGTACTTTGCGCTGCTAATAAAGGAGGCAAGCATGCATTAGAAAAACTCGCGACACTGATTATTAATTTCTTAAAAATTTTGGTTCATAAAATTACTCGCAAAAGTATCCGCCCTCCCCATACGTATAACATATTTTACTTACGTAAGTAGATACTGTTAAATTCAGAATTACCCATTATAATTGAGATTAGTATAACCCTCTATTAATATATTTTTAGTTGGTACCCTCTATCAAAGAAACGGTAAAAAAAATTTGCTACGAGAATGGAACAAGGTAAGCCCGAATTTCACAGAAAAATAGTTGAGTCTACTTATGCAAAAAATTGATATTTTCGCCATTTCCTTATCTACATCCAGAAACTCAATTTTGTGTATACTGGATGATTGAATTTGCAATATTGATACTTGTACTCTGAGGTTTTCTTTGGCATTTGTTACTTTAATTTTAATTTACCTTATTTGCCCGTTTTCTATTCGTGTCCCTTCATGTTATTATAACGTGCGAAAAGCTTGTTATCCCGTAATAAATAATAATAATAATACGTACGAGTAATAATGATAATAGCTGAAAGCTTATAATAAAATCGCAAGAACATTAGAAGAATATTAATCTACCGCAAAAATATTGAATTCGGGCGACTATTTTTTTGCACAACCTTTGCTACTTCCACGGATAATACCGTTAAGGAACTAGTTTCTGATCAGTTTAGAAGGTTTCCCGCTTTAATATTTATTTTTAACCTAATAAAACATTAAATCATAGACTTTTTTTATACTAAAAGTTGAATTAATGTTTAAACTTCAAGGAAAAATTTTAAAAAGTTGAAAATAAATATATAATTTAAATACTTATAAGGTATGGAATAATAAGGTGACTAGGAACTAGTTTTTAATCATCTAAAACTAACAATACTAACTGCTTTCATAGACAACACATATATTTTTGAATTATCAATTTTTATGTTAGTAATTATTTCAAACAATTATTTATTGACATGAACTCAAAAGAACGATTTATTTCATGAACTGATCAAAAATTAGTGCCTGATCAAGAACTAGTTCCTTAACGGTAATAAATTTTTTAAAAATAAACTGTGCACAATTTTTCAATCGAATACACCCAAAACAAAAGAATATTACTATGAATTAGAATTGTGAATTCTTACAAAATATGTCACATATAGGGTGGACGGATAATTTATTGAGTAACCGTATATCGTTGGAAACAGTTAAATCACGAAATTAATACGTTATACGCGAAGCCCAATGGAAATAAATAAACGGAGCAAATATTTCAACCGATCGGCAGAATGCGGGCACGGTTATTTTTTAGCGGCTTGGAAATGCCGAGGTGTCCCCGACGGCGGGGTGAATGATGCAGCAATAAGGGAACAAAAGGTAATAAAAAGTCGAAGCCTCCGCCGCGGCCGAAGTGAGTTAACACTGCTGCGTCGTATAATTTGCCGCGGCACTATATGCATAATAAATTTCGCGAAATAACACGAACCGCGTACGCAGGCCCCGAGAAATCGCGTTCGGTTTTCACACGATAAAACACACAAAGTCGCATGGACGTCGGATTAAACGGGCCCGCTTTCGTGCACGGGAGCCGGGCATCGTTATAATTTTCCTTAAATGATGGCAGCTCATAAAAACGGTTATCGATGCGGCGGCCACATTTAAACACCGCCGGTTAATGAGCTATATCCAGACGAGAAAGTTTATCTTTCGCGTGAATCGCGCGGCGTAATCGTTTATAACATTTTAAATATTCGTAAGGCTTTCACGCACGCGTTATCGGCCCGTTTAACCAATTTTCCCCACAAAACTTCGGCATACCTATTTAAATTACGTAAACGGCAGCTGTCACCATTCTGCGGACGGAGCTACGAGTACCTGCAACAGAGAAGAAAAATTTTCCGTGTCATTCAAGCGACGAAATATGCAGGGCGCGTCGCACAGTGGTGCCTTTTCCCGAAAAGCTGGCCAAAAGTCAATTTCTGAAGTGAATAGCAGCTTGTCGATAGTATGGTACATTTAATATATATACATCAGTGCAACAAATGCCGCTTGAAAATTTAAAATATAGTGGTTGGTTAATGAGATATAGGCTGTCAAAGTTGACGAAATTTCGTACTTCTTAGATGGCTTGAAAACGCTCGCATGTTTAATGTATCAGGCAAAGTTTATTTTTAAAAAATTCATATGTAACACATTTTACCATTAAGATACGTGTTATAAACATACATTTTGCACATGAATAATGCAAAATATCTTTGAACTTACTCTTGTATTTCCCTTCTCAAGATGTCCTAAATCCTACTCATATTTTAGTACAACGGAAGGAAAATAGTTACTTTATTCACGGAACTTCACACAGTTAAAGGTTTCTTGACGTAAAGTAACATGTGAAGTATGATATCCAATTGAAAAATCTTGCGCATATTTGCGCTTTTTTAAGATATCCGCATTTAAAGTGCCTATTAGTATCTATCTACGCTCTCCGTGAACGAACCCTTTTCATTTCAAACAACATTTATAATTCCAACTTTGTTTATTACTATTTTCAACCACATATCTGAACTATGCAATCTTCTATAAACGTAGGAATGCCGCATTTTTCATAAAAAAAAATAAAATTTTCCCAGTAATTAATTTCAAGAATGTTTTAAAATTAAGATCGCCATACTAAATTCGACATTTTGATTATATAATTTTAGGCGAATATTGGGAAATTATCACAATTTCCGCAAAAATAAATTTAAAAAAAAGGTTTATGCCAATGCTATTAGGTCTGCGATATTGAAATTTGCATTTTGGACAAGATATTCGCAATCAGCGACCCGAAGAACAGTAGGATACCAATTTTCGTGCGGATCTATAAATTTTTTAATATACACGTCCGCCATATTGGATTCGCCATTTTGTTTTCAAAAATTTGAAGCTCAGATTCGTAATCAGCGACCCGAAGGACAGTAGGATACCAATTTTCGTGCAGATCTATCAATTTTTTAATATACACGTCCGCCATATTGGATTCGCCATTTTGTTTTCAAAATTTTGAAGCTCAGATTCGTAATCAGCGACCCGAAGAACAGTAGGATACCAATTTTCGTGCAGATCTATAAATTTTTTAATATACACGTCCGCCATAATGGATTCGCCATTTTGTTTTCAAAAATTTGAAGTTCAGATTCGTAATCAGCGACCCCAAAAATCCCCGACCACCAATTTCTGCCAAGATTAAAGTACGTTTTGAGGGTTTTGCCGCTTTTTTGCGATTTGGAACCACTGTGCGTCGATCCAACGTGAAACGTGACGCGCTGCTCGATCTAATTGTGGGTGACTTTTAAGAATGGGGCAAGTTCCGGCGATGAAGCACAGTTCAATTCGATAAGGTATATGATACCCGTAAAAAACTTCAAAGAAGTAAAAAAATTACACCAAGTACACGGTCATAAAAAAATAGAAGATAATACTAAAAATAAATCGCAAAAAAAATAGAAGAAAATATAAAATTGCCGTTTGAAGTTATAGGAATTAATTTTGTATTTTTAAAGGTCAAAGCACACTATATATGGGTATTTTTACTATTTTTTATTTAACTTTGCATAATTCCGCATATTATTTTGATTGAGGTAAACAAATGCGTAGATAATAATTAAAGGTAGCTTTAGGCAAAACAACAGCTGGTTGATGGATTTGTGCAGTTTTGCTTGCTCGAGGCGAACCTACGGAGTTTTTCCTACGCGGAATATAAGCATTTTCTCAAAGTAAGTTATAACTTAATACAATCGGATGTATTTTTATACCGTGTCGTAATAAAAAATCGACAGATTTTTTAATATAATGATTTTACCTGCAAGGAAGGAATAAAATTTTTATAAGAGTTTTCTTTAATTATCGAGATGCTTTTCACGGTAAAACTGTGAAAAGTCGAAGTGGCGTTATTAATTTGAAAGAAATTAGTGTTACGACGAGACAGAAAATAAATACTGGCCTATCATACAGTGTATCCTCGAGAAAAACGAGGAAATATTCGTTTGGTATGTACTGGTTTATTTCATATAGACTATATTATGCAACAGTACCGTTAAGGAACTAGTTCTTGATCAGGCACTAATTTTTTATCAGTTCATGAAATAAATCGTTCTTTTGAGTTTATGTCAATAAATAATCGTTTGAAATAATTACTAACATAAAAATTGATAATTCAAAAATATATGTGTTGTCTGTGAAAGCAGTTAGTATTGTTAGTTTTAGATGATTAAAAACTAGTTCCTAGTCACCTTATTATTCCGTACCTTATAAGTATTTAAATTATATATTTATTTTCAACTTTTCTAAATTTTTCCTTGAAGTTTAAATATTAATTCAACTTTTAGTATAAAAAAAGTCTGTGGTTTAATGTTTCATTAGGTTAAAAATAAATATTAAAGCGGGAAACCTTCTAAACTGATCAGAAACTAGTTCCTTAACGGTATATTATTTCTGTCATAATAAAAATCTGAGACACTATAGATTTATGTTGCTTCGTCTGACACGCATGGAATATATCTTGGTCAAAGCCAAATGTCTTACTGTATTCTTGTGTTGGAAAGAAAAAAATCCTATAATAAGCACAGTAGTGTGTAACCTGAATTTTTCAAGTTATCTATTATTGGGTAATACATAGAAAAGGGCACACCTCACCGATTTGGAATTTGGATCACCTTGAAATAAGTTCGTCAAGTTCATCATTCTGAACAACTTTTCCCTATAGGTGCCGCTCGGCCTTCGATTCCGAAATGCACGCAAAAATATTTTCGACATTACATATCGTATCTCTAAGGTTTCGGAATCAGGTACATCTGTGTTGGTCGTTTCCGAGCAAATAGAAACAAATATTTAGCAATAAATTTTTATTAATATTCGCGAAGCTATAAATTTTCTATTTGGGGCCCCCTCCATCTCCACCACCCCCTCGAATTTCGTGTCGATCGGACACTGGTTGTGTTCGCAACAATATCCAAATATTTTTATGAATATCTGGAAAACTAAAGCAGAGCGCTGTACTTCCGAAAGGGACAGGTGGCCGATCGAGAGGAAACTCGGTGGGTATTACGAGGGGTGTGGAAAGACCCCAAATATAAAATTTTATCTTCGGCAATTAATGCGTTCAAAATATACAGGGGTAATTGTGCATAAAAGGGTACACTTTGCAGATTCTTTTTAATCGCTTTACCACGGTCCCCCCTTTTAACAATATTTCTGTTAACTTATACCGACACAACGCATTCCACTTTCCAGATTGTCCCGGGTATTCTACAATAGTATTGGTTGGGGCTAGATTTGTAGCGAACCGATGTGAGTTTGGCGATGCTAAAAATGAGACTGTGGTTACAAAATTTCAAAAATAAAAAATGGGGGACGAGAGGGTTCCCGGGTGGGGGGGTTTGTCTGCACCAACGTAAAAAAAAAAAAAAAAAAAAAAAAAAAAAAAAAAAAAAAAAAAAAAAAAAAATTAACAATAGTTTTTCATTAATATTACGGAAACTAATAAATACCCGAAGCTACAATTTTAGACTTAGGGCTGACACCCCCACCCCACGTTCTCATAAATACAGAACGCTCATGCTATTCAAGATAAACACAATTTATTATTTTCATCATGTTTCAAGTAATATTTTCTCCATTTTCAATTGCATGTAATTACTATTGAATTAATGATATAATTGTTTGTTTTTTTTAAGTTGAAATAAAGCACTTTTTTACCAACATTTTGTGCCCAAGGCGTTGCTTGAATCATGATTCTAACCTCTGAAATAAATTATTTTTTATTTTTTGATGTCGTGGGTTATTGACGAACAAATTCGGATGGGGTAATCTCGAACCTTTGAGATTAGCAACGTTAACCGAATTTGATGAAATTTTCAGCATGTATAAAACTTACTTAAATCTACAAAGGAGATTTTTGAATTTTCATTACAGGCTTAGCAAAAAAAGTTTGTAAAACGACCTTTACTATTTTTTTCGATATTCCGACCAATTGCAATTTTTTTCTAACGCACAAGAAGAAGAGGAATTTGAACAATACATTAGGTATAGGTTGTAGCAACATTTTTTATGGGTTGACCACTGAAGTCGCACTTTCTGTGCGACTTCTGCGATATTTAGCACTCTGTTCGTGATTTCCCCACGGCAGTCGAGTAATCACGAACACCAAGGGTTTTGCTTTTTCACTATACAGTTGATTTTTATTATAATTTTTCAAAAATTCGTCACAGTACTTTATAGATGAATAGTTTAAGTATGTTTGTAAATAATAAACAAATTCATTTCTCACATAGTTTTCGTTTTGTTTGCTTTTTTGCTTAGGTGTTCGCAATTACCCCACTCTCCCTTATAGAGGAGAGTTGCTTGGAATGATGACCTTGACAACGGATTTCAAGGTCATCAAAATCGGTGGGGTGTTCTCTTTTTAACCGACTTCATCTATATACCTAATTACTGTAGTATCCTTAAAAATAATCCGAATAACGTCGTGTTTGGTATCATTTTCATTGGAATAACTTCAGGAATAATACCTAACTTGTCATGATACTTTTTTGAAGACAAAGAAAAATAAGAAAATTTAAATTTTAATCTTCTGGGTGACTCACTGCGAACGCCAGGCTTATCACTGTCTCAGTCCGCTTGCAATGTGCTTTAATGAATGCTTTTATTTGAATGTAAATATTACAAAGTGGAGGCCGGGGTTAGTTGACTAATTTTTAACATATCTAATTTTTATAAATGGACCATTGGTATTTTGTTGATTTGTTGCATACTTAAAGTTTACAAATTTCATTAGATAGACAGGCTTAATTTTGAAAATCGTTTTAATTGAGCCTAGATTGTAGTTTTTATTCTATTTAGATTAGTGAGACGAATATGTCAACCAACCTCGGTTGTGGGGTTAGTTGACAAATATGATGGGGTTAATTGACTTGACATTTACATTCCAGTTTTAACTGAATTTTGACTGCGAAAGGGGCTCCATATCAAAACTACACAGTACAAAACTACACATGCAATTTAGGACACATCAGAACAGTGCACAGACAGTAGTACACATGCAATTTAAAGCACATTAAAATTATAGTGTACATACAATTTAGGACACATGCGATTTAGGACACATACAATTTAGGACACATGCGATTTAGAACACATACAATTTAGAACACATGCGACTTAGGACACATGCGATTTAGGACACATACAATTTAGGACACATGCGATTTATCATGGGCATAGCTAGGATTGCATTCGGGGACGGGGGGCCTAAAGCCCTTCTCATTTGGGGCGGGGGGGGGGGGGGGGGGGGGGGATAAAAGACTCCTTCGGCTTCCAATTCGGCCATTTGTGCACTGAATTTTGAATTTATGTACTTATGTAGGAACCAATATAACCGGGGTCGTGTAATGCGGAATTAGGTCACAATTGAATTTATTTCTATTTTATAATAAACTAATTTAATTTTGTATGTACGTTTAAGTTATATTTTTTCAAAAAAAAAAAAAGTTTATTAGTTAAATATGTTTATTATAAAATAGAAATAAATTCAATTTCCGGAAATTCAATTTTTTTTTTTGAAAAAATATAACTTAAACGTTCATACAAAATTAAATTAGTTTATTATAAAATAGAAATAAATTCAATTGTGACCTAATTCCGCATTACACGACCCCGGTTATATTGGTTCCTACATAAATTCAAAATTCAGTGCACAAATGGCCGAATTGGAAGCCGAAGGAGTCTTTTATTCCCCCCCCCCCCCCGTCCCAAATGAGAGGGGCTTTAGGCCCCCCGTCCCCGAATGCAATCCTAGCTATGCCCATGATAAATCGCATGTGTCCTAAATTGTATGTGTCCTAAATCGCATGTGTCCTAAATTGTATGTACACTATAATTTTAATGTGCTTTAAATTGCATGTGCACTACTTTCTGTGCACTGTTCTGATGTGTCCTAAATTGCATGTGTAGTTTTGTACTGTGTAGTTTTGATATGGAGCCGCGAAAGGCGTACCTATATATACCCTGCCAGTTCCATCAATACAGTATACGAAAGGTGTACACATAGGTATTGTATATGCGATCAATAAATTTTTTTTTATTACGCCATCACACTGTTACCTTTTTTATTAATTGTCATGGTGTTAGATACTGTAATTATTCTGTACTTGTTTGTTATGGTCTATTTGGAAGGCTTGGGAGTTTTAAGGGGCTACAGGGTGTAAAAGTGGTAGGGATGAGTTTGGAGGGATTTCTGGTGAGGAAGTGGATTTGTGCAGCTAAATTCTTCGCCGCGACTGCAGTTTGAAGATAGGAAGTGCAATTTTTAGTGGTGTTCCTATGCTTACAAGGAAAGTTTGGCAACCCGGAAATTCAGGAAATTATGAAACTCGGTGTGCAAGTAGAGTAGTTCATCCGTAACGCAACACTATTTTTTGTTGGTGCCATAATGCAATTTTTGGGGGTGAAATCACCCCTTGAAAAAAATGTAGAATTTTCTTTTCCGTGGAATATGTCGGAAACGGTGAGAGATATCGAAAAGAAGTTTAAACAAAAATTGCATCCTTTTTTTATATCTACAAAACCGCGTAAAAGTAATTATGGAATTAAGGATTGGTGGTGGGGGTAACTTGAAAAGTATGGATTTTTCGAAAATTATCTTTATGCAATTTTGTAGATACAAAAGTAAGATGCAACATTTGTTTATACTATTTTTCGATATCTCTCACCGCTCTCGAGATATTCCACGGAAAAGAAAATTCTGCATTTTTTTCAAGGGGTGATTTCACCCCCAAAAATTGCATTATGGCACCAACAAAAAATAGAGTTGCCTTACGGATGAAGTACTCTACTTGTACACCAAGTTTCATAATTTTCTGAATTTCCGGGTTGCCAAACTTCCCTTGTTAGTCAAGTAACCCCGTCCGACATTGTTAACATATTAAGGGCCGTACGAGCAAAACCTCCGCGCACCGGATAAAGTAATGGATATAATAACCGGAAAAACCATCTATCCCCTGCCACGGGGTATGACGGGGTACCGAAAATGGGGCAAGACGGTTCCCCTAAATATTTCCACAATCGATGCAAATACGAATTTCTTCTAAATTATTTTCTTCCTACCTTCGCCTTACCCTCTACCTTTTAAATATTCGACAAGTTCTTCCTCTTCTGTTTGCGAGAATACACTCTGAATTGGACCTAATGGTAAACCCTTCACTTCCCTGTTTCAATTTTTGGACATAACGTTCCAATGTTGTTTGTGGAAGGCAATATTCTCGAGCCACTGTATTGTACCCCATTTTGTTGCTTAAAACTTCATCTACAGATTTCTTCATAACTTCTTTTGACCATTTTTCTCGTCTAGTGTTTTCTTATATGCTCTTACCATTTCCAAATCCGAATTAAAAGTAAAGAAAATTCGATTTAAATTCTAATAGAGAACGATGGCGTTGTTCAACCGCGCATGAACAACCATAGTGCGGTACCCCATCATTCCCCATATAAAGGACCCCATCTTGCCTCAAACCATCGTTTTCCAGAGACTGATGTTATTTTTACAACAAATAAAAAAATATTGCAATTTTTAATATTGCACATTAAAGTAAATAGAATGGAGATTACAATGTCACAAAAATAATTGACTTACCGTTTTTAGATATATATTTATCAACAAGGTAAGATCCCGAACCCGAAAATTCAAAAAATTCTGAAACCTTGCGAATATGTAGGGGATTTCCTTCTGATTACAACGCAATTTTTGTTTCCTGCCCAAATTCACTCGAAGGGGGTGAAATTAACCCCTGAAAATGCGGATATTTCTCGATTTTGTGTTATAAATCGCGAACTGTAAGAGATAGAAAAAATTTTTCAAGACAACAGTTACATCTTTTAATTAGGTCTATCATTTGGTAAAAAAATTATTTTACAGCTCACGAGTTATAACACAAAATCGGAAAATAACCGGATTTTCAGGGGTCAATTACCACCCCTTAGAGTGAATTTGGGCAGCAAACAAAAATTGCGTTATAATCAGGAGGAAATTCCCTACATATTCGCAAGGTTTCAACATTTTTTGAATTCTCGGATTCGGGATGTTCCCTCGCAAGTCTTTTTAGTACACAAAATAAGATCCACGCAGCATGTGGACTATTTCACAACTCTAAACCGAAGACGCGTGCTCACTCATTTCTATCAACGACCTAACTGTTTTGGTACTTTCTTTGGTACGTTTTCTTACGATACGCCATCATGGCCCCCTGCCCCTAGGTACTTTTAATTTTGACGGAAATATAAGAAAGTTGTTGCTAATATGCGTGTTTCTCAGTTGCTCGCATTATGTTAAATGTGTATTTAGGTGAGCCGAACGCCGTAGGGCTATGTTATCAGGAAGATGTGGAATTAACGACGCGTAAATCGACCGATTAAAATACCAAATGCACTTTAATGTTCCCGATACGCGGCGGATCGCGTGATGCTCGCGCCAGAGTTCGTATTATCGACCGCTCGGAAACGGAACCTGTAATAAAAAGGGAAGAAAAAAGAGCCTATCGACTTCCGTGGCACGTACCAGCACGTTCCCATTATACGTAAAAACCGAGCGCTTCAGTCCAGCACTCGCGGGAAAACTGGAAGAAAAAAGGTACGAAAACGTATCGGCTGGAGAGCTGACCAACAGTCATCGAAGAATAAGCCCTGGATGATTGCTTGCAAATTCGACGTGGCCGCAATCATGCGCCGCGATCCTTTTTCTTCGCCCAGAAAAACAGCTGCGCCTTCGAGTTATTACGCTTTTTAATTCGCCAATATGAAACGCCCGATCTCGATGCAGAGTAATCCGTAATTTATGGCACACTCGAAAGCTGATTCGTCATCCGGAGGCAAGTGGAAGCTACACAATTAATTTTCTTCTTCTCTCATCCAGGCGTTTATTTTTCAGCTAACTGCCTCTGAATATTCGTGGATTGTGTTTGGGGACAATTGGGCCAAGATGTGCAGGAACCTATTGCAAATTAGTTGGACACAGCACCGATCCTATAATTCTGCTATTTTTATTTTGCAAAAACTTCAAAAAGGAGGTTATAGATTCGACCCGCGTGTATTTTTTTTAGGCTTAAACAAAAACTACAGAAAATTTAAAATGATATCAATTATACTACTGAATATTAAATAACCCATTAAAAAACATTGTAAAGCAATAACAAGAAGTAAAATATACTCAGTAGAAATGAAGCTACTTTTTTTAACAATTAAAATCTTCAAACTAAATTTATTCAATTTCAGATCATTGAGAGTTGGTAGCTTTCTGGATAACTTGGTCCAATTGGATGTGAGTTAGACGAATAATATAGGTTTTTACTAATGGCAGTGAACATTTTTTTTTCAATAACGAGAATACTAGAAAAAGACCAGGAATAACAAATTGTTTCTAATAATTGCTACGTTCTTTATGCAAATGTATTTCCAGCTGTTTTTTTTTTTTGTTTGCTTTACAAGGGAATGTACCGGAATAAGCAGCACGATTTTTGACAGTTTTAATGATATAACAAGAACGTTAGAATCAGGAGTTTTACCTACTTTGAACTAGCAACGAATTAACGTAATGAAAATTTCGAATACACTTTTGGCAGTACACAATTAGGATCACCTTGGATTTTTTAAATAGAACCATATGATTTTTTATTGTAGTTTGAGTCCTGCAAGTTTAGGGAAAAAGGCTACGAAAAATACCACTTTTACTTGTTTATGCAAGTATATGTTTCAATCGTGCCTCTTCAAGCAACATAAAATTCTACTTTTTTCAGTAAATTATCATGAGTAGTGATTTTTTAACTGAATTGATCATTGTACAAATCTAATTATTATTTTTTCAAGTATTCAACATTCTTTAGGTATGTTATAAATAGTAATCAAGCTCTTTTGAATGAGTAATAAATTAAAGTAGCAAAAACTTCGAGAATGCTTTTTTAAAATTTTCATAAAAAATTTTACTGATGAAGAAATGAGGGGCATTTTGAACATCTCAAAGAAGACCATATCTTTTTTCGTAAATTTTCTAGGAATATCACGACCTATTGGTCTGGCGAAAATACTACTTTCATAATGGGACAGTACTATTTCTACTGTGCTTTGAACTACGATCTGTATCTACTTAATTACAGTGCATAACTTGTTTATTGCATTACCGAAAGTGTCTAAGAAATTAGACAGACTGTTAGTATTTACATTCTGTAAAGGTTTTTATTTTCTTCACGCCAATCTTCATAAAGGATATTATTCAAATATACAAAGCAGACTTATTTATCGTTGACGTACATATGCATAAACCACTAGAATATGTATTTTTCCGTTTGTAGCTATACTTTAATTTAAGGACTAAAACCTCTATTTAACAAACTTTATCAAATCTACAATCACTATTTGTTCTGAAATAAAATTTACAATATAGAAATAAAGTTTACGCAGTTACTCCAAAAAGTATCTACTCGCCGCATACAAAAGACATTTTACATATCCAATCAATGTTAAAGTTAGAATGACTAATTCTAATTCACGTTCGTCTAAACTTTGATTACTTCTAGTCAGTACCGTGTATGAAAGAAATGTTCAAATAAATTTTAGTAGATGAGTGGAAATAAATTAAGCACGAATTTCCCAAACTATAACTATTACAAAATAACTATTTTAATCTATGCCTAATAATGCCTAGACTGAACTTTATAATGGGATCGCAGGTAGGGTTTATACAAAAACCGACTTTTGGAAAACCGGTTTTCGAATTCCACTATTCCCAAAAAACCGGTTAAACCGATTTTCGAATTTTCACAAAAAAATATTTTTTTTTTGTGAAAATTCGAAAATTTTAATTATAAAATAGTAAACAAATATTTTTACTTATTTTAAAAAAAATCAGTTTCCTTAATATTATGGAATTACAAAAATATAACAAAATAAAATATACTCTACATATGTATATAAAACCAAATAAAAAAAATTAAAATAACTAAAATCCGTACAAATACGTAAAAATGTTGAGTTCAGTAAAATTTAATATTTATGGATCTACAAAAATATAACACAATAAAGTAGACTGCATACAAATCCAAATGAAAAAATAACTAAAATAACTAAAATGCGTACAAAATATAAATCTTTTAAAAGGTGGTACCAAATTATAAATCTTTATTCCACTTAGTATTTTTTTCTGAAAATATGAACTCATGAATATTTGTTTTACAGTAAACTGTTACCTACTACAATATGCCTGTGTCCGAGGCGATTTCAAGTAAAAATGTTAACGTTTTTAATTAAATAATTAACTCATTTTTACGTATTGATTATAGTATATAAAACCGGTTTTCTTAAATTTAAATATCGGTTTTCGAATTTAACAAATTTATAAAAAAAACCGGTTTTTAAAAACTGACAAACCCTAATCGCGGGGATATCCGAAAAACTATCAATTTCTTGTAATTACGTTTATGCAAAATAAATATTGAATTTGAGCATATATCTTTGTATAGGCCGGTTGCTACTTCTATACATAAAAATACTTTGTTAAGTAAACTGAAATATATTAATCAATGTTTGCAGGTACCAATATGAAGTTGAATTGGTAATTTTATTTTTAACATTTATTGAATGTGTGAAATATATGTTACGTATAGGGTGAGCGGATACCTTAGTGAGTAAAGAGAAAAATAAATATGTATAAATAAAAATTTAATCATATAAAACAAATTCGTTAAGTTTAGAAGGCAATCGATTGCCAATATATTGACGATGACTCCTGTTATTCAATCACACGTGTAAGCAAACGATTTATATCGTTCATTTTTACGAAAATCATACCTCCTAAGGTTTTTTAAAAGGAGAAATCGCTCATTCTCTTGTTGAGTGAGTAATTACTTCCCTCATGATTATATCACAAATTACAGACAATTCTATATAAGGACCTGCAAAACGACCACGCGAATCGCTGCATACGATTGATGGGTACGCGCCTCGTGACAGACAGTGAATCAATGGTCCGTCGAAATTAGGTTATTACGAGAATCGGTATTTCTTCACGGTGTGTGTTAATGTGCGTTGAAATTGATTTAATGTTAGTGCGTATGGAAGCGAAAAGACAGTCGTCACGAAATTCTGAAAACTTAATGCACATGTACCAACATACACGCAGTTACTCACAAAAGTATCCTCCCACACTATGTGGAACATAGGGTAAAAGACCCAATTACTGTCAGGTTAAGGATTGATTCTGACAGTATCGCATAGTTTTTGTATTTATTGATCACAGGCATAAGTTTATCTATTTATTTATTATTATTTAATATGTTTAGTTGAAGAAAAAAATTTGTATGACTCTTAAAATCTCTATTTTTATTAATAAATTTATTGATTTAAAAAATATATGACGGAAGCTAATACTGTCACCTGTGATATGTGTTCAATCGAATTACTGACATCCCAATTATTGTCAGTTTTAAATTCTAGTTCAGCAAGGAGTAAACGAGAATAAATATAGGAATTTTGTTATTTTAATAAAAGATGTCAAAGTACATTCTGTTATAAATATTAACAATAGTACTTACAAAACGTGTACGGTTACGTTGTCAAAAATTTCGAAATTGGACAAGATTATGTCAATACGCGCACGCACGTGAAATGGTAGGAATGACAAGTGACAATAACAGCGCAACCAACTTAAAACTTTTTACCATCTTATCAAAATTAAAGAAGAAAAAATTAATTCCTGCTTTTCCTCGCATAAATTACAATTTTAAATGTATGTTAAAATTTTTTCGTGTATGAATTCACATGGTTTAAGGCTTATTTGAAGTAAAACAGCATAGGGCGACAGTAATTGGGTAGGTGACAGTAATTGGGTCTTTTACCCTATTTTACATATCAAATCGACTTCCAAGTAAGAATTCACATGATTAATATCCTTTTGTTTCGGGTACATTCGACTAAAATTTTTTTTTAAGTCTATTAAAAAAAGATTTATCATCTGCGAAAGTAGCAAAGATCGTGCAAAGAAAATATTCGCCCTAATTTAATATTTAACGTGACTCCAAAAAGTGAATACTCCTTTAACATTCCTGCGATTTTATTATAAACTTTAATCTATTTAATATGCATAGATTCGATTAATTTTCTGTGAAATTCGGGCTGCTCTTGTTCCATGCTTCTAGGAAAATGAATTTGTAGCACCCTTCATAAAAAATAGGGCAAAGTATAGGGCAAAGAAATGAACCGAGACAATGAAAAATAAATTTTGTGACAGTAATGTTTCATCACGAAATAGAACCCACGGAATGATATTGTCGAAATGTTCACGAAAAAAGACCAACCATGTGAAGTCGACCACTAATTAATCAAAGACACGCGGCCACAATCGAATGAGCCGTTTGTACAGGGTGTTAAAAAAGTCATGGTCACTGAGCAGTGACCTGAAAGCTCAGGGGTGAATCTACAACTCTGGATCGGTAGAGATTTGTAAAGAAAACTTGCCGCAGAATCGTTTATAACATTGAAAATTAATGTTAATTTTCTTCCCATTAACATATTCTGCTCGCTGAAAGGAAAAAAATTGATAAAGTTTTGGTATGGATGAAGTATAATTGAAACCATTTTTCATGTTTTTGAGGAAAGGAGGTTGCGTTTGCGACATATGGTTCCTTTAAACTTTTTCTTCTTTCAGCGAGTAGAAGATGTTGTGGTATTCTTCATGAGTAATTTGAAGTGTTATAAACAATTTTGCGGCAAGTGTTTTTACAAATCTCCACCACTCCACTGTAGATTCACCCCCTGAAAGCAGCGACCATCACTATTTTAACACCCTGTACATTTTAACGGCGCGCTCACCTTTCGAGTTAAGATAGATCTGGACAGATGCTGCCGAATGTTTTACAATGTTAAATATTTGCACGTGTGTGACATAGTTTTTATATTTCCGCATTTCCGCCCAATCAGTGATTTCTCTGTTTTGTATTCGCTACGATGCGTCGTATTTTTCTTTTTGATGTAAGAGTTTAGTCGCCCTTTCCACTTAACAGTTTGCATTTCTGCATTAAGGAAAAATTCTCACTACTCTTTCAAAAAATCTGTAGAAAACAGGATTCTGCAATATTTCTTTTGTATTTCTATGCAATTTGGAAAGCAATCGCGAATATGTGCAGGGTGTTTCGCTACAGGTGGTAAGCCTGTTCGGTGGTGCTTCTACTAGGATTTATACGAAAACCGACTTTTGAAAAAACCGGTTTTCGAATTCCACTATTCCCCAAAAAAACGGTTAAACCGGTTTTCGAAATTTCACAAAAAATATAATTAATGGAATATATTTATATATTTATGGAATTACAAAAATATAACAAAATAAAATATACTCTATGCATACAAAACTAAATAAATAAAAAAAAATTAAAATAACTAAAATCCCTACAATTTTTGAGTTCATTTAATATTTATGGATCTACAAAAATATAACACAATAAAATACACTGCATGCAATACCAAATGAAAAAAAAACTAAAATAATTAAAATCCGTACAAAATATAAATTATAAATCTTTATATCATTTAGTATTTTTCTTCCGAAAATATGACCTCATGAAGATTAGTTTTACAGTAAACTGCTATCTACTACAATATGCTTGTGTCATTGTTGTTTTTAATTAAATAATTAATTCATTTTTACATATTAATTCTAGTATATAAACCCGGTTTTTTTTAAATTTAAAAACCGGTTTTCGAATGTTACAAATTTATAAAAAAACCGGTGTTTAAACCCGTTTTTAAAAAACTGTCAAACCCTAGCTTCTATAGGCCAAAATGATACGAAAATATAGAATACAATTTTTTAATATCGCGCTTCGTTTTCGAAAAAATTGATTTTGAAATTTAGCCTACACCGAAGTGCAGTTTCGCATTGAGGGGCACGCGGAGGTAAACGGAACGGCCGCCTATGGACAGCGCGACGCGTTTCCGATATTTATACTTTAGTGTCAAACTCGATTTTCTCGAAAACGAAGCGCGATATTAAAAAATTATATTCTATATTCTCGTCTTATTTTGGCCTGCAGAATCACCCACTAAAGGTTTACCACCTGTAGCGAAGCACCCTATATGTAAAAACCGCGCAAATGAATGAAGGGCTGGCAAGCTCGTTCAAGGAAGTGAGCAAAGTGATACGAGAAATCAAACGTCCTGCGTTCGTTTGAATTAAAAGACTTGTAGCATGATACAAATATTCTTATAAAAACGTGTTGAAACTGGCTCTGTATGTAAAAAATTCTAATACAAGTATACGGATATGTACGTCGTATTGTGATTAATTGTCACAGAAGTCGATACAGGAATAATGTTTCGTTATGATACGTACAATGACCTACTATAGTATATGTATACCTGAAAATCAGAGTTGGGCAAAATGTAATATAATTACAAATTACAAATTACGGTTAAAATGTAATTGTGTAATTGATTACACATTATTTTCTGTAATCGTTAATTTAGGTAGTTGACCACAATTTTGTCAACTACATAAATTGAACGGTTACAGAAAATAATGTGTAATTAATTACACAATTTGTAATTTGTAATTCGTAATTAGATTACATTTTGCCCAACTCTGCTGAAAATCATATTCAACCCCTTGTCATACTTTCATGGATCTATTTTTTATTGCAACTATTACATCTATCTTTTTTCCGTTATCCTCTATTGTTTACACATATTACGTTGGTTTAATAGAGGAAGATACCTAGTCTTATGAAACGCCCTTGGAGAATTTTGTGTCAAGATAACAATATTGCCAGTTAAGGGGTTACATATGATTGCACACTTTCAAAAATCGATTCTTGCAAATATGAAACGTTGAGAACATGGTCCCGTAGATCTATAAAATTTACGAGATTTTTGAATTTAGAACGATCTAGCTCCTAGATAGTGGAAGCGCACGACATCACCTCTTCAGCCCGTAAGTCAGTAAATAATTACCTCGTCAGGGTTTCAAAATTTTATGTTGTACTGGATAGCCTTTTCTCGTTTGCTGCTTGTGTACATAATTTCTAAATAGTAAGGTGTTTGATCAGGAATTGCTGATTAAGATAGTGTTCCATTTTTAAATGGATTTCTTAAAAAATAAAACTACGTTCGAAGAAACCACTACTTTTCTGGACAAGGATTCATTTCACGTGTAATTGTTCCATACTTGCTACTGTACTCTGCCCTTTAACACTTCGTCGTCACACGGGTTGCATAGCAACCCGAAGAGCAATTTTCGAATTGAAATGTCGCGCCTTTATGTCTTCCAAAGGAGATTAATCGCAAAAAAAATATTAAAAAATCGGTTTTTCCCCACAACCGTGGAAAATCGTTCATTTTCAACTACAAGTTTCATCATATCAAAATTTACATTTCTAGAAAAAGACTATTAGACCATGACTGTATAAGTATTACGAATGCACAATTATCACTGAAAAGTTAAAAGATTCAAAAATACGAAAGTAACTAAAAAAATGACGCTGGGGTACAGTGAACCCCGTGTGACCAATTTGTGATTATAAGAAGGTGTGACCACGAAGTGCTAACAAAGTGTACGCGTACTAAACGAGTTTTCAAAATTGATTTTCTCGAAAATGGAGCCTCATATGAAACAATTTCATTCTATATTTTCGACTTATTTTGTCATGAGGAATCACCCTGTATGTGTAAGTTCATGAGCTATAATCACGCGTGAGCCCAGGAATTCAATCTTATCTCGTATTTATTCACAACAAAACTGTACCATTGAACGATCCCTATTCTGTTTATAAAATGCAGTGATGAAGATTATGGTTACTACAAAACGTGCGGCAGACAAAGTGTTGCTCGATAGACAGGATATCTCGATAAATATTTCGCCGATTTACTCCGTGAATAATCTGCGAATCTAGCTGCAATTAGCTAGGATCCAGGTTCTTTCAATAAAAGTATTTTTATTTTTCTTTATTATGAGGAAACCTTTCGAACAGTAGGTATGCAAACAAGGCTAAACACGATTTCAAAAAACGTTATTTTAATTCAACTAAAATAGTAACGTTTGCGTGCACAGTTAATAAAAAACACTATAGCAGTTAAAAGGTTCGTTTGGCTTTATTTTTCCTGCGTCAATTCAATCGTTGCTGCAGTATCGTGTATAAAACAAAATATTATCACAAATGTTTATCCAGCGAATGATTCTATGTTGAATATTTTTTCGATCATCTGATAAAATTTTATTTGAAAATACTTCAGCACATACACTTTTGAACGGACGTAAATTTGATCAGCAAGAGTTAATACCTTACTCAAAGAAAACATATCTAGGTAAAACTAATCAGCCCCCTTTTTCAACCGTTCATGTGTAATAAGGTAAATGTCCCAGTCCTTAAACATGGCCCAATAATTAAAAATTGAGAAGAAATTTTATTACTAATAATAGTTTTACTAATTTGCAACGTTTAAACTGTTCGAAATATAATTGCAAAATGTATTAGCTTTATATAGATACAATTATAAGCTTACATAACTGAATAGTTATATCATACAAAAATATTATTGTACAGTAAAGCTTCAACAGTTTCAATCTCGCTTCTTGCCTAATGGGCTCAAGCAAGCGAGAGAATATTTTTGTTAAGGTTGTAATTAATTATTATTTTATAATTTTTGAAATTATACAGTTGTTTTGGATTTATTATACATTGAAGAATTTAAAATTAATTGGATCTTTTAATAATTTTTTGTTTTTAATATTGAAATTGTTGCGTTTATCCACTAGTACACGGTAACATGACACGTACCAATCATTAAACGTGTGTTCAATGGTTGTTTAACCGCGGTGTTACAGACGTCAGTGTTCAGTAGTTATAAAATTATAAATATTTATTGTACCAAAGTAAGTATTTTTTGTATCCTGTATATTTACGTTAATTACAACTAGACAAAAATATAATACTCTTTAAGAATTATTAGGATAATTAATCTTATACTCGTTATAATATTAACATAACCTAAACTTTTATAATATACTTTTAATCATTTTTTAACTTTTTCAGACATAAAGTCATGCCGAAGGTAAAAAAGATAAAGAAGAAGAACTACAGTCAGTTGATTTCTTTTCATTAACTGATAGAAATAGTTAAATTAAATACATATTCAATAATTGGGACACTGTTAATTAATGACTGGGACACGCTATGAATTTTATTTAATTACTGGGCCATATGAACAGTTTCATGTTTTAATTAATTTAAAACTTTTGCTTTAACAAATGTAGATTCTTGTTACGTTATGTGAAAGTAGAAATTTTACGCTTTCGAATAATTATATTTAGTTATAATTTTATACTATTTAAATATAAAAAAAATTGCAATCATCTCAACTGCTTCCTTAACTGTTTCGCCATTGGGACATTTACCTTAATGCTTTAAGAAAATCACAGATTAAAATCAGAAAATTGGCAAGAGATAGTTTGATTTCACACGATATGTGGCAAAATAAAATGAACAAGAATAAACGTTACCTGAGATATAGAAGTATTAGATGGAATTTTTCGAGATGACCATGCTGGAGTAAATTAGTATGCCTTTTGCAACTAAGAAATCGTTAAACTCTAATCATACAGAAATGGTATCACTGTTTAAGTTCGAAAATAATTACAACTAATAAGTTATTTTGTTCTTCTTTATATTATTATGTAGTATTAAACTATCTAAACTAATAAACAACATATTTTCCTATTTTGTGCGTTACTTTAACTGCCATTGAAACCCTAATTTATTATAATAAATTCTCTTCAAACACTTCAGTACAAACTCCAACACAAAAATCTTTTATTTCACGATTTTGTTTATACCAATGTTTGAATACTTTTAATCTCAATAACATTGCAAGTGTATTCTTCAATACAGCTCCACAAATTCCCTTACATAGCGTTTTTGTGTATAACACTTCTTTTACATTTGTCCGTAAATAGCAATGTTTAAGTTAAATTATCCGTTAATTTAGAAATCATATAGACGACCATATCAATCAACTTATATGTATGAAGATACAAAGGAGACGGTTTTGACTTTACCGTGTTAAAATCATTAACTAGTAAGAAAATATGCTATTCGAGCGAAGCGTGTGATAACCACCTGTTAATAATTATTACAGCAAACAATAGTGAAGACTGTTCCTATCGAAAAGTTTTTATCTTTGTTAATTACACGCGTCGGAGATATTTTGAAGTGATATGCAACTGTCATACAAATTATTATTTGACGCATCAACAATGCCAGGCGGCAATACTAACTGATTAAAAAAGAATCGCATCACAAGGAAATTATGGGATTTAGGGAGGCAGGTAAATGAAATGAGATTCCACGATATATGATTAAAACAATCTATTTATTGAGTTTCGCGCGATGTGCAATCGATTTTTAACAAAAAACGGAGTGTCGTGTGTTACGTCTAAAAAAATGCTCCTTAAACATAACAAATTAAAATTTATATAATAATAATCGTTCTACTTTACGAGAAAATAATTATCTCAGGTACAAAATCGAACCCTATCACAGACGTCATTTAAAGCTTCATCACCTATGTACAACGTAAAACAGAGAATAAGAGAGACTCCGAAGGTGTTGCAATAACTTACAAATGTATCGTATTAAAAAACAATAGATACCTCGACAGTGCGAGGTTCAACAATTTCAACATATGGAAGACAATGATTCGTCGTTATTCCTCCCGCTCGCTATCCGTCCCTGTTTAAATCAGGGAGGCTTCTTCACCAGGAAGGAATATTATTCGAAGCGAAGAATTTTCAAAGTCCCTCGAATCGTTTGCTCGGGTCCATCGAGTCGGTCACCAAGGCCTCCACACGGCGTTGGACGATTCCGCGGAGTCCCCGGAAGAGCTGGCCACGCTGACAGGGCTCTGCGGCGGCGTGTAAACGTTCTGTGGCACGCTGACCGTGACGTTGGTGGTTGGACTGACAGCCGGGGCTTTGCTGACCGCGTTGACAGTCGTGGAGGCAGTGTTGGTGTTCCCAAGTGGGCTCGGGGAGGGTCCCTCGAGCCGTCGCAGGCAACCGCCGAGGTGTCTCATGAGTTGCGCACCAGCAGCTGGGTGAACGGCAGCGGCTACAGGAGTCGACAGGAACGACGAGACTTCCTGGGCGCACTGGGTAAATCCTTCCCTGAATCTGTCGGCGTAGCTGTTCTCCGGGGTGAGCGTCAGCCTCCTGGCAGCTCTGAGCGTGTGGAGATGACGAACTGTCAGCTCAAGGATGTCGGCCTTCTCCAGCTTGGCCACGTTCTCCCCTTCCGCCTGGAGCGCCGTCACCATCAGGTCCTTCAGCTCGTCCAGGCAACGGTTGATCCTCGCCCGCCTCTTCCTCTCCAGCATCGGCTTCATCACCTTTCGGTACTGATAAGTCCTGGACACTGGCTCCTCGTACTCCATACCGCCGACCGGCGTGTAGCTCGTGTGCGGCGCCATCGGTGTCGGCAGCAATTATAGTAATCCTTCTCTCACTTCTCACTGTACACAGAATTACTCGTGACGGGGGGGCCGGATTGTCCGAGGTGACCTCGCAGCAATCGGAACGATCAAGGAAACTCTCGAGAATGGCGACTCGAAGCGCCGAATTATGCGTGTGCGAGGCGAATGATGCTCGTAAACAAGACTTGTGGCGTTCTCGGAGTGCCGAGTGTGCTTTCGCTGCCGTGTTTACGGCGGTTCTGAATCCCTGGTGGGGACTAACCCGCTACTTATACCTTCGATCGTTTCCCCCCACCGGGCTGACCCATCGCGGTGCCCCTTCCCGCCGCTCGGGGGACTCTCCGCGGAGAGGAGGGTGTCGCTCGGCGACGCGGCGGGCGGGATGGCGGGGGGGGGCGGGGCGGGGGGGAGAGAGGGAGAACGGAAAGGGGGAGACGCACGAGTGAACCCTGCCAGCCCGTGCACAGCCAGCCAGCAGCCGGAGGAGCGTATCGTGGGAAGCTCGCACTCCGAACAGTTCCCACAGATCGGGGGCCTGTTGGGCCCGGCACAGGTTCCCTTCCACGCGTCTCTGTGTTTGTGTATGCTCACTCGACTGGCGCGGGGGGGCCCCTCCGTCGGTGCCGGCGCGGGAGAGGACCTTCTCGTGCACACCTGCACGCTCTATGCCTCGCGGAGAATGGGGATCACGATACTTGCCGCTGCGCTGCTTCTGCTTCTCCTACTATCCCTTCTCCCTCGGGCCCGACCCACGCCACCACGCCGTAGGCCGCCGGCAGGGGAGGTCGCCGAGGAAAAAAGAAGCGGCGAGCACACGCCATGTCGCGCGACCAGCACGAGGACGACCCGCGCGATCCGCTCCGATCCTCGCGCGCTCCACTCTTCCGTTTGTCCTTCTTCTCGCTTTTCCCCGCTCGCGCGCGCGCTTTCCTTTGGGGGTACGTTTCTCACCGGCAAGCACGACGCGCTGACAATTCTGGCGTACCTAAAGTACTTGTTTGATCGCATCTTTGGGGAGCATTAAAAATGAAGCGAAATGAGGAATGTCTTTTGACGTGCTCATCTCGCACGAAGACATTGAAAACAATCAGGCGAAATTAAATGCACACAATGGCCTGGTACTTTCTAAAAGGATAATTGGAAATCTTGATCCACTCTCAGACTAAATCAAGATCAAATTACTCGCGCGGTAACAATGAGGCCATTATTCAACTTCGGAAGTACACAATAACGCGGACACGCAACAGTAAACGTGTGTTACGTAATGAGTAGTATCTGTAATTTCGATTGGACATGTGAACAGGATCGAACTTGGCCGGGGAAAAGGTTACGCGAAAAAGCCCAGGGAACTTCGGGTGATTAAACTCGAACTCAACATTCTTTATCTGATTTCTCGTTTAAGCGAGACAAAGGGCTATTGGTTCAACCGCTCTGCTGCTTTGCCGCCGTTTCTATCGTATGTAGAGGATAAATGCGTGATTGGAAAATGTTGCAATGAGCTGAAGCATTTCCATGCTTCAAGCTGCCACCCAGCGCACGAATAAAACTTGAAGTGCCTCGTATTTCTGCAGAAAACCTTGGCAATACACTTTTCTCCACATGCTTAGTTTAATAATATTTGTGGACGTTGTTCGTAAGTTCGTGTGAATTAAAAATGAAAAGAGAAACTTGTGACGTTGCATTCGTTGTTTAAATGCCTGCACAAACGTGAACATTTGGGATCGCATAAAGAAGCAACGTTACTGATTTTTTTAAGCGAATATACCCTGGCACGAAGTGTGATTAATATATATTCACAGCATTCAATAAACCGTCGACGAAGTCGGGGATACATCATTCGTTTCGGAAGAAGGAAACGGCAAGCAATTTTTCGTGACTTTCACGGAAACGCTTTCACCAGAGGTTAATTAAAAAATTTTCATATCAACCTTGCGCATCGATCAAAAAAATATCCATTTCCTCCGAGCACATCCTCGCGGCGCCGTAATTAACCCATAAAATACTGAATCGGCTAATAACAAGATTAAATTACAAAGAGTATCTCGTTCAACGTAAATGTGACTTTCCGTTTACAAGACTTCGCGAGTTGAATTGGCGACGTTAATGCAACAAGGTTTGTGTCACCAATCCGGCTCAAATTCTGCATACAACTAGTGCGCACTATGTAGGTGCAAGAATGTTTCAAACGTATAGGTGGGTCTCGCGACAAAAAATTTCGCGAGAAAATTGACTTCGGTGATTAAGTAATTCGACACCATAATTAAAACGTAGCGATAGCGGTCTCCGTTATAATATGAAGTGTCCCAAATTCGAGTCAGCTGGTAGCGAATTTTCTTATGCAAAATTATACAAGGCAACAAGGTAATGGCCCGAAAATTAAAGGTATCTTTGGAAATTTATTAAGAGCGAACTACTTAATCTTTTTGAAACTTTCAGGATTTTTTATTAGATATTTAAGTCGTGCGATTTTTTTGGAAAATTTATTTAGAGCAGATTTATAAACTGTGCAGGACATGGTTGACAGTTTTTCGACGAAACGGTTCTTCAAAAATTAAAATACCAAATAGTTTTTAGAAACTGTATGCGGATGGCTATGGCACGACGGATGGGATTCTGAAAATTTTGTGAAGTATCAAAATGGCGAACTTGTGCCAAAATTGAGAAATTTAGTTAGAAAATTTGTTAACAAAGAAATAAAAGAAAAAATTTTTTTGTAAGGGTTTTGTAAACAAAATGCGAATTGAATGATACTAATTGGATGTATATTTAGATTATTTATAAAGCTGTCAACTGTGTTAAAAAATTTATTTATTTATTAATTACCTTTTACGGGAAAACCGCATTATTTACAAAGTGAAGAAATAACAAAACAAACATTACCGCATACGCGAAAAACCCCATCAAAACCTCGAGAACAAAATTAAAAGTAAAACAGAATACCACAATAAAGCAATAACTAGAAAAATACATTCGCGACTGAACGAGCAATCTTTCACATAATAATCATATCTTCCCATCAAGAACTCTAAGCAGTTCATACCTAAAGACATTGACGTTCCGTGCGAAAATATCTACCTCCTCATTACAATTATTCGCCAAAGTACAAATTCTGCAAATCGGGTCCGTAACACTGAAACGCGATGAGCACAACGAAGGTCTGAAGAACATAGGGTAAACCAACCAGTGAATGACCAAATTGTTGAATTTATGGACCTTTGAGATTAATACTTGAATATATCTGTATAACAACAAAACACCTGTTGAAATTGCATTTAAATTTATTTTTCTTGAAGTTTCTATAAAAATAATTACTTATTCTCATCGCAATTTTTAAAAAATCAATTACAAAATGCAAAACGCGTAGAAGCACAGTAAATCACCGCATTTTGATACATCTTTTAAATACCTTTAATAAGAATTCTACTTATTAATGTTTGCTTAATACGCGTAACTAAAAATATGGGATATTAAAAGTGCAACTACACTCCATTTATAAACATATAATAATTTTTAAATTTATAATTGACATTTCTCTGCCTAATGGTCATTCACTGGTATGCGGTCAATTACTGGGTGCTTTACCCTACTAAAAAACGTCGTCTCGAAAAAAAACGCGTTTAAAGTTTTAGAGCCTCGAGTCGAACCAAAATCAGCCAACATTCTCGAAAATCGAAATACGCATCTTTCGTATTATCAATTTGTCCCCCCCCCCCTAAATCGACTTTGTTTTTTCCGTACAGATCCATTATTAAATTAAAAAAAAAAAAAAAAAAAAAAAAAAAAAAAAAAAAAAAAAAAGACAAAACCTTGATTTATATAGTCTCGCAGAATGTCGAGTAGCGCGCTGCGCGGCGTTTAGTGCGCCGCGGCGGATCTCCGCGCAAAAATTTCAGCGAAATCGATAACTCCATTCCTAACAGTTGGCTACCCGAGCGCCATGCGACCACCATCGGCATCGTCGCCGACGAGGAGTGCGCGAAACGCTGGGCCAGCAGCGCGCGGCCAGCACGCGGCACTTGTCAGCGCCGCTGGGCACTCGCATCTCGACATCAAATTTTCGATAAGAAACGGGTTCCCCTGAATAGTTTTTGCCCGGCGCGGGGCGAGCAAGCGAGAGAGTCGGCTCGGGCTTGACCGGTTTATTGGAATCCAGGCTGCGTTGTCGGTTGGCGCATCGGCACACGGCTAGAACCGCGACACTTGTTGATTCACTGGAATACCACCGACGCGGAGCACGTGTAAGCGCGTGTCGCCACCACTCCCGGCCCCTGGCACTCGCCGGCCCTCCGCCCGCTGAATCACGACTTGGCGAGCGGGCTCGGTCGCCCGCGACCATGCTCGCACTGCCCTGACTCGCTGGACCAGTTTCTATTCGACTCGATGTAGAACAATTGAAATAGCGGACGAACGCCGCCGCTCGTCCTCTTTAAACGATCCGCTGGACGGAAATACACGGGATGGGGTACTTAACGGGCTGCGAGCTGCGGTGCGTGCATGTTCAAGGTGTCTTGTTTCGGGCCGACGTCAGAGAGCGTCTTCAGGGAAGTGGCATGTTGAAATACATAGGTGCAGTTACTCGCAAAAGTGTCGTATTTTATTTACGCATTGAATCGTCTTCTAAGTAAGAATTCATCATTCTAATTCTTATTAATACGAATCTTGATTAACCCTCTAGGGACGAGTGGGACTCCAGAGTCCCATTCAGATTAACACATTTTTTTTACGTTACGATGAAACTGTTGTACCATCAGAACCCGAAATTAAACTTTTTTTTGTTATAAACAAATTAAAAAAAAAAAAAAAATTAACGAGTAGCTTCCAAATCCGAAGTATAAAATAGACTATTTTAACGCTCAAAAAAATTCTACGTTAAGCTTAAAACATCCCCGTACCTAGAGGGTTAAGGGGACCTTCCGGTCTAGAGCCAATAAAAATAGGTGATTTTTAGGAATTAATTAAAGGAAAACTACTATATATGATTTAATGGGACTTTTTGCATTGTATTAAGGCTGTCGTAGATTATAGAAATATATTTTTTGTTTTATAATTAATCACTGCAGACGGCGCTGCAGAGTCGTTAAAGTCAAGGCGTCAAAAAATTGATCCAAATCGGTGGGACCAGTATCTCCAAAAGTTATTATCCGATTCGACTGAAACTTTTTGTATTTTGAAGATTATACTTTTGGCTAGGGGGGAAACTAGAAGAAAATTACAAAAATGACACTTTTTTTAGAAAATAACGACACTTGAAGTTTGAAATCACTTTTCCCTGTATTTTTCTTCCTTTCAACGCCTTTGAAAATTATCAATTTTCAATTTTTTGTAATTTTTTCTAGCCCCCCCCCCCCTAGCCAGAAGTATATTCTTCAAAATAAAAAAAGTTTCAGTCGAATCGGAGATGCAGGTCCCGCCGTTTTGAGAACACTGTTTCGAGAAAAACGCGTTTAAAGTTTTACATGAGTGCCGAGAGGCCAGGCCATGCATTTTGCCGCTACTCAAATGCCTATAATTTCGGGAATTTTACGAATTTCAACAAATCCTTTTAAACACGTATTCCTGAAAGGTTGAACATTCGAAAAATGAAATAAAAAAAATCGACTTTTAGACCGGAAGGTCCCCTTAATATACAACCTTTGGTTTTAGGTTTATTAAACTGAAAAACTGTAAGTAGTTTGTTTAAAAATGTATTATTATCCGTGGAAGTAGCAAGGATCGTGGAAAAAATATTTTCCTAAATTCAATATTTAATTTGTACATTCTATAATATTCTTTTAATTTTCTGTGAAATTCGGGCTCATCTTGTTCAATTTTCCTAGTAAAATTTCTTTGAGGATTTCTTTGGGAAATGGTAGTAACTAACAGTATATTAACCGAGGTTTATATTTAAGTAAATTGTGATGAGTAATTCTGAATTTAACATTACTTAAGTAAGTAAAATATGTAATGCGAATGCAGTGGGCGAATAGTTTTGTGAGTAACTATTGTTACTAAATGACGACACATAAGAAGGCTCCCTTAATTATTTTTTTATGTAGACAAAGATTGTACAAATGGAAAATCTCTTCTCAGCTTTTCAAGGCCATTTCAAGATCGTTTTATATCTTTCAAAGAAACTGCTTCACTTTTTCTTGCAAGAATAATATCTTGTGTACTTTCCTGTTAGTATTGTAAAAGTACAAAAGGGAGCAGATTGAACTTGGAATCTTGATAAATAAGTAATGGCCTCATATATTCACATTTACACTTTGTTAGTGATAAAAGTGCAATTACAGAATTTATAATTAAGAATTTTCTATTTATTTTTCTTTTTATAGGAATCTTTTGGATTTGTCTTCTTGTTTGTCATTCTGTTTGAAGCACACACATTGACCTAGACATTCTTTTTTTTATTTACTTCTTTAAGACTATTAAGTTCTGCACAAAAAGTCAGTCGACGAGGCTTCCTTCATATCTTTTAGTTAATTTGTTACACTATTTTCGTAAAATAAAATTTTTGTTAAAAGTGAGAGCCTAGGTGCTGTCATTCTGATAACTTACTTGTTTACTAATCCTTGTAGAAAACACTGTAAGTGCCAAAAATAAAATTCTATAGGTTGTATAGTATTACTATTGGCACTAGGGATTGCAATACCGGTACCCGGTTTACCGGTTTCCCGGTAAATCGCGAGAATTACCCTCAAATTCTTACCGGTAATTCGTCAAATTTTTACCGGTAATTCGATAAATTACGTATATCAATATAGCGCATATATGCGTTCGTTATTTGGGTCCACATCGGTATCAGTGAAAAAAACTTCAATTACTAATAAAGACGAAAACCGAAGTATCTCATGAAGAATCAACTGTAAACCAAAAGAGAACTAAAAATCTCAATCAAGTCATAAAAAAAAATGGACGTATTTTCAGGTAGAAAAAGTAAGGAGAAAATATATAGGTAGAAATGGCATATGATTTCTTAATGACTATCCGACCAACAAGTGTAGAATCTGAGAGTGCTTTATCCGTGGCTGGATTATTTTGTACAAAAATTAGATCGCGATCAGGAGACCAAAGTTTAGATAAATTATTTGTTTTGCGTGCTTATTTGTTAAAAAAAATTGTTAAATAAAAAATATTTAATTATGTATGTAAGATAAGATTCTTTTCATTGTTTCCGTGGTGGAGATTCATATTAATAAGTATTGTCAATAGTTACACAAATATATCTATTTTGTGTTATCTCATTTCATATTTTATGTTCTGAATAGTTTTATTTGCATATATTTATTATAATGCTCGATTAGAGTTCAAAAAAAATATTTTTGATAATGTTTACTCTTATATTTTCAATACCTTAAAAAATATCGGTAAATTATCGGTAAACCGGTTTTGATTGAAAATTTTACCGATTTACCGGTAATTGAAAAAGTCGGTAAATTTGCAATCCCTAATTGGCACGTAGAACATTTTCCGTTAAAAAAACTTTTTTCAATTTTGGCACTTACAGTGTTTCCTACAGGGACTCTTCAATTTCTCATTCGCTTAGGTAATTTTAATGCTTTCAAAATATATAGTTGGTAATCCTGATATGGTGTTATCCTAATAAAGTAGAATTTTTACATTATTTTCTCATTCAATGTATTCAAAGGGTCGACAAAAGTTAATTGATTCAGTCCACGTTTTTTCTTAAATATCTACATTTTTGTGTACCTATTTGTCTGTAATGGTACACAAATCCGCCGAAAGTCTAAAATCGTTTCACGTTGTAATCCACTATTCTGCAGAGTTGATTAATTGGTACAACGGTCTCATTCCACAACTGTAATACCTAGTGCCGTGTTGATTCGTGACCTCTCTTCTGATTCGTACACTGAAACGTAATAGTTGCACTCGAATAGGTACTATGTATATGCATAGTTGTGTCACGTCACTAAACGCACTGAATTATCTTATGCAATCTTGAGCTACATCTAATTTTTATAGTAGAGGAATGCGTACAAATTTCGAAATTGATGCGAACATTACATTTAGATATCATTCACGTACACAACAGGTCCGATAAATCTGATGTATTACACTGATGTATTGGCAGGGCTGGGGCTATTTGTCGAATTTTTCGGTATTCGAATATTCGAATACTTCAGCTGCTCAATTATTTGGCGAATATAATTCGAATATCCAAGTATCCAAATACCATTCGAATATTTACGTACATTTTGTATATTTATATAAAAATGACATTTCAATATTTACGCCCCACGCGTTTATTTTTAGTCCTATGAGGGAATTCTTCTCAGGCAGTCATTTGGGTCGGTATCAAAATTATTGGTTCCTTTTTAGTACATTTTAATAAAAGCTTGTTTTTAAAAAAACTATTTTACTATGAAGTATTTCATGCTTTCTTGTGAAAATATTGTATTGTCATCGGAACTACGTATGTGTGCAAAGTTTCAAGCCGATCGGATATGTTGAAGTGGGTCAAAATTAGCTTGCAACTAAATAAAAGTTGTAAAAAAATAAACCTAAAGAACTTGATTTATAATTCACACCATACTATTCGAATACATCAGTATAGTATTCGAATACATCAGTATAGTATTCGAATACATCAGTATAGTATTCGAATACTTGTAAAATATTCGAATAGTCCCAGCCCTAAATGGAATATTAAGTGCTTCATCTGTCTTTCTGAATCGTAAAAACAGGTGTCGTCTAGATAATGACGTTTTTTTTTTTTAGAAAACGACAAACATATAGAACCTAGACCACAATGTAAGAAAATGTTATATGTACATACATTATATAGACTTTGTTTTTCGACTATCAATAAACAGAAGAAAGTGATCGATGTCCCATTGGCGAATTCCACTTACGCCAAAATCCCCCGTGATTTTCATTAAGGGGACCTTCCGGTCTAAAAGTCGATTTTTTTTTTATTTCATTTTTCGAATGTTCAACCTTTTAGGAATACGTGTTTAAAAGGATTTGTTGAAATTCGTAAAATTCCCGAAGTTATAGGCATTTGAGTAGCGGCAAATGCATGAGCAACAACCAGCCACTCGGCGCTCACGTAAAACTTTAAACGCGTTTTTCTCGAAACAGTGTTCTCAAAACGGTGGGACCTGTATCTCCAAAAGTTATTATCGGATTCGACTGAAACTTTTTTTATTTTGAAGAATATACTTCTGGCTGGGGGGGGGGGGGCTAGAAAACTTACAAAAAATTGAAAATTTATAATTTTCAAAGGCGTTGAAAGGACGAAAAGTACAGGGAAAAGTGATTTCACACTTCAAGTGTCGTTATTTTCTAAAAAAAATGTCATTTTTTTAATTTTTTTCTAGTCCCCCCCCCCCCCAGCCAGAAGTATAATCTTCAAAATAAAATAAGTTTCAGTCGAATCGGATAATAACTTTTGGAGATACAGGTCCCACCGATTTGGATCAATTTTTTGACGCTTTGACTTTAACGACTCCCCAGGGCCGTCTGCAATGATTAATTATAAAACAAAAAATATATTTCTAGAACTTAAGATATCCTTAATACAATGCAAAATGTCCCATTAAATTATATATAGTAGTTTTCCTTTAATTAATTCCTAAAAATCACCTATTTTTTGGGGGCCCTAGACCGGAAGGTCCCCTTAAACTGGGTTTTCCCCTACGCGACTGGACGCATCGTCAAGAATTTCACAGTCGATTTTCTCGAAAATGAAGCGCGATATAAAAAAAAGTTACTGTTTCTTTTCGACTTATAACAAGTAAATAAGTCGAGAAAGAGGAATAACATTTTTTTATATTGTGCTTCATTTTCAAGAAAATCGACTTTGAAATTCTTGCCGTTGACTCCAATCGCGTATAGGAAAACCTACCTTAAGGGGGAACACCACTGTGACGGCCGGAAAAGTAGGCTATTTTTAAGAATTTTTTTCGGGAATAATTTACAGTTTTCATAGAAAATTTTTATTACCTACCTTTAGTACGTTGTCTTAAGAGACTATACAAAAGAAATAAATAGAAGAACATCCATAAATTTTAATATATTAATTAATCTTCTATACCCCCCCATGCGAGCTGATCGAATGTGTAATTATTGGACAGCGGATCCGAAATCAAATTTCATTTTTTTTTTATAAACTATATGAGTGTAGTTTCTGTTGTGCGTACCGATTTCTTAATCAAATTATTTTTGTAAAAATGGTGCGCTTTAGAAGAAAATTTTCGAAAATCCGCGAATAAGATGGACAGTTTTTCGAGTGTATTTAAAAAAATTGGTTTTCAATCAAAGAATCCGTACGCACAACGGAAACTACTCTCATATAGTTTATAAAAAAAAAATGAAATTTAATTTCGGACCTGCTGTTCCATAGTTACACATTCGATCAGCTCGCGTGGGAAGATCTAGAAGATTAATTAATATATTAAAATTTATGCATGTTTTTCTATTTATTTATTTTTGTATAGTCTCTTAAGACAGCGTACTAAAGATAGATAATAAAAATTTTCTATGAAAACTGTAAATTATTCCTGAAAAAAAATTCTTAAAAATGGCTTACATTTCCGGCCGTCACAGTGGTGTTCCCTCTTAATGGAAATCGCGGGCATTGCGGGCGATTTGGGCTTAAAGGGTTAGGCCACCTTGGACGGAGCAAAAATGCAGTCATTTTCGGCATTTTTTTTAGGAAGATAATAAAATAAACAGAAAATTTAATATGAAGCCTGTTATGATACAACTCTCGCCGGAAAAAAACTGTATTTTTTTTCTTACAAAATGGCGGCGGTAGAGCCGTGATACGCAAGATCTTGTGGAGCGACGTTTTCCACGGTGTTGAATCTCACGGCTATACCGTTTGACTTAGAACAAAAAACCAAAAAGCTTCATTTTCTGCATGCCTAAAACTATGGAAGTACGTAGCGGTTTTGCGATATCTTGAATATGTTCTGTGCAATTGACACTTTTATAAAAAAAAAAAATGCACTTTTTCTCTCCATGGTCACCATTTCGAGACAAATTAATGTTTCTGGATTTCCCTACGTACTTCCGACAATACGGAACTTTTTTATTATCTATAATCAATTAAATGGCAATAGTAGGCACAGTGGCAATAATTGGTACATGAAACACTTTTTTACAAATATCTTTTGTTGCTATATATAGTTTATGAGTTTGTTTAAACTTTATAGTGTTAACTAAGTAATTGTATTAATTACTTATGTCAGATATTGTTCACGGTCGCATATATTCCCCCGGAGGTTTCCTGTGGTATTTAAGACTGTATTCCGTGTGTTTGCATTTCACGAACGCTTTGCGTAGGCGAGGAGTGAAAATATGTACTAAGTCCATATTCCACGACAGTATGTGCGCAATATTCCACGGCAATGTGTGCGCAATATTCCAGAAACATTGCACAAACGTGGCCATTGCAATATTGCACAGCAATGTTTCCACAATGTTGCAGGAATATTGCAATGCAACCTGCAACCAAACGGCAACATTGCAATGTACTGCAACGGCTGTGCAACGTTCCTGCAACGAAGTGTGCTGTAGGGGAGGTGGCCTAACCCCTTAAGGGGACCTTCCGGTCTAGAGCCCCCAAAAATAGGTGATTTTTAGGAATTAATTAAAGGAAAACTACTATATATAATTTAATGGGACTTTTTGCATTGTATTAAGGATGTCTTAAGTTATAGAAATATATTTTTTGTTTTATAATTAATTATTGCAGACGGCCCTGGGGAGTCGTTAAAGTCAAGGCGTCAAAAAATTGATCCAAATCGGTGGGACTGTATCTCCAAAAGTTATTATCCGATTCGACTGAAACTTATTTTATTTTGAAGATTATACTTCTGGCTAGGGGGGGGGACTAGAAAAAATTAAAAAATGACATTTTTTTAGAAAATAACGACACTTGAATTTTGAAATCACTTTTCCCCTGTACTTTTCGTCCTTTCAACGCCTTTGAAAATTATAAATTTTCAATTTTTTGTAATTTTTCTAGCCCCCCCCCCCCTAGCCAGAAGTATATTCTTCAAAATAAAAGAAGGTTCAGTCGAATCGGATAATAATTTTTGAAGATACAGGTCCCACCGTTTTGAGAACACTGTTTCGAGAAAAACGCGTTTAAAGGTTTACGTGACCGCCGAGTGCCCGGTTGTTGCCCATGCATTTGCCGCTACTCAAATGCCTATAACTTCTGGAATTTTACGAATTTCAACAAATCCTTTTAAACACGTATTCCTAAAAGGTTGAACATTCGAAAAATGAAATAAAAAAAATCGACTTTGAGACCGGAAGGTCCCCTTAAAGGTTTACGTGAGCGCCGAGTGCCCGGTTGTTGCCCATGCATTTGCCGCATACTCAAATGCCTATAACTTCTGGAATTTTACGAATTTCAACCAATCCTTTTAAACACGTATTCCTAAAAGGTTGAACATTCGAAAAATGAAATAAAAAAAATCGACTTTTAGACCGGAAGGTCCCTTTAAGTGGAACGCCTAAGTAGTCGTGAGCGCTATGCCCTGACCTCGGAGTTTTTCAAAGTGGATTTTCACGAATTTGGTTGAAAGCGCGCCTTATTGCTTTGGGAAATTAATGCCCGAGTGAAGACCTTCGCGTACACTAAGTATCAACATTTTCGGAAATTGCCAAACCTGAAGGTCCCCTTACTGTGTCCTAACTCTTTAAGACCCACCTCCGTAATATTCCGTTTCTTGCGTACAGTCTAAAGATTAAAGGTTGTACCTAATTTTTACTCATTTTTCTAAAATTCAGTGAAACGTTACGGGGTTAAAAGCAGCATAGCAAGTATCGAACATAGCAGACCAGGTCCAATCCTCCCGCAGTTTTGTCACTTGCCACCAGAACCCTTCCCGAACTCCTAATCAGATCAAGTTTTACACAAGCGACGGGCCGGCCGGCGGGGACGTTTGCTCGGCATTAGAAAAGGATTCCCACTGTGACGATCGGTGGCAACCAGTTCCCAGGTCGCCGCGATCAGCCAGATCGCCAGCCGATTTTTCAAATTAAGCGTACGATCTTAATGACCCGCCCATCCCCAGTTGCAGGACAGGTTTCGCTTGCGGGACTTAACGAGGTGTTTAGCCCTTTTGGAAGCCGGTAGGCCAAACAAGGGTCCAAGTGGGCCGGCCGAGTATTTACGAGGCTTTAGCTCTAAACGCGAAAGCTGGCCAGCAAAGGCGATCTCGCGGCGCAGATCGGTCCAACGATGTGTCGCGTTCATTAAAGAATTCGCTCCTTTCGGTATACAGACGCCTTAACTGCCAATCGGCTCGGGTTTACGGCTCTCTCTACGATCGCTGCTAGATATGGCGTGTTACCGCGAAATCTTCGAATTGTTAACAGCCCCGACGAGACGGACGTAATGTCTCTTTAAGCAACAACTCCGCTGTTACAGCCGAGTCGTCAGGGCCAGTTCTTGGGACGGACCCCGGCTCTGCGGAGCTGCTGATTATTAGGGGATCGCGAAACGGGCGGGAACCCATCGGTACTGCTGAAGGGGTTCCCGATGGGGAATTTATTTAGATAGCGTTATAATTATGGTCGAAGACGGTCAGTGAAATGGGCCACGTTCGTCAGAAAGCAACCAACCCTAAATGATCCGATATTTAATCGTTAAAGAAATGTAGCTTTATTTCTATTGGGTATATTTTATTTCTTGTTATGGTTTTACAATGTTTTTCAATGGGTTGTTTAATAGTGAGTAGTGTGATTAACATTGTTTTAAATTTTCTACAGTTTTTGTTTTTTAAGTCTAAAATGGAACCGTTTCTTAAAAACATCATAACTCTTGACTAAGAACACTTTTATTAAAATTCGATGCGCGTTTTAAAAGTGGAATATGTATTCTTTAGGAACCTACTGAAAAGTACTTTAACAAAGATTCGATTTCTTCATAATAAAATAAAAACGAAAGTCGTTCAAATATGCAGGTGAGAAAAATGGGTTCCTAATATGAGGCCCAGTTTGATTTTTACTGAAACTTAATTTTTCTTTCTTTTTTTATAAATTCGGCTTGTGAAATCTATTTCCTCACTGCTGCAGTTTTCGTGGGCCCACCACGCCCACAATAACACTTTATACGTACACTTAACCCATTGTTCACTTGCACATCTGAAGAATAATGACCTGTGCAAAATAAGCATTCTATATAATTTTCTTTCTTAATCACACTCATAATACAGAACAATTTCTTCTTCGCTCTCGTCAGTTGAACTTCCACGGGTCTCATATTCGGAAACAATAACATGATAACTATTAAGTAGCTTCGAAGTTAAGTCTTCATCATTTGATGATATGAGCCGTTGTTTTTGAAAGTGGTATAAGTCCATTCATTCATACGTTGAGATATTTAAGGGCTCGCGTTTGAATCAACTTAAAATTATTCGCATACGTTAGTCAATTCGGGTAATGTTTTTAAAACTATAAACTTGTTAAATTTTATTATATGCAATAATAATCAATAAAATGTTAAAGAAAATAAACGATTTTTTAGCTATAAATGGATATATACTACTTTCAATAATAACATATTATGAAAAATATAATCAATAGCAATTTTAAATTTATATTTTAATTGAAGTTTGCTTTTGTGAAATGTATTATTTAATGTAAGAAATAACATTAAAATGAGGACATACATGTCTTTATTTATAAATAAACATGTATGAAAAGTAAATTACTTCGTTAAGATAACTAATAATAACAAACTTATTCGTGTTTCAATCTCATTTCTCATTTACACTTAGCATAGTGAAGTATTTTTCCCAAAAAATGGACTTATACCACTTTAAAAAAAAAACATTCCTGCGATAACATTTTACAGTTCAACTTTTTTGGGTTAATTTATGAGGATATTGTGCACCATTGACTCTGCGATAATAAATATAAAAAGGGGATATCTATATCTGATTAAAACTAACATTAACTCGTTTTTTAAAAAAAATGGACTTGTACCACTTTCAAAAACAACGGCTCATATACAGTAAGCCTTAAACTCCATTGCAAGCACTAGACAACAGAATTTGTGAGAATCATCATACACTTACCACTTTATAGGTATTTGTAATTTAATCGAACCACTTCAAAAACTTTCTACAACGTATTTCAGAAATAGGTATGTGCTTGCTCAAGACGCTTAATTGATTACAATGCCACCGTGCGGACAAAACAACAAATACAGGGTTGGTTATAGGGTTTGTCGGTTTTTAAAAACCGGGTTTAAAAACCGGTTTTTTTATAAGTTTGTAAAATTCGAAAACCGGTTTTTAAATTAAAAAAACCGGTTTTATGCACTAGAATTAATATGTAAAAATGAATTAATTATTTAATTAAAAACGTTAACATTTTGACTTGAAATCGCTTCGGATACAAGCATATTGTAGTAGATAACAGTTTACTGTAAAACTAGTTCATATTTTCGGAAGAAAAATACTAAATGAAATTAAGATTTAAACATTATATTTTGTACGGATTTTAGTTATTTTAGTTTTTTTTTCATTTGGTTTTGAATGCAGTGTATTTTATTGTGTTATATTTTCGTGGATCCATAAATATTAAATGAACTCAAAAATTGTACGGATTTGTACGGATTTCAGTTTTTTTTTGGGGGGGTTTTGTATAGATAGATTATATTTTATTTTATTATACGTTTGTAATTCAATAAATATTAAAAGAACTGAAATTTTTTAAAATAAGTATAAATATTTATTTTCTATTTTAAATATATATTTTTGTGAAAATTCGAAAACCGGTTTAACCGTTTTTTTTTTGGGAATAGTGGAATTCGAAAACCGGTTTTTTCAAAAGTCCAAGTCGGTTTTTGTATAAACCCTAGTTGCTTAGTAAAGATAAAGCATCGCTATGACACTCAAGAGCGGGTCTTGGAAGCTGGGGTCTCATATTAGGGGAGGTCGTCATATTCGGCTACTTCACCCTAATGTAAGTTGTCATTTTGAGGGTTGGTAGGTTTCTGCATAATTTGGCCCAAATGTGCCTCACGTTAAAACGAAGATAGGATAAGTCATCCAAGTTGGTTAGAACGAAGAAAATATTATGTCTATCGATGACGAATCATTTTGTATTTTACTTCCTCTTGTATGGTCGGTGCACAACACATCTACCATTTCCGTACGACGAGTCTTCACTACTTCCGAGGAGCAATAACGAATCTATTCAGCAGTAATAATGTAACTTTTACTAAATGAAGAAATAGTAATGTATTGTACCTACCTATATTTTGTTTTATATTTTATGTTACTTTTACTGTTTTCGGTAGCTACTTGAAAAAGTAATGGGTTCGTGTAAGTGACGTAATGTGGAATTTACGTAATGTATGTATAATAATAGAGTATAAAGTATTAAAATGATACGGTTGAAAATTTTTCCGAAAAAGTTATTCACAGTTACATCGTAAATAAAAATATAACGCCATGGTTTTTTTTGTCTACAGCTCTATTATTTCATACCAACTGGCTATATTTTTTATTAAATTAGCTACAAGGGCTGAAATTTTCACACTAAGAGATATACGGAAATTTATAAACGATTTGAACAACAAAATTTATTTCCGAATTTCCTCAGTATATATACCTACAAAATATGAATATTTAATTTAAAAAATTCGTACCTACACATGAAAGTGACAGCAAGAAAAAGTATAAAGAAATTAATTTGCTTTGGATGAGGAAGAGTCCAACGACTTATTACTAATCTCAAAAAACACTACCCAAAAAACCGATCTAAATAATAACATAAACAAGTAAAATTCAATTTCTTGGACAACGCTTCTTAGTTCTCAGGACAAACCAAAATTTTCAAAGCATATTCTAATGTTTGAAAGGCATTAGATCTCACACATTTAAACTAATCATTATTTTAACATAACTTTATCTATCAGTAGATTACCACCAAAGACCAATAAAACATATCTTTGCAAACATACCGATAACTTATCAAAAAAAATTAATTATCAACTTATGTCGCCTGTCAGTCGCTGCAGAGCAAAATAAATTCCTCAAATTGCCATGCTGAATCAGAATTAATAATTACACAAGACTATGGTTATTAATAATTCATACCAAAATAAACCGTAACTAAAAAGGATATTGTACGATTTTTTAAGAAAATGTATTATTACCTGTCACGCGTGTTACCCACAGAATCGCACTGTTTTTTTTTTTTAACAGAAAAGCAAACGCTATCGATGCACCACAAAAACTGGAGAAGCTTCTTACTAACGCTGCCACATGTCACGGTTAATCCAACTTATTATAAACAGCTGAGCGCACAACAGGGCACAACACGACTATCGAACTCGCTATCTCGTTCTCTATTATCTATGACACGCGGCGTCTCCGATACAATTGTGCCGGAGCTGCCACAATATATTTTCGCGTTCGTTTTGGCATTGTGCCGGACTTCTCCGTTACGCTGAAATAATTTCGTCAGACGTATTCTGATGTGTCATCTACTTATTATTAATGCATAGCGCATCAATGGTCATCGTGTTCAATGTTTAGAGACGTAGATTTAATTATAGCCGAAAAATTTCCTTATTGAAAACTACAAGCTGGTGCCGCGGCGTTGTTAATTAGAGATCAATGATTCATAGTAGATCTTAAATAAAATCGTGATGTCATCGTTTCGAGCCTTTTTCTGTTTCCAAGAAATTTGTGGCGTTATTGGTCGATCATTAATGAAACACGTCCCACGTAGGGTGACACGTAAGGTGTTTTTAGATTTTTCGTTCGAGACTATTCCAGATAATGATGAAATTTATTTTAGTGCTTGCTGGGGATCTTTTAAATGAAGCTAGGATAGTTTTTTAAAGGAATTGATAGAAAAATGTTTTTATTGTCAAATAACTTTCTTCAATTCTAACAACATTTATCTAACATATTTTTCATCCGTGTTGCAGTATAAAAATGTTGTGTCGAAAAATACTGTTTCGTGTAAGAGAAACATGTCAGATTTTTTATTTGTGTATTTTAGGACAAACATTTCTCTGACACACCGATAACTTTTTCACGTATTTATCTAATATTAATGACACGTGTAAACTATCGTTAAAATCTGCCATTTTCGAAGTGTTGTATTTACGTACTACAAGAATACTGGTAACTATCTGCTTACCTATATGTATAACTAATCTAATCGGCAAACTAGTTGAGGTAATTGATACAACATGGGAAAACGTTTGTAAACACTTAGTTAAGGGGCTTCGAATAACACAGGTGATTTCTGAAGGTAAGTCTCTATAAATTGTTCGTACAAAAGCATTCACTAACAGTAGAACACATAGTGCTACAGTGTCTCAAATTCATGGAAAAGAGAAAAATGTTTAACATCAGCACGGGGCTAAAACAGTGATGTCGAACCTTTTTCAGAAGTGGGTCAAATTTTGTTCATTATTTTTTTTAATACTAGCCAGTGGGTGACTAAGTCAGTGGTAAAAAGGCTACCAATAATTTGGAAACACCGAAAAATTTTTAATATTTTCAATCCTCTGTTCTCTCTTTTATGATATAAAAAATAAGTTTATAAAAATCAACGCGTGGGTCATTTAAAAAGCCTTCGTGGGTCAGTGTCTGACCCGCGGGTCATAGGTTCGCCACCACTGGGCTAGAAGGAATTACTGGCGATTTAAATAAGATAGAACTCACCATAAAGTTTATAAAAGAAACGAAAGTATGCAATAATATTATATGTATAATATCGAATAATAAAATAAACTAAAACTAGAAATATGTGGCACACAATCAAATTGTAGTGTAACTAATTCTAAGAAATATATACTAATGTAAAATAGCTTGCTAAAATAGGTACTGTTGTAGTCGCTAATGACTCAATTGTTGATGCGAAGATAAATAAACGCACTAAAAAAACAGTATTCACTCGATGTCCGCGCCTTTTTGTCACTTGCAAAAACTATTTGTCGTCATAATTTTTTAACTATGTAAAATACATAAAAAAAAGTGTTTCGGATGAATGTTATCACAACTGAAAACAGTGTTTCAAAAATATAAATATTTGTACACTGGTTACTGTACCGGAAAAGATTTTAAAAGAAGTTTTAATGATTAGTTTACATATTATATTCACAATCGGTATTCATTCTATCTTTCTTCTTGTACAACTACGTAGATTATAGTATCAAATAGTTGAACTAACTGAAAAGTACACGTACGCAAAAAGCAGTGGAAATACGCGACTCATTTGCTATTGTTAAAAAAAAAAGAATGGAAGTAACAAAATTTTGAAAGAAAATAAATCTTAATTCCGCATTGACACCTTTCCAAGACCTGTTTATGCACGAATTTCGCTTTCCACGAATATGTTAATATTTCGGGGATGATTCAAAATGTGGGTAGTCTCATATGATTAATCAGAGCATATATTAGTGTTCTAAATTGTAAAACAATTTGATCACTTCTACGGGTTGTTTAAAACTCTTATGAGTAAGCGAGAACCCACGGTAGGGGAGAAGCGTATAGTGCCTATACGAGCTATAGTGACTTAGGTGTGAAGTCACTCAGCGGGGTCTTACCCGACACCCTGCTGGGTACTGGCCGCTAAACGGGCCCCCTACTACCTCTTGCAGGACTGTATTTAGAGAAGACCAGGAAAAAACTGGGGCCCTAAGGCTCTCTAAGACCAGGGCAAAACCGGGGCCCTAAGGCCGTCAAACCAGGACAAAACCGGGGCCCTAAGGCCCTAAGACCAGGACAACACCGGGGCCCTATGGCCCTAAGACCAGGGCAAAACCGGGGCCCTAAGGCCCTAAGACCAGGACAAAACCGGGGCCCTAAGGCCCTAAGACCAGGACAAAACCGGGGCCCTAAGGCCCTAAATACAGTCCTGCAAGAGGTAGTAGGGGGCACGTTTAGCGGCCAGTACTCAGCAGGGTGTCGGGTAAGACCCCGCTGAGTGACTTCACACCTAAGTCACTATACCCCTTATCTTGCCCTTGGGCGCCTAAAACCAGAGCGTTGGAGGGGAGCTTGGAGCAGTGGAGTTTTGCCCGGAGCAGGAGCGGAGCCGGAGCACGGAAAATTTTTACTGCTGCACTGCTCGAATTTTTTTTTATTATTTGAATTTTCTCTTATTTTATAAGAGCAGACGAATGAAATATTTTTAATAAATACCAATCCTCAATTTTTCATGATTGAAAAAATATTATATCGTAGGGCCGCGCAGCCCGGTGTTACGGAGGCATGGTACTTTCTTTGCGCGAAAATTAAGCATTCTTTATGAATTTTTTTTCTATATCAAAATAAATAGTTAGAAAGTTGGGGTTTGTTGCAAAAGAAAGATCACGGCTTGAAGTATTAAAATAATTTTTATTTAAAAAAAAAAGCATCTGGAGCGGAGCAGGAGCGGAGCTGGTGCAAGTATTTTGATGCCGAAGCGGAGCAAATAAAAAATGTCTGCTCCAACCCCCTGCCTATACTTTGGCGCATGCGTACACTGGTCGAAATTTAAAGTCAATTTTCTGGAAATCTAAGTGATTCACGACACAATTTTATTCTATATTTTTTACTTATTTTTTTTTTCATGCAGAATCATCATCCCTCCGCTTGTACCACCGGTTACAGGACACCCTGTATATGATACATTCGCCAATCCGCGCGTGCAATGCAATGGAGGCGATAAGTTAGCTGCACAGGAAAAAAGAGTACACTCGTCCCGACTCACTTTCAGCGACAGGTACAGAACGCAATTTCGATCAAGAAACCTACAGTGAATATGTCAAACATTCCCATCCCGATAATCGTGATTTTTTTCCAAGTCGGCCGCTATAATGTTCCTGGACGTCGAAAACGAAACATCAGCGTGATTACGTGCCGGTAGAGACCGGTAGGATAATTACACTGATTGGTCCCCCGAACCGGATGTGATGCTGCGCGCGCACGCTACCGTCTGCCTGTTTAAGCTGAACGTGAAACGAGTGTTATCCGTGCTGGCACGCCGATATCATCGGGACACCGGTTACGTTATTATTAATCGCGTTAACGGCGCTGATACTGCCCTCGACTCTGGTAACCCAACGGCAGATCAGATTAGAACTTTTCATTCCTGGTCTTCGCGTTGCTCCTGAACTCACTCGAATCGGATAACCGCCAGTGCTTACGCGTGATCTCGGAGCCATAAAGTCTTAACGAGCTCTGGTCGCATATAGGGTTGCGATCATTTGTCGAATTTTTCGGTATTCGAATATTCGAATGCTTCGGTTGCTCAATTATTTGGTGAATATAATTCGAATATTCAAGTATCCAAATACTATTCGAATATTTAAGTGTATGTTGTATTTATAATTCACACGATACTATTCGAATACATCAGTATTCAAATACATCAGTATAGTATTCGAATACTGAAATATTCGAATACTGAAATATTCGAATATTGAAATATTCGAATACTGAAATTTTCGAATACTGAAATATTCGAATACAGAAATATTCGAATACTGAAATATTCGAATACTGAAATATTCGAATACTGAAATATTCGAATACCGAAATATTCGAATACTGAAATATTCGAATACAGAAATATTCGAATACTGAAATATTCGAATACAGAAATATTCGAATACTGAAATATTCGAATACCGAAATATTCGAATACCGAAATATTCGAATACCGAAATATTCGAATACTGAAATATTCGAATACTGAAATATTCGAATACTGAAAATATTCGAATACTGAAATATTCGAATACTGAAATATTCGAATACAGAAATATTCGAATACTGAAATATTCGAATACTGAAATATTCGAATACTGAAATATTCGTATAGTATTCGAATATATACTTAAATATTCGAATAGTATTCGAATACTTAAATATTCGAATAATAACATTCGCATACTCTAATATTCGAAGTTTCTTCGTAGCATTCAAATACTTGTAAAATATTCGAATATTAAATTAGTCTCACCCCTAGTAGCATATCACTGAACTCGAAACTAATCAATGGTCAAACGCTTACTTTTTTAATGAATGTTTGAACCAGTTGAAACGAATCGAAATACCTTCTTACTAATAAAGCGTGTTTAAGGATGTATCGGACCTATCTTCAAAGTGGTACCAAGTTGATGAAAATTTGTGAGATTGTTCGTTCTAATCTTCCTGATGTACACCAAAAATTTTAAGCGAATTTACTAAACGGTTGCTGAGTTATAACGATTTTAATTTTCACTGATTTTACACGTACTTTTATAGAAAGAGACGATCTTGGCAGATAAAACAGCTGGAAAAATATTGAAGAAATGGTACCAATGTTTTCAATTCTTTTTTACATGTAGTATATGGATAGATGAAAATATCTGCCCAGTTTCAATTGTTTTCACTACACCGTTTTAAAGAAATAAATTGTAACTTGAGAAAATTGTGAATTCAGGGCATTTTCAGTGCCAAAAGTTTAGCAAATAATGTTTGAAAAGCATTTGCAAAATGAAAAATACCTTTCTAGGAGTAAAAATAAGACTCCAACTGTCGTTCGAGTTCCTTACATCTAGATATTTAAATATCTCAAATTTCATATACTTTTGTCTAATATTGTACGTCCGATACATCCTTAAATCAGATTTGTGTTAGAGTCGTTGAAATATAATTTCGAGGAATTATGCTTGGCCAGCAACCAGTTACTGAGGCAATGCTAAATCTATTATTGTTATCCAATTTTTAGAGTGTGAATGGATGAATTTAAGTACTCAGTCGTGAAGAGAATATTGTTGGTCCAATTTACATTGTAACTGTCATAACAGTGCCAATATGTGGCAATCAATTATAAAAGTACTGTCCTCAAAGAGGTTTCGATAGCAGCCATTATTCTGGATTGCAAAATACACTTTATTTCACCCACTGATTTCTGAAATCTTCATTATGAATCAAAAAATAGAAAATACTGCAGCAAACATCATTCTGTAAGTTTGTAGTATAACAAATTTTCAAATTAACGTTTATTACTTTCGGGATGTATTTCAGAAATATTTTCATTTCCTTTACGCAATACCGTAATATGCAATTTGAATCATTTGATCTTCGCGCCAGAACTTCGAAGATTATGCAAGTCGTGAAGATCGTTGGAATACAGTCAATTACTGATGTCGCAATTACTCAACCATCTACATATATCAATCGCAAGTGGACAATGAAAAAAGAAGCAAGAATACGTAATGTACTCCCTATCCACGCAAAGAAGGCAAACATGTCGTACGTAGAATATTCTACTTAATGTTTCGATGAACTATTATTACTGCTCTTAATTTGTTTAACTTCTTATATTAGTTTTAATACATTAATAATCATTCGAAGATCATTCAATATGCTTTCACACCGATTATAACGCAGTATCAGTACAAGTACTTAAAGAAGAAAATTTCGTTGCCTCTGGGGACACTCAAAACAAGCATTACGATTCGTCGATGTCTTCTCTGCGTGTAATACTACAATACTAATCAAGTGTTTTAAACATGATGTAAGTTTTTGTCTAATAAGGGAAGTTCGGCAACTCAAAAATTAAAAAAATCTGACACTTTGTAGAAATGTAACTCAACTGATGCTAATAACGTACCTATTTTTTTATTCGGCAATAAAACTGGCCTAAGGGTGAAAACACCCCCTCGAAGAAATCGTGAGTAATCATAAAACACATAATGTTTTAGAATTTCGAGACTTCTAAAGAAGAGGAAATGAAATATTGATTGGATGTTTTTAAATATTTTTGTAAAATATCAGACATCAATTTACGTCCGTTTACTATTTACTACCAATATATTTTTTAACACGTTCACTGCCACGCAATTTTTTCATAGATTTTCACTACTGCTATACTATTGTATACAATTGCCCTCAACATTCATTCAAGTTTGTGCTGCCGAAAAGAAAGACATTTAATAGTTCAATAATGCATTTGTTATCTTACACTATTCTCACTGATATTACCGTTACTCGCAAATTTAAAAGTGGTAGAGTTCACTCATTGTCAGCTTTATATGGAAGTGTTGTAAATTAAAAGTGGTGGTCACTGACGACCTTCAAGGCGCCACTGGAAAGTCTAGTTACAGTTACATTCATAGCAGTGAAAGTATTAATGAATTTTGAATCTTAAGTATTCATTCAATTCAATTGGTCGTTTCAACAAATTTAATTACAGAGTATTTCAGCATCAATGACTACATTGTTTGGATTTCAAAAATATTTAATAGCTCTTGTTCAATGAATGTTCAGGAATGTTGGTAAATAACGATACTACATCTAAAGAAACCAATCTTAAGGAATCATCATCAATTTGAACATTCTTAATTTCTTTACAAAACTGCCAACTGTCTACTGTGTGGTAGGGAAGGTTACCAACTATTTTTGAAAGAATATTAGCTAAGAAGCTCGAAAGTTTATACGTGGGACCACCAATAGATGAAACTATGATTCTCCATGACAAATTTTCTTTATGTGTTTTTGGTAAGGCGTATGCTCTAGGTGCTATGGCGTTATACGTCTTTAAGTGCTTGCTAGTAAGTTCATTGATTTGATTCTTTTTAAAAAAGTTAGAAACAATAGAGTTAGATTTCCTTTCAAAGGTACTAGTGTATTCAAATCTGCTTTTGGCGTAAGTATTCGTGTCATCTAATAATTTCATCACTTCCGAAATATAAAAACCTTTATCAACTACAACTGTTGTATTTCCTTTATCAGATTTTAAGACCAATAAATTATCGTTTCTTTTGAAAAATTGTCTAGTTTACATCGGACAAACTTCCAGACTTCTAGAGAGACGTATATACGAACATAAAAGAAATATTTTGTTATCCCCCTTACAACATACGGCTCTAACCAAGCATTCTTTGGAGTTTGATCATAGGTTTGACTTTAACAATGCTAAAATTGTTGATAAAGAAAATAATTGGAACCTGAGGATTATTTTAGAGACACTACATATGATTAAACAACCTAGCGTGAATCTCAGGTATGAAACACCTAAGATACAAGAATATTACGCAACATTACTAAAGAAGTAATGGGTTATGATGTGTCTGTCTATTTTACCTCCTTATGATCACTCTACTATTTACATATTCTATGCATTTTATGTATCTTTATTAGCTCTACTACACCTATGAGTAGATATGTTATATTAAAGAAAATTATAAAAATTTGATCACACGAGCTCAATGTTTGGTTTGTTGCCTTGAATGTATGTTTGTTAAAAATCTTGGGGTTTTTGATAATTTCAAATTGCTAACGGCTTTGTTTTGGCCACAGTCTGTTTCACCTCTAGCTATGTCTGTGTTGTCTGCTTGTTACTTCAGTCTGCTTCCAACCGACTCAGGAGTCGTTTGCTTTTATAAATGCTACGACACATCTTTCACCAGCAAGCGTAATTTTATATAATTTATCTCACTTTCCTTGAGGATGGTTCAAATCATGAACCGAAACGTCGGATTTTTCTATAATTAATTACGAAATAGCGGTGTTTTCTTTATTTTATTTTCAAATAATAAAATAAATTGTTGTATAGTGACCGAATCAACGCGCCAATATCATCTTATTTAAAAACTAAAATGTTTATGTTTTTGATAAATATTCAAAAAAGCATTATCAATGGATTACTGGGGTTTTCCTGATGAAAATGAGTCCAAACACGAAGCAATTCGGTCCATTTTTACTGATCGTTGTGTGTGTCAAAGGTCAGTCACCGTTCAAGTTTTCGCTGAATTCGGGGAACACTGGAATTCAAACCGTGTATTCATAATAAAAAATAGACCGAATTACTTCGTGTTTGGACTCATTTTTCTCGGCATAATCTCGCCAATCCATCGGTTATACTCTCATTACGATGTAATGCCAAATATGAAAATTTTAATATTCAATAATGGATGACTCAAGTCGCGCACAGGCCCGCCGACTGAGGGCACTCGCTGGCGCGGTAGTTCACTCATTCTTAGTTTATCTCGTTCACTCTCCTCAGCAGTGGATTTGAACGAGGACCCTGAGAAAGGTGAATTTATTAGGTGCTAACTACTTCCCCTGCCCAGGATTACCGCAAATTTTACGGTCCAGAATCTTTCTCCACGATCCGGGGAACAGTGTACATCGAAATATAAAAAAACATAGACTTCATACGAATGAATCCTAAAAAACGAAGTACCAAAAGAGATTTCTAAAAAAAAAAATAAGCCACCCGCGAACGCTGTTTCGCCAAAGAAAAGCAGCGCGTGATGGAGAGCCCAAAGAAGTTACCTGGAGGAGCCAATCAATAGCGTCGAACCAAGGCAGTCCCCGAACGTAGCATGTTTACCGAAGAAGTAGCAGCTCCGACCGAAGCTCTGGCTGGCCGTAGACCGAGGCAATCAGCTGTGGATGCGGAATCACGGGAGAGAAGGTGGAAGAAGCCAATTCAGCGACGCTAATTCGGAACGTGCTGGTATACGAAACGCTTCCGCACTGTTCCTCGCCTCCCTCTTCATTCTCGCTCGAAAACAGTTGTCGGGCGCTCCGTCGCGTTCCCGCTCGCTCCCTTTTGTCCGGGCGTCTCTGTTCGTCGCACGGAACCCCCGGCAAGGATCACGGTGATCCCCGGCGCAGAATGGGTAGCCTCGCCTCCGAAATTCTTCGCTTGTACACACTTGGCTCGTGCTACGAGAAACGTGGGAAGATTCTCAGGCCTGGAAGCCGTTCATGCCCCCACCAAGGTGCGAGGCAACACGCGATGCCATGGCTGCGTTGCCTGCACGCACATCCACTTGGGGGCGCGCGCACATGTATTGTAACCCACACGGACGTGCTGCATACGGGACTATAGAGGCGTCGTGCTCTCCTTCTCCTATCGCATTGTGCGCCGAGCCGTGCGTCCTCTTTGTGAGGCAGAAGAGCCAACCTGGCCCGTAATGTAACCTTACCGTGGCCCCATTGCCGCTTGTTGTGCACATAATATGAGGCTATTGTACTGAGCACGGGCCATATTGTTGCCCACATCTCGGCGGCACCCTGCCACGCCAACGGCAACGACGATCCCCCTTTTCTTGTTACTCCTTTGCCCCCTCGCTTCCCTCGCCCGTTTCGGAGGAACCAGTGTTCTCGCTCACCATTCTTCTCTCCTTCTCGCCCTCTGTCTATGGTCTGGCTGACGCCTCTGCGACTCGAGACGGAACACCGGGATTTCGGCAAGAGTTCGCGCGGCGCTCATGCGATTAATCTTTTACCGGCCGTGTTTGTGTGATGGATGTCTTTAGATATATTGTTTCGCTGGAGCCATTTTTTTTTTCTCGCGCACCGCTGTTGCCTTCTTTTTCAACTTGGTTAAATTGTTTATAGGGGGTGTTCGGGAAATTTGAAATTTAAAAAATTTGAAAATTCGCGGAAAATTGCATTTTAAGCGATGATAATAACGTAAGCATTTTTGGCGGCGGGCAATGAAACGGTTCTAGAGGTGAAAACACCCCCTCAAAGAAGTTATGAATTTTTGGATTACCCTGAATAGCTGCGAAACCGTAACAGATACCGAAGAAACGTTTAATTCAATGTTTTATAGTTTTTGATACCCTATAATATGACGACAAAGAATGTTCTGAAAATTTTTTCCAAATTTGAAAATTTTGCCATTTTTTTCGAAAATTCTTTATCATCATATTGTAGCATATCGAAAAACTATGAATGTTTGAATTAAACGTGAGTTACCGAACATCCGAACATCCCTTGTTAGTTCGTTGTGATTTATGAGAAAAAAGTTTATAAGGATGTTGACGGGTTTTTAAGGGAAACTGAAGTGTATTATGGTGCTTTTTGGATACGTAGAATGTACACTATACGGGGTGCATAAAAAAGGGTGATTCTTTATGCAAAAATAAATCAAAAGTGTAGAATAAAATTTCTTTTCGGGACGATCGAATTTCAAAAATGCATCCAACTACAAAGGAACAGAATTTATCAGTAAATACGATACAACTTTGAAACTTTTGCAGTGTCCAGAAAGATGGAAGAAACTAAATACATAATTTACATCCACTGATTTGTCTCAATTTTCCATTTTCATTTTAATAGGTACATATTTTCTATATTCTACACCTATATACAATTATATACCCGCTGTATTCTCTAAATATAAGAGTTAAGAATTGGTGTATTTATACACAAAAAGTCTATCCATATTTGAAGTAAAATTGCATTTTTTTGAATACCATATTTTTCTATTAACGATTATATTGTATTTTTTCTACAAGTACATTACAGTATTTGTGTTCTAAAATTCTTGAACTTATGGTATCCATAAAATAGTGATAAATATTCAGAACTTAACTTTTAACATATCTAAACATTAATAAACTACTAAACAATACGAATTTAAATTTACTAACGCAATTAAGAACCAGCCAGCATGCATGACTGAACCGTTTTTTGGTTGAATTCTTGAAACTCACCAGATAAAAGTACTTTAAATCCTTTCTTGCAAAGTAATATGTGGTTGTGATGACATTTCTAATACCGACTGGCCAGTCGGTTACCTGTTTCCTTGCAGCAAGTTCTACTGCTAGTAGCACATGTCTATGATATCGCCTACCATTTTTCCGTGCATCATAAAGTCATATCGGATATACTCATGGACCTTTTCTATTATCTTTGTGCTTTGAATTCACCGCTAAAATTCGCCTCACATATTAATTGAAAGAAAAGGGCAATAGTATAGAACTTTTAATTTCCCCCAAATATTAAAAAATCTAACTATTTCAGACCTGATGATCACGGTACTGATCCTGAATAAAAAGCATGGCACACAAAGTTGCTAGGGATAATTTTTTAAGAAAGCATTTCCGACTATATGTTTACTGGAATTTTTATAGCTTAGAATTTAATTTTCTACGAGATTCCAAGTTGGTGTCCTTTCGTCTGGGGCTCCCAGTATATATTGATGTAATGAAAAATAATTACAGTTAATGGAATATCATGGCATTTATTAAACACGTATATTTTGGTGTCTTAAGAATTGAAATTTTTTTTTCTGATGCGTAACAATTTTATTGACAGCCTTTAAAAATTAAGTAGTGCAAGAATTATTTGTCTTCGAGGTTTCCAGAGATTAAATAGCACAGCCTAGATCCTTTATCCCCATATGTTTAAGTGAATTCATAGCATTACTTCTCTGTTTACATTAGAAAATGTGTAGGTTCTATTTACAAAAAAAAATTTGTACCATCTTCCAAATCTCAAAGTTAGCGACATTTGAGGGGAAAGTGATAATACACACTTTCCAGTTACATACGTCTTTGTTAGAATCTTATTGGTACCATCGGTACCTTATTGCAATTTTATATATACTTTTAGAAACTACAATTTTAAAATAAAATACAAAGACTGTGAGAAAAATAGTAATGTTTGTTTTACGTTCTTCGATTTTTCGAAAACATTAATACTGCAGCTCTTTCCAAATAGCACAAAGACAGCTTACGTACACCCGAAGAACGTCCTTTCCAGACGTACTGTACGTCCTCGTTAAGTTTACAAAGTGCCACGTTCTGAGCACGTGCTGTGCCAACATTCTCAGAACGTTTTCCGAATGTGCGCGGGTAAAGTTAAATACGTCCAAAAGGCGTCTTAAGGACGTTTTGCAGACGTCGTAAAAGCGTCTTAAAGACGTCTTCAGCAGGTCTGGGTTAGGACATTAACCCTCGGTTGTCACACCTACTTTTTCGAACGCCACACTGGGTCAATTTGACCCTGCCAATTTTCAATCAGTTGCTATTTAAAAACTATTTGTTAAATTAAGTCTAAAAAATTCTGAGATAAAGTTTGAACATTGTAGAATATATGCCCATCGTTGAAAGTTGACATTTGAAGTGTCATCATGCTTAAAAAAAAATTTGAAGCAATAACAGTTCCGACAAAAAGTTTTTTGCTTAAAAAATTACATCAATTTGATCCAGTGTGACAACCGAGGGTTAAGAAAAAAATTTGGCGGTGACGAGAATAGAACCCAGGTTTCCAGCTTACGAAGCAACCGCTTTTCGCAACTACACCAAACACTTCCTTGCAAATACCTACCATTAATTTCTAGGTATATAAATATTATTAATTGTTTATAAACTATGCGCATTGACGCGCAATATTCTACAGAATATCATCATTCGACCTCTAGATTCACGGCTTAAAATTTCACATTCGTCTTAAGGGGGGAATCCTATTCTTTCGGCTAAAAACATAGCAAAATGTGGGATTTTTTAAAAAAAAAAACAGCGTTTTGATTCATCTGAAATTTGGACCATGTTTTGATGCATCTTTGAAGAAGCTGTAGGTTTTTTTTCATTAATTTCTAACCATAAATATAGTAGTTATGCATGATCGACCATCACGCCGCATAAAATTCGTCGTCCGTTGGCATGCATGATATTTATCTACCAGGTAGTCTGAAACAGCAAAATAAAACAGCGTTTTATTTTATACATATGTAGCTTGAAATTGGTGAACCAGCAGAAAACAAAAAAATTTATTGAACAGTGTGGAGAGTTTTCAAACTGAAAGGGCTGAACCTTTAATTTTTGCTGTCCAATTTTGGCGCCAATGCTCTTACGTAACAAAAGAAGTACAGAGCTTAGCGGTATTCTGGTTCATCAAATTCAAGCTACATATTTTTCTGTATCAGATTACCTGGAAGGCAAATATCATGCACACCAGCGGGCGACGAGTTTTGCGCGGCGTGACGCATAACTCCTATATTTATTATTAAAAATGAATAAAAAAATTTGCAACTTTTTCAAGAATGTATAAAAACATGGTCCAAATTTCAGATGCTACAGTTTCAATTTTATCAACGAAAACTGGCCATTAGTGATAGTCATGAAGCCATTTTTCGTTGATATAATCGAAACTATACACTGAAAAAAAATCCTTCCGTCATTCAGTAGATTTTTATATAAAAAATAAGCCCCCAAAATTTCAGAAAGATTGGTGCAGTAGCTTGTGAGATATCTCGCTCACCGCTTTTTGAAAAGGCATCTTGGATGTCGTTGTGTTTTTATTATAAAAGTAAATATTTTTCTACAAAAAAATTACCAAATGTTCTTTAAATGTTGCTGTTTTAAGTGCAAAAAGTTCTGTAATGAAATATGCTTCCGCTTTTTCAAAAGAAATTCACAAACCTTCGCCTCTTTTCGGCCTCCTGACTAGGTACCTATAACCCCTTAAGGCAGTCAGATCGCTCGTAAATCAAGTATTTTTTGCGAATTAATTACAAGGAGATGAACACAAATTGTGACTAGTACGTTTGGGTAATGTTTATTAATACTATAAACCGTAAAAAAGAAATGATTTGAATATTATATACATATGTATGGCAGCGCTACAGTCGTCTGATATGTAGGCGTTTTTTTTTGGAGCCGCTGTAATTTTACAGTGATTCTGGCCGTAAGAAATTTAACTGTGAAATATCCTCTGAAATTTATACTTTGCCCTGGCCCCTATTCTGCCCTGAACCTATTGAAAAAGAAAAAAAAATCAAAATTATAAAAATGGTGGCAGCAAAACGGCAAATTTTAAAGAAACGTCATTTTTCGCCAGGGAAAAGAGCCATTCTATTTTTTTTTTTTTTTTTGACAAACCAGGAGTTTTTACAGACTTATGCGTAGGTTCAGGTCGTAACTAGACATGTTTAATATATGCTGAATTTTTTTCAAATCGACTGATACCTCCGTTTTTTCCCAATCACTGCAAAACGAAGAGGAAATATGATTCCGAGAAAAACGCGCTTAAAGTTTCGAAAGAGGAATCTAGTCTACCCGCGTGCGCGCAGAAACGGTTTATGGCGCGCTCGACCTTTTCGGCTGTAAAATCCTCAATTTTGCGAATTTCAACATAAACTAAACGGCATTTTAATCGGGAAGGGTGGTACTTTCTAAAAATGCAAAAAAATCGAGTTTCTGACTGTCTAGTCCCGTTAAGGCAGGATACCACTTTTGCACTTAAAAAAAATTGAAATTTTTTTTTTGTTCTTTAAGTACTCTTTCAAGTGTATAGAATCGAAATTCATTCATTAGAAAGGTGGCCGAAACCTCTTTCTTGTGTAAAAACCGGTTTGGAGCAGATATATAAATCTATATAAAACTTTAAACGCGTTTTTCTCGAAACGATGTTTTTCAAATCGGCGTGTCAGATTACTCTTACAATTTTCATCGGATTGACTTGAAACTTTGCACAATTCTTCCCCGTGGTATAATCTAACGATGTGCGTAGAAATTTTGCTGTAGCGTTGTTATTTTTTTTTGGTGCACAATTTTATAAACTTTTTTAAACTTTTTTACCCTAAAAAATTGACCTTTTTGTTCAAATGAGCGCCATTTGCTTAAAAATCGAAATTTCGTAAAATCCCTACGTACAGCATTAAAAAATATTGTTGTTAATAGGAACATTGTTTGGTTTTTTTTCTAGGAGCCACGTACAGAGCGGAATTTGACACGCCGTCTAACGGTGTTCCTCCAAAGGAATGTATTTTGGCGCCACCTACAAGAGATTATTTTTTACTTTTTCAGTTTCAAAAAATGTGTAATTACAGATTAAAGTTACATTAATAAATGACGGAAACCGATTTTGTTTCTGCGCATTCTTTGTATGCGAAAAAAATTCATGAAAAACGCCTCCAAAATCGCAGTCAAAGGTGGTATCCTGCCTTAAGGGGAGGTTCTGGTCTAAAGCCCCAAAAAATAGGTGATATTTAGGAATTAATTAAAGGAAAACTACTATATATAATTTAATGGGACTTGTTGCATTGTATTAAGGATGTCTTATGTTATAGAAATATATTTTTTGTTTTATAATTAATCAGTGCAAACAGCCCTGGGGAGTCGTTAAAGTTAAGGCGTCAAAAAATTGATCCAAATCGGTGGGACCTGTATCTCTAAAAGTTATTATCCGATTCGACTGAAACCTTTTTTATTTTGAAGATTATTCTTTTTTCTAGGGGGGGACTAAAAAAAAATTACAAAAATTACATTTTTTTTAGAAAATAACGACACTTCACGTTTGAAATCACTTTTCCCTGTATTTTTCGTTCTTTCAACGCCTTTAAAAATTATAAATTTTCAACTTTTTGTAATTTTTTTTAGTTCCCCCCCTAGCCAGAAGTATATTCTTCAAAATAAAAAAAGTTTCAGTCGTATCGGATAATAACTTTTGAAGATACAGGTCCCACCGTTTTGAAAACACTGTTTCGAGAAAAACGCGTTTGAAGTTTTACGTGAGCGCCGAGTGGCCGGTCGTGACCCATGCATTTGCCGCTACTCAAATGCCTATAACTTCGTGAATTTTACGAATTTCAACAAATCCTTTTAAACACGTTTTCCTAAAAGGTTGAACATTCGAAAAATGAAATAAAAACAAAATCGACATTTAGACCAGAACCTCCCCTTAAGAAACGGACGTTCCTAGAACAAACGAAATTTAAGTCTTGAGAACATCCGCAGGACTTAAGAAACGGACGTTCCTAGAACGTACTAAATTTATGTCTTGAGAACATCCGCAGAACTTTTGCGCCGGACGTTTCTAGAACACCTGATATCGAAGTCCTACGAACATCCCAGGTGTGTTCAAAATGGACGCAGGACGTTCAGATATAAACTGGACATGAAACGGACGTCCTCGGGAAGTACGACGCCACCTGGGTGACATGTCAGTCGAAGCAAAGATGTCGTTTGATGCAAAAAATAGCTTCTTCGCGTTAACCACAAAAGCAACAGCCGTGAACAAAATGTAAGAATTGTAATGCCGCTTATCTGATTTTACATGTATGAATTTATTCGCGGGCTTGTAATAGCGAAGTAAGCCAACCCGATGCGGGTACTCCCTTCTACAGCTTCCTTGGCGTTGCAAGTTGCAAACAGAAACTACACGACGGGTTACTGCTAATTTTAAGAAAATTGTATTTGAAGAGGCGACAGTGTAACGCTTCATTGGCCAAGCATTTATGAAACGGCGAACAAATCGTTTGTAAGTCCAGGTCCAGGTGCTCCCAGTTACAGGTCTGAGCAGCCGCTGTCAGGCGAATTGATCTTCCAAGAAGCGGAGTGGATTTCACAAATTTGAAAAGCGCGTAAAGATAAGGGAATGCTTCCTACCCTTGCATGCGGGTACTAATACGAGCCGCGCCATCGATAATCGGTGTCGCGTAATAGACGTGTTCAAAGGGCGCCAGTCCGCTTGGGCATTAATTATCGAATTCAGGAATGTCGCTCGAACAACGCCGCTACAAGCAATTCGCCGTGCATAGAAGTAAGAGACGTGATAACTGCGGGGCTTAAACAGGGGACGACAGGATATTATTAAACCGTGATATTTCCGTTTGGTCGTTTTGCAGTTTAAAATGCGGGCAACGTAGGCTCGCACGTCAATAATCAATTTCCATCAGGCTTATTGGAGGTTTACGAGGGTTTTCATTTCAAGGCGTATTATTAATCGCGTGCTGTTTTTAGTTGCCTCGCCCCGGAGACGTGCACGCGATTATGAGCAGAACGCGATGCGCGATGCAGTACTTGGTGTAATAGACCGAGAGCCAGTGAACATTTTACCTACGTCATTTTTAAATGGAAATAATTCTTATGTTATGAAATCATATATACAGACGATAACGGAAACCATCGTCTGGCGGCCGGGCGGACGTTGAAAGTGCAAAAAAAAAAACAGTAAAATTACGTCATTTTTTAATGGCTGATTTTTTGTGTGGTAATTAATAACATAATGGTAAGTTATCAAAAAATGTTGCCAGACGTTTTTATTAGAACTTAAGGGGTGCCAGACGGTCATAAAGTTGCATTTTTACAATGATCATTTACGTCATAGATAAATGGCTGTTTCTTTTTCTAAACTTTAATTTAGAACCCCTTTAACACTAATATACAATTGCCAGACGAAAATCGCGGAACTAACACCTTGCCAGACGTGAGCGAAGTCTCGGCCGGCGCGCACATCGACACCTCGACGCTACGCTTAATCCATGACTGTAATACTTCCTCAACAATTATATACGTTTTCCAGACGTACATATCGAAACTAACATTTTATCAAACAGCTGCAATGTTAAATGTACATACCTTTTCGCTGTTGGCGTGGGGGAGCTATTCCACGTCAAAACGGATAGGTGAAATTTTAGTTTCACCGATTCTCTTCAAAATTACAGCATTTGACGATAACCTTGCAAACACAAAGCATACTGAATTTTAAAGGCCGAAATATTTAATGTGAAAGTTTTAAAAATTGAAACATAATCGGCTGACGCGTCATCAGTTAAACTGTAATATCTCGGTCATTTTTAAAGATAATGCCTCCGTCTTGGGCTCATTTTAAAGCTGAAGGAATGCTGAGAATATCTGCTCACCATATAAAAGATTAGCAATAGTGAGCAGATATTCCTATTATTTTTCTCGAGAATACTGAAAACACTGAACGAAAAGTTTGTTTTATTGTATCGTATATAAATACTTTCCTACGCTAGGCGATTGTTTTGAAAACGCGTGCGTGCGGACTAGGGTTTGTCGGTTTTAAAAAACCGGGTTTAAAACCCGGTTTTATTTATAAATTTGTAAAATTCGAGAACCGGTTTTAAATTTAAAAAACCGGTTTTATATAAATACTAGAATTAATATGCAGAAATGAATTAATTATTTAATTGAAAACTATGTAGTAGTTAACAGTTTACTGTAAAACTAATCATATTCTCAAAAAAAAAAATACTAAAGGAATAATGTATAATTTGGTAACACCTTTTAAAATATTTATATTTTGTACGGGCTTTAATTATTATATTTTTTTTATTTGGTTTTTATAGATAGAGTATATTTTATTTTGTTATATTTTCGTAATTCCATAATATTAAGGAAACTGAGATTTTTTAAAATAAGTACAAATATTTACTTACTATTTTAATTATATTTTTTGTGAAAATTCGAAAACCGGTTTAACCGGTTTTTTGGAAATAGTGGAATTCGAAAACCGGTTTTTTTCAAAAGTCGGTTTTTGTATAAACCATAGTGCGGACTGACCACGGGATCCGTGCAGTTCCAAGCGGTGTGCACTGTCGTAAGTTTTATTTTTTTGTTGACTGTTCCCAAAATCTCTCCACTTTTTTGAAAAACGCATTTATTACCTGATGGCTCATCGAATCGAATGGTATTTTTTTCAAGCCGGATCGTGGGTGGGAACGACGTCAAATCGCGATTTGAAACTTTGACATCGATTACTGTTAAGTTTATTAACAATAAACAAAATATTCTATATCCGGGTTGAGAAAGCATTCCTTCAGCTTTAAAATGAGCCCAAGACGGAGGCATTATCTTTAAAAATGACCGAGATATTACAGTTTATCTGATGACGCGTCAGCCGATTATGTTTCAATTTTTAAAACTTTTACAGTAAATATTTCGAAAACTATTTGACATACCGTTAAGGAACTAGTTTTTGATCAGTTTAGAGGGCTTCCCGCTTTAATATTTATTTTTAACCTAATACAACTTTAAACCATAGACTTTTTTATACTAAAAGATGAATTAATGTTTAAAATATAAGGAAAAAATTTAAAAAGTTGAAAATGAGTATAATTTAATTATTTATAAGGTATGGAATAATAAGGTGACTAGGACCTAGTTTTTGATCATGTAAAGTACATGGGAACTAATTTTTGGTCAGGTGAGAAACTAGTTTTTGATCATCTAAAATACATGGGAACTAATTTCTTATTAGGTAAGGAACTATTCAATGTAAATAATCGGAAACTAATTAAAAAGAAAGTACCAAATAAACTTATTTTTAGTATTATATCATCTAAATTTAATTTTTTTATAATTCTAAAATGTCCTAACCTATTTTTTATTCAGGTGATCAAAAATTAGTTCCACAAGAAAAAATTGGAACTAAATAATGATCAGTGACTTTTAAAGCAAAATGATACATATAATACTAAAATTCTTGCTCTATATTGTAAAGTAAAGTATTGTAAGCAAAATGTATGAAAATAAACTTTAATACCGCAACAACCAGCAAAGAAATCGGCTGTGGCGTCGATGGTGATCTATTACTTCGAACAGTAAGAGATGGCGTTCAACAGGGCCTTCTGTCAAGTGGGCCACCTTACACATTTATTTTCTCGAAAACTAACAATACTAACTGCTTTCACGGACAACATATATATTTTTGAATTATCAATTTTTATGTTAGTAATTATTTCAAACAATTATTTATTGACATAAACTTAAAAGAACGATTTATTTCATGAACTGATCAAAAATTAGTGCCTGATCAAGAACTAGTTCCTTAACGGTAGGCCTTTAAAATTCAGTACCTATGCTTTGTTTTTGCAAGGTTATCGTCAAATGCTGTAATTTTGAAGAGAATCGGTGAAACTAAAATTTCACCTATCCGTTTTGACGTGGAATAGCTCCCCCACGCCAACAGCGAAAAGGTATGTACATTTAACATTGCAGCTGTTTGATAAAATGTTAGTTTCGATATATACGTCTGTAAAACGTATATAATTGTTGAGGAAGTATTACAGTAATGGATTAGGCGTAGCGTCGATGTGTCGATGTGCGCGCCGGCCGAGACTTTGCTCACGTCTGGCAAGGTGTTAGTTCCGCGATTTTCGTCTGGAAATTGTATATTAGTGTTAAAGGGGTTCTAAATAAAGTTTAAAAAAAGAAACTGCCATTTATCTATGATGTAAATGATCATTGTAAAAATGCAACTTTATGACCGTCTGGCGCCCATTAAGTTCTAATAAAAACGTCTGGCAACATTTTTTTATAACTTACCATTATGTTATTAATTACCACACAAAAAATCAGCCATTAAAAAATGACGTAATTTTACTGTTTTTTTTTTGCACTTTCAACGTCCGCCCACGCGTCGTTGTTCTAACGCCCGGCCGCCAGACGATGGTTTCCGTTATCGTCTGTATATATGATTTCATAAAATAAGAATTATTTCCATTTAAAAATGACGTAGGTAAAATGTTCACTGGCTCTCGGTCTATAATAGGACGCGAGGGCTGATAAAAGGAACCGCCACAATACCGCAATAACGAAACTGAGCGAAAAGATACCGGATAACCAGTGCTTAGGAGATAGAATTCTTAAGGGTGTAACTACTTTATTATTTGTATTTAAAATTGCGATAGGACACGGGTCGGCAATACATGGCTTTTTGGGTATTTAAATATGGCCCTTTTGGTACTTGAAGCAATGGAAAAACTTGCAAAGTTTCCGCGAACTAATATGAATTAATATACTGTAAATTTGTAATTACAATGAACGAAAAACGAAAACAACGTGTACCATAGATACAGTGGCGGGCGGAAGGAAGTTTACACCTTTTAAAATCGCATAACTTTTTTAGAATTGGGCGGGACGCACAGTGGTTCCAAATCGCAAAAAAGCGGCAAAACCCTCAAAACGTACTTTAATCTTGTCAGAAATTGGTGGTCGGGGGTTTTTGGGGTCGCTGATTACAAATCTGAACTTCAAATTTTTGAAAACAAAATGGCGAGTCCAATATGGCGGACGTATATATTAAAAAATTGATAGATCTGCACGAAAATTGGTATTCTACTGTTCTTCGGGTCGCTGATTACGAATATGAACTTCAAATTTTTGAAAACAAAATGGCGAGTCCAATATGGCGGACGTGTATATTAAAAAATTGATAGATCTGCACGAAAATTGGTATCCTACTGTTCTTCGGGTCGCTGATTACGAATATGAGCTTCAAATTTTTGAAAACCAAATGGCGAATCCAATATGGCGGACGTGTATATTAAAAAATGGATAGGTCTGCACGAAAATTGGTATCCTACTGTTCTTCGGGTCGCTGATTACGAATATCTTGTCCAAAATGCAAATTTCAATATCGCAGACCTAATAGCATTGGCATAAACCTTTTTTTTAAATTCATTTTTGCGGAAATTGTGATAATTTCCCAATATTCGCCAAAAATTATATAATCAAAATGTCGAATTTAGTATGGCGATCTTAATTTTGAAACATTCTTGAAATTAATTACTGTGAAATTTTATTTTTTTTTATGAAAAATGCGGCATTCCTACGTTTATAGAAGATTGCATAGTTCAAATATGTGGTTGAAAATAGTAATAAACAAAGTTGGAATTATAAATGCTGTTTGAAATGAAAAGGGTTCGTTCACGGAGAGCGTAGATAGATACTAATAGGCACTTTAAATGCGGATATCTTAAAAAAGCGCAAATATGCGCAAGATTTTTCAATTGGATATCATACTTCACATGTTACTTTACGTCAAGGAACCTTTAACTGTGTGAAGTTCCGTGAATAAAGTAACTATTTTCCTTCCGTTGTACTAAAATATGAGTAGGATTTAGGACATCTTGAGAAGGGAAATACAAGAGTAAGTTCAAAGATATTTTGCATTATTCATGTGCAAAATGTATGTTTATAACACGTATCTTAATGGTAAAATGTGTTACATATGAATTTTTTAAAAATAAACTTTGCCTGATACATTAAACATGCGAGCGTTTTCAAGCCATCTAAGAAATACGAAATTTCGTCAACTTTGACAGCCTATATCTCATTAACCAACCACTATATTTTAAATTTTCAAGCGGCATTTGTTGCACTGATGTATATATATTAAATGTACCATACTATCGACAAGCTGCTATTCACTTCAGAAATTGACTTTTGGTCAGCTTTTCGGGAAAAGGCACCACTGTGGGGCGTCTTGAGTTTTTTTTTGAGAAGCTGGAAGGAGTGGTTTGCTAAGTGACGTGTTTCGTCGGTTTGAAAAAAAAATGCGATCGGTCGGAATAGCGAAAATAATGGGTAGTAAAGGTGGTATTTTAAATCGCTGATTTCGGGAATTTCGCGATTTTCGACCTTAGTCTGCGATCTTTAAGCGTTTGTAGCTCAGAGCAACGTTAACCGATTTTCCATGAAAGTTTCGGCATATGCGAGAAAAGAGTGCTAAATATCGCAGAAGTCGTAATGCATTTTTCAAACTCTTCTTCTTGTGCGTTAGGAAATAATTGCAATCGGCCGGAATACCGAAAAAAAAATAGTAAAGGTCGTTTTATAAACTTTTTTTTCTGAGCCTGTAAAGAAAATTCAAAAATCCCGTTTGTAGATTTAAGTAAGTTTTATTTCAAATTAATATTTCGGAAATTCCCTCCGCGAATCAGAGGATACATTAATATACTAACGGAATCTTCTTTGTTTTTTGATTTTAGGTAATCTGATTTCGCATGGCAGTGCTCAACTTGAAACAACTTTTTAAAAGGGCTTCTTGGATGTCGGTTGTAATTTTATTATAAACGTACGTTTTCTACAAAAAATTACCAAATGTTCTTTAAATGCTGATCTTTCAATTGCAAAAAGTTCTGTAAAAATATATGCTTCCGCTTTTTCAAAAAAAATTCACAAACAATCGCCTCTTTTCGGCCCCCCCGACTAAGTAATAGGGTGTGTCAATTTTGTGGGTAAATTTAAAATTTTCGAAAACTTTAAAATTACTAATAGTGACAAAGTAATGCTGTTTTTAATCCTGAATCTGAAACTATCTTGAGAAATTGATTTGCGTGAGGTTTAGCTACTTCAAATCACAGTTGAAAAAAGTAAAAATTAAGTAAGATTTAACTACAAACTACATATTCATATAAGGCTTAAAGTGAGTCTGCTTACATAAAGGCGTGAAAATGAAAATAGAAATATGTGGAAATTAGTGTTTATTACATTCAAATGAAAATGTATGGCAATGTGTATTTATTACAAAATGAAAATATATGTAACTTTAGCAACAGATCTATCCATATGTCATCTATATAGTAAATTTAATGCTATTTAACAAAATCCACTAAAGAAGCGACATCTTGTTTGCTTCTGTTGCGGTTCATAAGCTCAATTATGAAAATTCTTTTTAATAATTTTAGTGATATTCGTATTTTTCTATAATTTCAAATGAAACTCCAACTAGGTAAATAATGTATTACACAGAATTTGAAGGTAATGGTTAATTTTAAACCTTAGGCTGTTCCGTTTTTCCACTAGTCGTTTTTAAAATTAAAACATTCAAAAAATGGACACACCCTACTAAGTAGGTATAACCCCCCCTTAAGATCCGAGTGGCCGACCTTTTGCGAACCTGGGGCAAAGTGAAACACTTTCAATAGACATGATTCAATAACACAACAATCACAAAAACCAGAAAAACACGAATATTTCTTTACCACATGGTATTATACAGTTTTGCTTTCTAAAATCCATAAAACAAGAGCTCTGTCCTTTTACAATTTGATAAAATATTTGTTCAAAAAATCTTTTCCCCACGGGGTAAAGTGAAATCTACGCGAGGATAAAGTGAAAAATTATTATCAAAATGAATAAGTCGTAAAGGAAAATATTAGATGCTCCATATATGAATAGGTATTTAAGTCTCATAATAATAGATAAGTTGAGTTTGCTCGTCACACAAACTTTTGTATTACTACTTTTATATGGCACAAGAGGGGCGTTTTTATATTCCTTCAGAATACATTTCGAAGCCAGACGATCCAACGTCAGTAAAACCAACAATGTATAACCGTATAAAATAATAGAAAGTGCAAATCAATTTTCTATACATTTGAAGTTCTAACGCCCCAAATGGTCGAAACCCAAGCAAGTACATAGTTGAGGAAGCTGGTGCAAAAAAGTGGATTCCACCCGGTATTTGAGTTACTTCGATCGTAATGGACCCTGAATTTTACGTAAGGCAGATTGCTGCCGCCAGATTAAGCGCACACGTGTTGCCAGAATTTAAAGAACGCCTTCTCTGTCCGTGATTAATTGATCTCGTGCAACTAGGTCCCAGCGTTCATTCGCGTGCTGGTGTTATGTAAGCTTAATCGGCATTACCTCTCAATCTGGTGTGGTGAAAGTCTCTGTATTTTGTCAGTGGAGAGGTGAATTTGGCGAGGTGCAAAATTGGACGGGCGACGTTCTTGATAATTAATTCAAGATACTGAGGACGTCTCGCAGAAGTTAACCGGCTCGTCGGATGAAGAATCTGTCTCACGAACTAGGAGATCTCAAAGTCACTGTTCGTGGCTATGCATCTCGCTTAAAATTGGCAAGGATGTAAAATTTCATGATAAACATCAATACGTAACGACAACAAAGGATTAGAATATTGAAAAATTCCCCAAAAAAATAAAATATACGAAAACGGAAGTACACCACTTGTTAGCGTATTATAATGTTATAGTGACAATATTAAAATTTAATACTCTGGATGCTGACCAATTTGAACGCGCAGCGCTCGCCACGTGCGGGACTCTTCTAGTGGCATTTCTTGACCATAGTCGCGGAACGCCTATGTGCGTTTCCCGCACACACGCAGCATTCAATGGGTCGAAAAAATCGTTATACGAAACAAACATTTGCACATAGTTTATGACACATATATTTTTCGCTTGATGATAAACACGAGGCGGTTAACAAGTTGATGTTCAAAGCATCAACTACAACACGAGCAGAAAAGAAAAGATGATTATGACCCGACTAAAACGTGGCCACTCTAAAATAACCCATGAACACCTAATAAAGGAAACGTAGCCACCTTGCTGCAACCACTCTAATAACGAAATAATGATCAACCAGTTATACGAGTGCAGAAGATCCCAGGTGCGAAGACGAAGATATAAACTGATTTCAAAGACAGCCCTGATATCACAGGACCACATAAAAAACATCCCCAATTACCTAAAAGTCACTAATCCTCCACCACAAAATCTAACTACCCCAGTATAAAAGAAACGCAAGCCAAATTCGTCGCTAATCACCTAGCAGTAGATGCGACGACCATAATTAAAAAAAAAAAAGAAAAGAACAATGACAGTCAGTTTTACAGAAATAAAAGTGTCCAAATTTTTTTAGTATCCAGGTTTCTCGCTAAAAATTAAGCAAGTTAGTATGTCCGTTTTACCTAAAGTGCTTTCCTTGAGAAATAAGGAAACAACGAAGGGTATTAATATTTAGAAGTACCGCCATAAAAACTTATAAGTTTTTGCTAAACAATTACCTGTCGTATGAACAGTTCTATAAGAAACAATAGAACGAAAGGACGTTACAAGCAACAACAATTGGCTAAGTCTCCCGATGAGTTAACGAACAATAATTTAAGTTTATATGCTTTTCATTTTCGAGAGAGTATTCGAGAGGGGTCGTCCTTAAATTACGTAAGGGTAGTTTGAGCGATTTTTTTACCCCCTCCCTCCCCAAGTATTAGAATTCTTAAGAATTTATATTCCACCCCCCTTCCTTACGTAATTTTTTCAGTTATAAAATTCTTTTAAAGATTTATATGCTTCCTTTTATTCGGTTTTATGTGTGCGGCGAAATATCGTTTTTAAGCTACTAATATTGAAAAGTAGGTTAAAAAAATTATACGTCATACGCTGCCTGACTGGCTCTCCTCGCGTTGTAAGAGAACATAAGAAATTCGCGACACCCTCCAAAAAACCCTTAAGTAATTTAAGGACGACCCCTTATTATGGGGTTGCTGAAATAATCCCGACGGAAATGAGTTGAAACACGACATAATTCGGACTTCCCAGTTCCAATTCCCGGTGGGTGTGTTACACATTGCGTATACCTAATTAAAAATAGACCGTAGCAATAATAGACCTGTTTGAGCTTATTTTTATTAGAAGAATCTTAGCAATCCGTTCATAATTCTCTCACGAAGATATAATGAAAAACAAAAGGATTTAGATTTTTCTTAGTCAATGCCCCAACGGGCAGGTAAAGTTATAGCTCCGTTTGGTCATTCGCCTGTCATACGTCTGTCATATGAGGCGCCGATTTAAAAAAAAAAAAATGGAGAGTCATGGATTAAAGAAGGCAAAAAATTATTTTTTACACTTAGTGCATTTTCGTTTTTCTGAAGTCGGTTTTAATTTTTTTATTTTTTACTTTTTAGTTATTTATGTTATAATAACTACATTTATTTAAAAAAAAAATGGGTAGGCCTACAAAAGGAGCCGCTCGTAATAATAATAATGAAATCGGTTGATGAAACAGAATTCTTATTTTTGGTGTAACTTCAAAACTACTGAACCGATTTTGATAATTCTTTCTCCACGACCTAAGTTGATTGAAGCTAAACTAATTGCAATAAGTTTCACGAAAATCGGTCCAGTTGTTGCGGAGAAATTCGCGGACAAACATAATACATACATACACATCGAACGTATGTAGAATCTCTTTCTTCTTAAAAGCTCAAATCCATGTTTCCACTTTTATAGTCTACAGACAACTGGAACGCGCTGAAGTAACGTTGGAGAGTTATGGGTGCGGGTAACCGTAAAGAGATTCAGAAACGGGTCCTCCACCGAACCTCGTTACCACTAAATAAAGTAACGCGGTAACAAATGTGGACCCGGCTTTAGGTATCAGCAGATGTGTTGCCTATAGAATGATTGACAGGATTTGCAGTAGATTCAAGTTTAGCTGAGAGACCGGCCATATCATTTCCACAGATATCTTTTTGAGAAGGGATCAAAGCGATAACACAGTTCGACAAAATTTGACTTTTCTTCGGACTTGTAACATTCGATAGCCGTTTCTTATAGATTTTCGTGCGCTGAAAACGAATCCGAAAACCGTTTGTCGCCATCACCCTCAGTTTTTGAGAAATTCAATTTTAAAAAAAACTGCAAATTTTCAAATTTGAACATTACTTGTGCCGGGACAGTAATAATTGTATTTAGCGCCTCCTCCTCAAGATCAAATCGTAGTCCCCCTACTCTATGCCAGTATCGTCACATTTTTAACATAAAACAAAACACGCATGCGGCATCGGCCGCGATCCTCATTCTCTTTCTTTGTGCCGAAAGAGTCACATTACACGCAATGGATAAGAAGAGATCAAGACGCTTTAGAAGATTGGAGAAGGAGCTAAAAAATATTAAGAAGAAGAGGAAGTCGTGTCGTCGAAGAAGATCGACATCCGACTCAGCATGGAGCTTGTCTTGGAGTAGCAGTAAGCAGATTTTCTCTGACTGTCCATTACCAGATCCCTATGTTGGGAAAGATTTACATACGGTCGTATGTAAATATCTGCAGGCGTTCGCCTGTACGGAAGTACTCACCAGAAAGTTCTGTGTGAGCGAGTACAGGAAAACCTGTACTCGAACTTCCAAAGGACATTAACTGGTATCGCTCACCAGATTTATTCTGCGTGAGCGAGTACGGACCTTAACCTGTACTCGGACTTCCGGAAAACGTAAGATGATGTTACGAGCCGAGGCTGAGGGCAATGAGAATGGCGGCTGCGAGGCCGAGGATTGAATTTGTTTAGAGTTTGTTAGTAGCGGACGAACCGGGGTCTGGTATCCCCGGGAGCCGCTATAAGGAGGTTGGATGTTGTGGACGAACCGGGGTCTGGTATCCCCGGGAGCCGCTATAAAGAGGTTGGATGTTGTGGACGAACCGGGGTCTGGTATCCCCGGGAGCCATTAGGAGGTTGGATATTGTGGACGAACCGGGGTCTGATATCCCCGGGAGCCACTAGGAGGTTGGATATTGTGGACGAACCGAGGTCTGGTATCCCTGGGAGCCACTAGGAGGTTGGATATTGTGGACGAACCGAGGTCTGGTATCCCCGGGAGCCACTAGGAGGTTGGATATTGTGGACGAACCGAGGTCTGGTATCCCTGGGAGCCATTAGGAGGTTGGATGTTGTGGACGAACCGGGGTCTGGTATTCCCGGGAGCCACTAGGAAGGTAAGCTTTCACGGACGAACCGGGGTCTGGTATCCCCGGGAGCCATTAGGAGGTTGGATATTGTGGACGAACCGGGGTCTGATATCCCCGGGAGCCACTAGGAGGTTGGATATTGTGGACGAACCGAGGTCTGGTATCCCTGGGAGCCACTAGGAGGTTGGATATTGTGGACGAACCGAGGTCTGGTATCCCCGGGAGCCACTAGGAGGTTGGATATTGTGGACGAACCGAGGTCTGGTATCCCTGGGAGCCATTAGGAGGTTGGATGTTGTGGACGAACCGGGGTCTGGTATTCCCGGGAGCCACAAGGAGGTTGGGTATTGTGGACGAACGGGGGTCTGGTATCCCTGGGAGCCATTAGGAGGTTGGATATTGTGGACGAACCGGGGTCTGGTATCCCCGGGATCCACTAGGAGGTTGGTTGTTGTGGACGAACCGGGGTCTGGTATCCCCGGGAGCCGCTATAAGGAGGTTGGATGTTGTGGACGAACCGGGGTCTGGTATTCCCGGGAGCCACTAGGAAGGTAAGCTTTCGCGGACGAACCGGGGTCTGGTATCCCCGGGAGCCGCTAGGAAGGTGGATATCGTGGACGAACCGGGGTCTGGTGTCCCCGGGAGCCACTGAGAGGTAGGATATCGTGGACGAACCGGGGTCTGGTATCCCCGGGAGCCACTAGGAATGTTAGTTTAGCCTTGTAACTTTATAATATGATACACCTTGAGCGGTAAAGGAGTATCTATGTGGGTTGGTCTCGAAGAGGAAATTCAGATGATGATTGATTCAAATAAAAGAACTCTGAATTAGAAATAACTAATTATATTCTATAAGTTCAGTCTTTTACAATTGTTTCAGTGTTTGTTTGTCGCGGTACCTAAGTCCACCTCTCGGTTTTAACGCACTGAGAAATGCGGGGGTCTCAAAGAGTTTAATGATTACAACACCTATCAGCAACTCTACGTACTGTATGGTTAAAGTTGAAATAATACTTGAAGGAGAATGTTACTCGATCCCGTAAGACTCTTTCGTCTAAACGTACTAAACTTGAAATGAGCCCACGAGTGTGGATTCGTGGCCCTTTTTATACAGTGAAATTCGGCTAGAAAGTAGTGGGGATATGGGTGCCTTCATTGAATATTAGGTTTTCGGGGAAAACTCGGTTGCATCACACCACTGCAGGAAACGGTGACCCTGCCGGGTCACGTGCATTCCGGACACCCGAAAGGGTTAAAAAGTGAAACATAGATCTGCGTACGTAACAATGATATCGTTCATCAGATTTTCTGCGTGAACGTGTACAGGAGCTAACTTGTACTCTACTATACGATTGTTTCCTGCGATGCTGACCTTAACCTGTTTGACAGGTTTACTACAATATGTTTCAACTTCATTTTAAGATAGGTAAATGACAGATTGTGGTCTATTGCATCGATAGGAGATCGATCCGTGTCGGGAAGCGACAGAGAATCGCGCCCGCGGGACGTGGAAAGCGAGGAGGTGACCCCAGGACCCAGCCCGGTAAGAGCTGGCGTCGTGCCGCTTCCATTGCCACCTCCGCCGCCGCTACCACCTTCGCAGCCGTCACCGGCTTCAGGCGACCAAGTTCAAATGTCGACACCGGACGGCACCACATCAGCGTCGGCCATAACACAGCCCGCAGCGAAGAGCGGAACAGCGGAGGCCGCGGAACCGGAACAAGACCTCAGCATGGATGTTTTAAACGTCATTGGACAGCGTCTGGCAGAGGAACAGACCCTAGCGTCCCCTGTCCACTCGAGTTTTGCCATTCGCTGGGCGGAAATTTTACAAATGGGACTTCCCGCGGAGGAGAGATCGAGTCTGATCAAAAAATATCCACATCCTAGCAATTGCCCGTTTCTCGCCTCCCCTAAGCTTAATGCGGAGATCGAAGATCAGTAAACGAATTCGCTCGTACACGGGACAAACGAATTATAGAAAAACAAGAGAGATTAAGAGCTTGCATTTCGGGATTAGGAAAATCAATATCTACGCTTTTAGTATGAGAATCCGCGGACGATATACCACTGATCGAATGTTTAAGCGATGTTTGTCGGTTAATCGCCGATTCGGTACATGATGAGACGGTTTCTCGCAGAAGCCTCCTATTGACTAATGTTAATCTCACGATGAGGGGGACGTTAAGCACGACAGCGGTCGACGAGTCGCTCTTTGGCATAAATCTGTCGGAAAATCTGAAGTCAGCAAAACTTTTAGAGCAGTCCGCCGCAGACCTGAGGGTGTCAAAGCCTCCAGCTTTGAAGAATTCAAAAAACTCAAGAGGCCCGCTACTTCGTGCACAGAACAGATCATATTCGACGGGGTCAAGCGGGCAGAAACGAACAACGACACCCTCACACCGGAACCAGGAACCTCGTCAGGCGGAACCAGAGATGGGCATTATTTAAATAAAAAATTATTTAAATAACGTATCAAATAAAATAGGCTTTATCTTTATTTGTCATCAAATAAAAATAACCCAGAGTTATTTTTATTTCAAATAAAAATAAGTGAGAGTTACGCAGGAGGAGGTAAGCAGGAGAGCATGATGCGAGGAGGTAGTTGTTAGAGCGATTTTTGGATTAATAATTATTTTGTGTTTAGTAAGTTATTCGTGAAATTTAGTGCGGAATGTAACGAAGGGGCTGTGTTTTTTCAGCAAATACTGTGTGTAAATGCGTAAATTATTTACACGTAATGTGTAATTGGTTTGGTTGTTACCTGGTGTAATAATTTTCATACAATTTTAAATATGTAAACAATCGGTTTTATTTTAGCTATTATTTTAGGGTACTCAGGTGCCCATCTGTAAAAATATGAGTTGTACCTGCAGTTGTTGAATAAATTATAATTGATAAATTGTTAATATGCCTGCAGGAATGATTTAATAAATAAAACCGATTGTTTACATGTTTAAAATTGTATGAAAATTATTACATAATTTCACGTCAAGCGAGAAAATTATTTGTGGCCAACGGATATATTCACGTCGAACGAAAGAAATTATTTGTAACGTTTCAAATGAAAGTAACTCTCACTTATTTTTATTTGAAATAAAAATAACTCTGGGTTATTTTTATTTGATGAGTCTCGAATAAAATTTTTGTCCTTTATTCGAAATCAATTTTTTATTTGAAATAATTTTTTGCCCATCTCTGGGCGGAACGGCCGCACCGTACACACCAGAGCTCACACAGGCCTTCGCAAACGAAGCACTTCTCGAGGAGGCGATAAACGATCCTGTAAGCTGCACTGCTGGTCGTTTAAGGTTATTTAACAATAATTGGAAGGTTCTAACCTCAGACGTAAAGATTTTGTCGTGGGTCAGGTGTTATAAGATTCCGTTTAAGACAGCTCCGCGCCAGGCTAGGCCTATCTTAAACAGAGGATTATCCGAGACGGAAAAGACACATATAGCTAAATTAATCGTGCAATTGATCACTAAGGGCGTGGTTGTTGAATGTAGACCAGAAAAGGACCAATTCCTTTCAAATATTTTTATAGTTCCAAAACCGGATAAGTCTTTTAGGTTAATTCTAAATCTAAAGCATCTAAACGAATTTGTGGATACAGAACATTTTGAACTGGAAGACTATAGAACAGCTATGAAGTTATTAGAACAGGATTGTTATATGTCGACTATCGATTTAAAGGACGCCTATTATTTATTACCTATCGACGAGTCACACAGGAAATTTTTAAGATTTGAGTTTCATGGGAAATATTACCAATTCACCTGTTTACCGTTCGGATTAAGCTCTGCTCCTATGGTTTTTACAAAATTATTGAAGCCCGTGGTAGGTTGGCTAAGACAACTAGGATTATGTTCGGTACTGTATTTAGATGACTTTTTACTGCTTGGAAACACCTCTTTGGAGTGTGCAAGCAATTTCAATAAGACTCGCAACTTACTAGAGAACTTGGGGTTTATAATAAATTATGAAAAGAGTCAGGTGGGCCCGGTAAAGAGGTGTAAATTTTTAGGATTTATTCTTGACTCATCCTCCATGACCCTGGAATTGCCTGGAGAAAAGAGGAAAGCAGTCAAGAAATTGATACAACGGTTTCGGAATTTGTCTCAATGCAGAATAAGGGAGTTCGCGCAATTTATCGGCACGATTATAGCTTGCTGCCCAGCTATTAAATACAGTTGGGTTTATACAAAGGAATTTGAGCGACAGAAGTTCTTAGCTCTCACAAAGAACAATGACAACTACGAGGCTATTACGACACTAAGAACGAATGTTGTAGATTTCACATGGTGGGAGACTCATATTATGTCTGGGATTAGATCAATCAGCAATTTAGAATTTGTTATGGAGATATACTCAGACGCGTCGCTCACGGGTTGGGGAGCTGTACCGTTAAGGAACTAGTTTTTGATCAGTTTAGAGGGCTTCCCGCTTTAATATTTATTTTTAACCTAATACAACTTTAAACCATAGACTTTTTCATACTAAAAGATGAATTAATGTTTAAAATATAAGGAAAAAATTTAAAAAGTTGAAAATGAGTATAATTTAATTATTTATAAGGTATGGAATAATAAGGTGACTAGGACCTAGTTTTTGATCATGTAAAATACATGGGAACTAATTTTTGATCAGGTCAGGAACTAGTTTTTAATCATCTAAAATACATGGGAACTAATTTTTTGGTCAGGTGAGGAACTAGTTTTTGATCATCTAAAATACATGGGAACTAATTTCTTATTAGGTAAGGAACTATTCAATGTAAATAATCGGATACTAATTAAAAAGAAAGTACCAAATAAACTTATTTTTAGTATTATACCATCTAAATTTAATTTTTTTATAATTTTAAAATATCCTAACCTATTTTTTATTCAGGTGATCAAAAATTAGTTCCACAAGAAAAAATTGGAACTAAATAATGATCAGTGACTTTTAAAGCAAAATGATACATATAATACTAAAATTCTTGCTCTACATTGTAAAGTAAACTATTGTAAGCAAAATGTATGAAAATAACCTTTAATACCGCAACAACCAGCAAAGAAATCGGCTGTGGCATCGATGGTGATCTCTTACTTTGAACAGTAAGAGATGGCGTTCAACAGGGTCTTCTGTCAAGTGGGCCACCTTACACATTTATTTTCTCGAAAACTAACAATACTAACTGCTTTCACGGACAACACATATATTTTTGAATTATCAATTTTTATGTTAGTAATTATTTCAAACAATTATTTATTTACATAAACTTAAAAGAACGATTTATTTCATGAACTGATAAAAAATTAGTGCCTGATCAAGAACTAGTTCCTTAACGGTATGCAAGCCACGAGGATGCAATGGTTTTTGGGATTCGGCCGAGCAGCAACATCATATCAATTTTTTCGAATTAAAAGCAGCATACTTCGGTCTTAAATGTTTGGCTAAAGACTTACGGAACTGTAGTATTTTACTCCGAATTGACAACACCACAGCAATATCTTATATCAATAGAATGGGCGGAATTCAATTTGAAAATTTAAATGAAATTACTAAGAAAATTTGGCAGTGGTGCGAGAGCCGAGACATTTGGATCTTTGCTTCGTATGTTAGCTCCCGCGAGAATTTCGAGGCAGACGCCGCACAGTGGCGTGTTTATAGGGAAAAATTGTGAATAAATTATTTTATGCCCTATTCCTACGTATTTTGACCTGCTGATTTCAAATATATTGTTATTTTTGTTGTAAACTAAAAAGTGGTAAAAATGAAGGTTTTATTTGTTTTAAAAAAATCATAACGCATAAACTATTTATATGTATGAAAAGAGATTATCCAATGGTATTTCTGCATATATTTACAAAATACAAAAACTGAATTTTAAGGGTTGGTGGTGGGGGTAACTTGAAAGGTATGGATGTTTTGAAAAATAATTTTACGCGGTTTCGTAGATATAAAAGAAAGATGTAACTTCTGTTTTAACTTCTTTTCGATATCTCTCACCATTCTCGAGATATTCCACGAAAATAAAATTCAGTTTTTCTTCGAGGGGTAATTTCACCCCCTAAAACCGTACGATGGCATCAACAAAAAATATAGTTATGTTACGGATGAATTACTGCACAATTACTACACTATTTGCACACCACGTTTCATAATTTTCTGAATTTCCGGGTTCCCTAACTTCTCTTGTTAATCAGCTATTGAGCATTCAGACGTTGAGCTCCAGGAAGAAGATATATCACTTTTTATGTGATTTCTGTAAATTGTTTATTGATATTAGTATTTTTCTAGTTTTAAAATTGAGTAAGTTCCTATTGTTAGTTTAAAGAATATTATTATTTTATTATTATTATTGTTGTTGTTATTATTATTATTATTATTATCGACGTATAACATTATAACATTGTGTTGAATAAAACATGATATAAATTTCATTTGTGTCATAACTTGCTATGTGCATGATATTCTTGTAGTCAGTTATTTTTGTACCTCTTCTTATAACTTTGAGGGGTGGTTTTACTCCCTAAATATGCAAACGGGGCAAAATAAAAAAAAACGTATTTCTTATTTTCCGGTCGTCTAAAACATATCCAAAATCCAAAGCAATCGGAAGGAACATCTCCTTTTAAATCATAAAAAAGGAGACGGTTTGCTGCCTAGTTACTTTTACTTTACAATGGTTTTCGGCACCTAACACAAAAAGTTGCGCCTAGTAGCAGCTGATTCCTTTTCTATTCGATAGTATACACTTCTGCCTTCCTTATGAAACAACTTTCAGCGTGTCACATTGTGTCACATTTTTTTATATACGTAAAATTGCCGCAAATAAAATGTGCTTATCTAAGAACGTTACAGAAAATGTTTAAAAAATCGGAAAACGTTGTTCTATGGATCATTTTGTTCGCCTTAAAATATACTATACTGTCAACTATCCCACAGATTTGTTGCAATTTTTGATACGCCAAACACGGAAGAAATAGAACGCCCCCAGAAGCGCCTCAAAAATTTTGCTCAACTTTAAACATTTATAGAGCAGTTGGTAATACTTTTAAGGAAAAAACAAACTTTGACCATTATATTAGACATATTTAAGAACATTTACATGTGTTTACATTTTCATTATCTGTCAAATCGGAAATTGAATTTATTCACAATTCCCTAGAAAACACGCCACTGTGCGCCGAGTCGCGTAGATTAGAGCCCGAAACGGAATATGAACTATCGAAGACTGCGTTTAGGCTCTCCAGACATAGACTTATTTGCGAGCAGGTCCAATCATAAGTGTAATCGCTACATATCGTGGAAAAAGGATCCTGGGTCTGAGGCAGTCGATGCATTTACATTGTCGTGGAAAGATTTGTTATTTTTCCGCCTTTCCTCCGTTTAGCATAATTTTGAGGACCCTTCGGAAAATTAAAAAGGAGAAAGCTGAGGGTATAGTAGTGGTACCTGATTGGCCTGCTCAGCCTTGGTACCCATTTTTTCGCTCAATGTTAGAGGCAGAACCAGTCAAATTCAAACCGAATATAAACTTATTGTCTTCTTGTAACAGGGAGCCACACCCACTTTGGAAGCGGCTTACCCTGGTGGCAGGCAGATTATCCGGCAAGCATTAACTGCGCAAGGAATCCCAGGATCATCGTTAGCGATTATGCTGTCTTCAATTAGCGAATCTACGCTAAAGAATTACAATGTGGGTCTAAAAAGATGGTGGCTATTTTGCAACACAAATGCAGCGGAACTTTATAACCCATCTATTCCGGAGGTCCTAGCGTTCCTTACTATGTTATATGACGAAGGGCTGTCCCACAGCACTATAAATTGTATTAGATCGGCGATCTGGCTAATAGCCGGTTCTGAAGTTGCACAAGACGTTAGAATTCAAAGGTTTTTTAAAGGGATCTCAAACTTAAGACCTTCGAGGCCCAAGTACGATTGTACTTGGGACCCGAAGGTTGTCCTAGAATATTTCGTAAGACAGCCGGCGAACGGAGAGTTGAATTTGAGTATGATAGCCAAGAAACTAATTACTCTTCTCGCTTTAGTTACCGGTCACCGGATGCAGACATTTTCCCTAATTGAGCTAGATAACATCAGGATATCCACCGATAAAGTAGAGATATCGATTCCCGCGCGTATTAAAACATCGAAGAGAAACGCAATGCAACCACTTTTAACTTTGCCATTCTTTCATAAGAAGCAAATATGTGCAGCGTCTACCCTGTTGGATTATTTGGATAGAACAAAGAAAATTCGTAACGCGGTGAAAAGACTTTTTATATCTAATAATAAGCCAATTAAGGCAGTCTCTGCGCAGTCCTTAAGCCGCTGGGTAAAAGAAGTCCTAACTAGTAGCGGAATAGATACTACCGTGTTCTCAGCGCATAGTACGCGACACGCTTCTACCTCGGCAGCGAAAAGACTGGGTGTTGACCTCGACCTGATCAGAAAAACAGCTGGCTGGACTAAGGAATCAAAAGTGTTTGCGAAGTTTTATGATAGAGAAGTCAGAACGGATAAACAAGAGTTTGCCTTATCCATACTGAAGGGTCAATGTGTTTAAAATGAAATAAAAGATTATTAATCAGACTAACTCTTCAGTTAATATCCCTAATTGGACCGCCGTAATAAGACTTTAAACATCTACGATTTGATCTATTCGGAGGAGGCGCTAAATACAATTGTATAATTGAACGAACTTACCTAGTGAAGTTCGATTAGAATTGTATAAGCGCCTCCTCCGAATAGATCAAACCCACCCTTTTCCTTTTTTTTTCAGGAAGACCCATTATCTATTACACTAGATCAGGGCTCTCCAAGGTCCCGCACGCGTGCGCTTGGGGTTCTCCCACTCTCGTCCGCGTTGTCAGGGATACCGCGCGACGCTAGCCGCGAAGACGCTAGCCCGGCTAGCCCGCCATGGCAGCCTTCGCAGCGTCGCGCGGTCTCCTTGACAACGGAAGGTACGCTGCGCCAGAGGAAGATTGGAAGGGGAAGCAGGCGCGTGAGGGGCCCCTACGCTGGAGAGCCCTGCACTAGATAAACCCAATCTAGGGTAGATGTCCCAATTACTGCCACCTTAAGATTATAACCCAACTTCATTTAATCATTTCGCGTGTTGTGTAACCTAAAAATTGTTTCAGTTTGAAACATAATATTATTTAACATCTCTTTTATTAAAAAAAAAATAGTTTTATGAATTAAATATGAAGGATTTATTAATAATTAATTAAAATCTGCGAGCGATCCTAGTGTACCTATAACTGTCACCTCAAAAATCATCTTGTCCTAGGTACATATCAGTACATATATATTTTTATTTTAATGTAAATCAGAATCTCCATTTAATAATAACTATTTGTTGTACCTTTCTTTTTATACGTTACGTTTTTATTACATATAATAAATCAAGTGGCAGTAATTAGGACACTGGCAGTAATTGGGACATCTACCCTATTACCTATTAGTGTTTTGTTTTATGTTAAAAATGTGACGATACTGGCATAGAGTAGGGGGACTACGATTTGATCTATTCGGAGGAGGCGCTTATACAATTCTAATCGAACTTCACTAGGTAAGTTCGTTCAATTATACAATTATTCGGTTGCTTGTTGCGTCAAATTAGTCGTGCATTATGAACATTTAAATATGTTGAAACAACGATCAGAGGGAAAAGAACACCCGAAATGCACCCAGTTTTGCAGATATCTTTAAATTTATTTCCAAAACTAAGGGTCCAGGAGAAAATCTGACTGCTCCACGCGATGCAGCAGACATTTCGCCTTCGGAAAGCATCAACAGAAGTGGTGAGTCGCATTTTATTTTCAATACAGAAGCGAAATAGTTTGGCAAAACGTGCGCCGTCGACAGTGGTAGTCAACGGCGCGCGATCCACTGCCGCTCACAAGGGAACATCCCGAAACCGGAAATTCAAAAAATTCTGAAACTTTGTGAATATGTAGGGGATTAACTCCTGATTACCACGCAATTTCTGTTTGCTGCCTAAATTCACTCTGAGGGGGTGGAATGGACCCCCTGAAAATTCAGATATCTTCCGATTTTGCGTTGTAACTCGTGAACTGTAAAATAATTTTTTTACCAAATGATAGATCTAATTAAAAGAAGTAATTTTTGCCTTGGAACCTTTTTTCTATCTCTTACAGTTCGCGAGTTATAACACAAAATAGGGAAATAGCCGAATTATCAGGGGTTAATGTCATCCCCTTTGTGTGAATTTGGGCAGCAAACAAAAATTGCGTTGCAATCAGGAGGAAACCCCCTACATATTCACAAAGTTTCAGAATTTTTTGAATTTTCGGATTCAGGATCTTCCCTCGTCAGCGTAACACAATCGCTCGACGCGCGTGACCACCACTGTCGGCGCCGCACGTTTTGCCAAACTATTTCGCTTCTGTATTGGAAACAAAACGTGGCTTACCACTTCTGTTCATGCTCTCCGAAGGAAAAATGTCTGCTGCACCGCGTGGACCAGTCAGATTTTCACCTAGACCCTTAGTTTTGGAAATAAATTTAAAGATATCTGCAAAAATCGGTGCGTTTCGAGCGTTCTTTTCCCTTTGATCGTTGTTTCAACATATTTAAAGGTTCATAATGCACGAATAATTGGACGCAACAAGCAACCCAATAATTAGTACTGTTCCCACACAGAAGATGTTCAAATTTGAAAATTTTCATTTCTTTTTCCAAATCGAATTTCTGAAAAAAATGAGGGTTAAAACAGAGTTAATCGGTTATTTATACGAACAGCGTGTACCAATGATTAGTAGGGATAATCAAGATTCCACTGTGATATTCAGCGACATCCAGCTGACGTTTAGGAAACGTACATAAATTATCGCGCTACCAAGCACATCGGTGCTGGCCGAAAGCCGAAACGGATTGGAAATAAACATTGATTAACGGCGTGAAGACGTCGCGCTTCACCTCCCTGGGCTCTTTTTGCTTCCACAGGTGTAGCTACGCGATCGCGGCGTTAACGCGAAGTCGATTAAAAGACAGCCTTCGTGGCCGCTGAGGAATAGAGAGAGTCCGTTCAACTTAATGCCCAATTATTCATCGCGCGAACAAATCAGAAATGCCGATCTCCGGCCGGCTTCTCTCTGAGCATTAATTCAATGCGGTAATGAAGTCGGTGAAAAAAACACGGGAGGCGAAGGAGAAAAAGTAAGGGAACGAAACAGCTCTTTGGAGAGGCGCGCTTGATTCGCGCCAGCCTGCGTGTTTCTTTCGAGATTCAAGGGTGCGTTCCCATGAAACGGAGCTGACCATTAATTGAATAATGTACAACATTTATATAAAGTAATTGCCAGAACAACCTTTCCGAGCTGAATAATGTATTCGGATTACAATTATTTATTATTCACATTTCACACTTCCACTTTAAATCCTTTAACAATTTACCGCAAATGTTCCTTTGCTTATGGTGGTGATAGAATGACAGTCTCGAGACTCGAGGAGTGTCACAGAAACTCAAAAAAAAAAATAAAATAAATGAAACAGTTAAAAAGCAAAAAATATTTTTATTCAAAATTCTCTACGCGAAAGGCAATTTCGTGTGCACCAACCTAATATGATTTACGATTGTTTAAGTGCCTGTTAATACACAGGGTGAGTTGGGGAGGTCCAATGTGTCATATAAGATACACGATGCAAAATACTCCACACTAAATTCCTATTTAAAAAAAAGACTGTAATTGATATTTGTTTTTTGTTACAAGTAGTGCGAAATAAAAATGAGGAAGCAAGAATGATAAAGATATGTAATAATATAATAATATAAACTATGTTATGGTGAAGTGATGATAAGATCTGCACCTTAGCTCGTGAATCTCTTTGTTGAACATACAAGCACAAATAACTGAATTATGTTATAAACAAATGTGACCAAATTTGAACAGGCTGTAGTCAATGTTCGACATTTTTTTTTAGATATCAATCAACAATCCTAAGGCGACACTTACAACACAGCTTCAAAAAATAATAACAATCCAGTCGAATCTGGGTTAACGCAAAACAGCATATAATCTTAGTGAAATCGATTCAAATATGCTAAATATTAAAAAAAAAAAAAAATAGCCTTCCTCATTTTCAAAGGCGTTCACCTGCCGTCCTCGAGCACTGGCATCCTGTAGTAATGTTTTAGGGACATCAACGAATATCCCTGTGGTTGCGGTAATACAAAAATGTGGTATCGGCAACTGTAGTTAGCATGACCAATCTGGCACTGGCCGAATTAAGGTTAATAACAGACCCTTAAATTTGCATATTTACGACGCATAATCGTGGTCCTTAACTATAGCGATTCAAATTCGCCGCATGATCATAATTGCACAAATTGCGCGTGAAATTCGTATTAATTTATTAAAAGGCGAGCAGCCTTAAACTGCAACACGCAAATTTATATCGCATTTAAAAGAAAATCGTTGCACTGGCAAAATAATTGCTTTCAAGCTCTTTCATTTAAATATCAGATACGCTGATATAAACACCAGTAAACACAAGTCACTTTAATAAATGTCACTAAAATCGAACGACTTCTGGAGAAAATTTTTTTGCCACGCAACTGTCCGTTAATAATGAGTCATTAGTGTAAGATGCCGCACGCAGTCGCTTCCGTCGAAATAATCGAAAACTTATAATAGCAATTCAACTACTTCTACACCCTTCGAGAAAAATATTGACAGAAATATTTATGAAGTGTACAATACTTAAATATACAGGAACGGTCATTGCGATAAGAATCATTGCCATTTTCTTGAACAACGTAGACACACGCGCAGAAGTTTGCAGTTAATCGCATTAACATTTTCAACATGTCACAATAATTGGACAGATTGCTTAGAATTTATAAAAATATGAATCGTGAAGCACAAAAGCACAAGCAAATAGAATCTTATCTCAGAGGGTAAGTATCTGGTCAATTTTACAGTCAAGAAGGAATATACAGCCACCGCATAAAAATTTAAATATTTTTGCTAGATACGTAAAATATTAAATTTCCCCGAGTCGTTATGTTATCATTAATTAATGATATATAAATAATACTATACAATTTGAGCAGTAATTAATTTTCGAGCACACATATCTGTAACAGGTCTGCGACGAATTTTTTTGTTTTTAATCTTTTAAGTATTTTCGAAATATTTTTGGCTGCTGAATTCGAAAGAGAGAATAAAAATGTCATATCGGTATGGCTTTAGGGTTGTCATGATGGTTGGTGCAGGTAAATATTAGAGCTTACCTACTAGAAATTCCTAGAAGTTTTTCTAGTTGTGAGTTCAGTTGTTACTCAACTTGGTTAAGTGCGGAAGGAGCGCACAAAAAGTAAAGTAATGGACTACTAAGCCTTTGGAATGACAAGGAAAATTCTTGTAGCATAACTGATGCTAATAATGTAACTAACTTACCCGCCCTAAGGGTGAAAACACCCCCTCGAATAAATGGGGAGTTTTCAGATTATCGCGAATATCTACGAAACGGTAAAAAATATCAAAAAGAAGTTAAATTCAAAGTTCTATGGTTTTTTGTGTCCTATAAAACGGCGACAATGAATTTCCGAAAAACATTATTTTTTTCAAAATGAATCCCCACCACCCGTTTTTTTTTTTCGAAAATTCTTTATCCCCATATTGTAGGACATCGAAAGCCATAAAACTTTGAATTGAACTTTTTTTCAATATCTTTTACAGTTTCGCAGATAATCACGATAATATAAAAACTCATAATTTCTTCGAGGGGGTGTTTTCACCCGTAAAACCGTTTTACTGCCGAATCAAAAAATAGTTCCGTTATTAGCATCACTCGAGCTACATTTCTGCACGTCCCAAATTCTTTGAATTTTCGAGTTGCCGAATTTCCCTTATTTTTCTAAATAAAATTCTATATTCAAAACTGGCCCCGAAAATAGATTTCACGTGGTAATTTCTCACTACAAATTGTATTTAATCGCGTATACCAACACAAAAGTCAAAGCAAAGTTGTGAGAAAAATATACTTGACGAAGCAAATCTCTTCTTGCATATGGAAGTCGAAATTCCAATAAACCCCAGCATACACCTTTGAAAATATTTTTATGACTCAATTTTGCAACTATGCGTATTCTGATAAGGTAAGAGTACGAATAACTGGACACTTAAGGATATCAAAGTAGTATAGCTTAAAAATGGACTAAAAATAAACGTTCTTTTTAACAAAAGTGTGAATATTCAGATAAATGTTACTTCTTTCTATCAAATGAGCTACTAAAAACTTGTTTTCAGTGCGTTATTTTAATTAAATTGAGTAAAAACACAAGTAGCTATGTGTACCAGTACATGGACAATAGAAGTCTGATTTGTCCCAGCGTCCCATTTTTGGTGTCCCAATACCTGGTCAATGGGGAAGATGGCGCAAAGCACGGCGCAGAGGGCGCCACTAGTGTTTGTGTGAATGGTTTGCGCGCGGAGAAAGCAAATACAATTTTAGGTTATGTTGAAAGTGTAGCATGAAATTGACTAAAAATAGGACTTGGAAATAAAAAAACTGTTAATTTATGTACAATATACTTGTACTTACACTTTTGATATACAAAAATTTGAGAAAACCCAGACACCTTACCGGTTGGACAATGCGGTCAGGTATTGGGACTTCCCTTAAGCGTTCAAAATGCTGACAGGCCTACCACCTGGACGGCTGCTCAGTTATTGGGACAGCGTGTAAAGGACAAGATTATTATGTACCGGTAGTGATGGGATCAACACAGCAGCTTCAAAATCGATTCGAAGATAATCAATCCTGTAAAGATTCGAATTGCTTCGAATCTCATTTGTCTTTTTTTTTTTTCTTTGTGTTTGTTTTGTTGTTTTGTTTTAAGGATAAACTATTCGAAATGCAAAATTTCCTGAAAGTGCCAAATCATAAATTAATTTTAGAAGTTGTCACTAGATGGAATTCGACATATGAAATGATATCCAGGTTATTAGAACAAAGGCAAGCAGTAACGTCAGCATTGTCATATTTTCCTGAATCTGAAGAAGGTTTAACTGCTGGCGAGTGGCAACTGCTATTAGACTCTACTCCGATAATGAAACCGTTTTACCTCCTGACCACTGAAATGAGTGCAGAATCTAATATAACAATTTCTAAGGTCATTATCTCTGTAAAACAATTAAAGATTTTTCTAAATACAAACGTCGACAATACACTAGCTAGAAAACTACAAGAAACTTTACAGAAATATTTCAGTAAAATTGAAACGGACCCTACTTATTCCATAGCGACTATACTCGATCCTCGTTTCAAAATGTTGGGGTTCGAAATGTATGAGAATGCTGAAAGAGCTAAAACATTATTATTGGAGAAGGTGACAGATTTATTTAATGCCCAGCCTCAATTAAACGAAACTGTAAATAATGGTGATAATAACAGTAATAATAATAATAATAATAATGCGGGTAATTTTGCACAAGATAGAGTATCTTTTTGGACATCGTTCGACAATGATGTCCACGAAAAAAATAGTATGAATGCTAGAAATTCTGGACCAATAAATGAGATTGATAGGTACATTGCGGATTCGTATTTGAATAGAAATAGAAATCCTTTGCAATATTGGAAGGAAAATAAATCTAAATATCCATATCTTGCGCAGTTCGCAATAAGTTTTTTATGCTGCCCTGCAACGTCGGTGCCGTGCGAACGAGTGTTTTCGAAGGCAGGAAATATAATTAGTAAAAACAGAAATAGATTAAGTGGCAAAAGTTTAGATCGAATTTTGTTTTTAAATAAACAATAAGAAAATATACTGTTTCTGTCATAAAATCTTGTGTTATTATTTTACAACCACCCCCATTTTCCACAGAGACATACAAAAAAAATTTTACTTAATGATTAAAACTTTTATTTTAAAAGTACTTGCAAGTTTTACAACATTCAAAGAAAGACTAAATGTCTAAGACGTCCCACAACATCCTATTTCAAATAACAGTCGAAGCGATCCGAAACTGTCATCCGGAATATGGAGAGAATCTCGCGACTCGACTCGAGAGTATCGAGATATCACCCGATCCGCCGAATATTTCCGACTCGTTCCGAAGCTCGGCTTCCCGAACCTCGAACTGTCAAGACTGTCAAGACCTATCAAGACCTTCAAGACCTATCAAGACTTTCAAGAAATGTTTGTTTCGAATAACAGTCGAAGCGATTCGAAACTTCTGTCCAGAATTCGAAGCGATTCGATTTGCTTGGCGACCATGACAAATGAGATTCGAAGCAATTAGAAACATTGTATCATAGATTCGAAGCGATTCGGTCGGTCTTGAGCCCATCACTATGTACCGGTACACAAACACGTATATTTCTACTTAAAAGCAACATTAACCGATCAATGTTTTGTTTTGTATGTCACAAGAAACTTCTTGAGATTCTGCACATTAGAGCTATTGTTTTTGCCCGGGTATCCGGGTACCCGGGTACTCGAGTACCCGGTGAGACCCCGGGTAGACAAAAATTACTCGGGTACCCGTAGGATACCCGACTACCCGGGTACCCGGGTAGACAAAAATTACCCGTGTGTCCATGAGATACCCGAGTAACTGAAGTGTGATGAGATAGTTGAGAATTTCGATTTGACAGCCGATCGTTTTTCGACTTTCGATCATTTTCGGCTAACCTCAGTGATGAACGGAATATGCTGTCAAATCGAAATTCTCAACTATCTCATCACACTTCAGTTACTCGGGTATCTCATGGATACACGGGTAATTTTTGTCTACCCGGGTAGTCGGGTATCCTACGGGTACCCGGGTACCCGAGTAATTTTTTTCTACCCGGGGTCTCACCGGGTATCCTACGGGTACCCGGGTACCCGAGTAATTTTTTCTACCCGGGGTCTCACCGGGTACTCGAGTACCCGGGCGGGCGGGTAGTAAGAGCTCTACTGCACATACGTTTTCTTCTCAGAAAAACGTTATGTAACGATTATTATCACCTTAACAACTAACTGTATTTGTCTTAAGAATTACTTAAGAAATCTACGCAGAATTCAAGTGCACGCACCTCCGATATTTAAAGACTGTTTTATATATTCAACTTTGCATCTAGGGGCTATCTTAATTTTTTATATAAGAGATCAAGTTGCAAAATAGCATATATTCCCAACAATATTGTTGTAAACTTTCTATGAAGCTTAGTAAAAATATAAATGTCATTGGTGTCCAGGTATTAGGACGTGTCCAGTTATTGGTACTTTTACCTTACTTCGTGAAAATAGCAATGCCACGTAGACACGTTGTGGTAGCCACTCGTTTCAAATTCGTTCAAATATTCAACGTCGGTATATGCACGTTCCCCATTTCTTTTATCCGTTATTTACATAAACCTCGAAGCGAAGCGCATAAACACTCGGAAGCCACGTGAAATTGCTAAAAGAAAGGGTCGGGCGAATGTATCCCCGCGGCGGGCACGTCAGGGCTCGCCCCGAAAGAGCTGAGAAATGCGTCCCGAGAATTTAATGGTCCCTCGAGGAAGGAACCGCAGAGGCCTGACGCGGGGCCCTTCGCTCGATAAACATCGAAATGACCGCGTGACCTGTTTAGCCCGGCTCAATTACGGGGCCGTGCCGGCCGAGGATTACACCTGCTGTCAGGGCCAGCGATAGGGTGGCAGGCTACGATTCACAAAGGCGGCTCGGTGCGTGTCTCCCGGCGGAAAAAAAATGTACGGTTACGACAAAAGCAACGGGGGACCCGAGGTCGCGGAGGGGTGCAATTTTCGCGGCTCGCATTTTTCGCCATTACCCGAACGTACCGTTATTTCCTCGTAATCGTGTCTCATCGTTCCTCGGCCCGGTTCCTCCGCGGAGAGCCACCTGCTTCGCGTACACCGACTCGAATTAACGTCGATGTTGACTGAAAGGTTACTCGAACAACGGTCCCCTACCGGGCTGCGTGTTTCAACTTTATTTTTAACTCTTTCCCCGCGATGCGCCGAGCCGCCTCTCCGTCATCTCGGCACGGTCGTTTTTTCTTTCAACGGACGAGAGTGCTGCCGCCGAGTAGTAATTTTTTTCCAACCGATTCACGGATGTCCTACCCGATAGCCGAGTCTTTTTTTTTTTTACACCGGGCTGACCCGGTTTAACGCGCTCGCTGCCGCGCCGATTGTTCCGCGTTTCCCGCTTGCCCGCGCTCGCGCCGAGTACAGGCATTCTTACCAGTATGAATAAGGATATTTGTAATAATTCAATGATGTAATTATTTATTCACGTCGTTACTGTTAACAGTATACTCATCCCTCGGTTTTACGCGGTCAGAAAATACATTGGCAGGTAAGGGAGAGTTGCTAATGTCGTACTAGGGTGTGTCAGTTTTGTGGACAAATTTAAATTTTTTTGAAAATTTTAAAATTACTAGCGACAAAGTAACGCTGTTTTTAATCCTGAATCTGAAACTATTTTCAGAAATGTATTTCAGCGAGGTTTAGCTACTTCAAATGACAGTTGAAAAAAGCGAAAATTAAGTAAGATTTCACTACATATTACATATGAATATACTGCTTAAAGCGAGTCTTGCTTACATAAAGGCATGAAAATGAAAATAGAAATATGTGGAAATTAGGGTTTATTACTTTCACATGGAAATGTATGGAAATGTGTATTTATTACAAAATGAAAATATATGTAACTTTAGCAACAGATCTATCCATATGTCATCTATATAGTAAATTTAATGTTATTTAACAAAATCCACCAAAGAAGCGATATCTTCTTTGCTTCTGCTTCGGTTCATAAGCTCAATTATGAAAATTCTTTTTACTAATTTTAGTAATTTTCGGATTTTTCTATAATTTCGAATGAAATTCCAACTAGGTAAATAATGTATTACCCAAAATTTAAAGGTAGTGGTTAATTTTAAACCTGACATTGTTCCGTTTTTCCACTAGTCGTGTTTAAAATTAAAACATTCAAAAAATTGACACACCCTAATATCGTACTAATCTCGGAATAATTAATCAATATAAACGACATGATCGAGTAAATCAAAATGAGAAATAGAAACAAAACCTCTCGAGCTTACACCTTGTTTTGTGCGTCTTATAAACATTTAAAAGAATCAGGGATGATTGATGTAACCTTTTACCAGTTTGTTTTAGCTGATAATAATCGCACAATGCAGTTTTATCCTGTATTTTGGTATTTTTCTAAAAGCGGGTTTATTGTAGAACATTTTACATATTATATTTATTATAAAGATTAAATCGATATTTATAAATATATTGATCGTGATTCTCATATGTTATGCGATTTATATACACACTAGCTTTACTACTCGGCTTCGCCTGAAATTTAAATTTTGATTTTATAAAAAAAAAATTATTTGTTTATTTTTTTTTGGTAAAAATAGTCACATTCGTTTGGATTAAATGCTAGGCATAATGAGCTGGGACACATTTTGTGACACCGGAGTTTACCGTTCGGAAGTTTTTAGGCGGCAGACAAACACACAAACACTTTCTGCTTTATACAATTAAGGTGTATATATAACTATGTAATAATCATTACTTTATGTTGAATATTTTCTTCTTTATTTGTTATTGGTACTATTTTTAGAAGAGGTACAATTTAGGAGACTGGTTGTCTATATCGTACGTTTTACAGTAGTCAGAATTTGTTCTGAACAAAAGCTTAAACATTTAATAGTTGGTGGCTAAAACATCAAGCTGCAATATCCAATATTAAGTCGCGTTCAAATTAGTACAAAATACGAAAAATAACGTAAAATATCTGAAGTGGTACGATATAGGCAACCCTCCCCTATATCTTTCGATCCGAACCCTCAGCTTCGTCCCTCAAAGTAAAACTTGCCACTGCAGCGGCAAATTCGCGATTTTGAAAAAAAAAAAAAATCATCCAGAAAGAGACATACTAATAATGAAACTGAAATTCCCTATAGAATCATTTGCAATCATAACTTTTCGACCCATCTTTTCCTTTTTATTATGAACATTCTCGTGCATAAAATTATCGTTTCTTTAAGTTTGTGATTCAAACGTCTGCCAAAATATAAGATTACAATATTTTTCTATCACTTTAAATGATTCCACGAACAATCTTAAAAACCTTAAGAATTTTCTTGGTTTGTTGATTTCAAACAATTCTACGAGGAGTTATCGATTCCGCAGATGCGGAACGTTTTTTCTTATCACCATCAGGGCAGTGACAGACACCTACAAACAGCAATATTAGATAAAATATGCAAAAAAAATTTATTATCTTCGACGATATCCAAATACAGCCTAAAAAGGTTTTTAACACTATGACGTTTATTTTTCTTAAATAAAATCACACCAATTACAGAGAATCTTGTTCGTAGTTACAGATTGCATTACGATAAATTGAAATGGCATTAAATTAATTGAAAGTAAGTGCATACAGTAAACAGAATAATTTAAGAGTGTTTTATAAACTATCTAGAATAAATAACAGAAAATTTCATATTTTACTTTGTCTCACTTCGTTTGACATTAAATTAACACGACAAACGTTTGATAAACTTTAACGCTGATAAATAAAATTTTAGGCAAGAATGTTCACCTTCACACCGAAGAAAATGAACGATGATGGAAGTATCGGATGATCGTGGCAGCTACAGAAAGCTGGATGATAATGGTAATGGCAGCGATAATGGTAGGGATAAATAGATAATGGTACTGATTAATAAAAAAAATTATAAATGCTGCATAGTCTTGAAGATCCATGTACTTATTATGCGCAGTATCAATAACGCGCGTAGTTATTAAGCGTACTTTCTATTAAATTTATGAATTCACAAACGTGCAGGAATTGAAAAAGATTCGCCCGATCATATGTTACAAGATGACACGGATGACATTATGACTGTGAGGAGTAAAATTACGCAAACGATTATTGACTACACCACTAGCATTGGCTCTCAGAGGAAGTAAAACCAAGTTTTGTAATTATATGTGAATTTGTTCGAATTTTGCTTCGAAAGGTAAATAGGCACCTGTTCCCCTACAGCAAATTACGTTGCTGAAAAGTTGCAGAAACGTTGCAGTTACCTTGCAGGTAATATTTCTGAGATGTTGCAGAAATGTTCCTATGTCCGCCCGAGTGCAACATTGCATGAAATATTTCTGCAACTTTTCTGAGATTTTACAGCAACTTTTCTGCAACTTTTCTGCAACGTTTCTGAGATTTTACAGCAACTTTTCTGCAACGTTTCTGAGATTTTACAGCAACTTTTCTGCAACGTTTCTGAGATTTTACAGCAACTTTTCTGCAACGTTTCTGAGATTTTACAGCAACTTTTCTGCAACGTTTCTGAGATTTTACAGCAACTTTTCTGCAACGTTTCTGAGATTTTACAGCAACTTTTCTGCAACGTTTCTGAGATTTTACAGCAACTTTTCTGCAACGTTTCTGAGATTTTACAGCAACTTTTCTGCAACGTTTCTGAGATTTTACAGCAACTTTTCTGCAACGTTTCTGAGATTTTACAGCACCTTTTCTGCAACGTTTCTGAGATTTTACAGCAACTTTTCTGCAACGTTTCTGAGATTTTACAGCAACTTTTCTGCAACGTTTCTGAGATTTTACAGCAACTTTTCTGCAACGTTTCTGAGATTTTACAGCAACTTTTCTGCAACGTTTCTGAGATTTTACAGCAACTTTTCTGCAACGTTTCTGAGATTTTACAGCAACTTTTCTGCAACGTTTCGGGCAGTAGGGCCAAAAATAAAAATAACGGTATTTTATATTTATATATATCGGACGTGCTGCGAGGAGGACCGACGACATGCATGTGTGCAACAGAATCGTAGTAGTATAGCGTCCGTGTATCTTTAATAAATAGAAAAATATTTTACCCCAGGGAGATTCGAACCCGCGACCTGTAGCACCGTAGACGAAGACTATGTATACCGCTGCAGCTACAACTGTTTGTTGAGAAGATTTCTTACATATTCGAACTTATACTCCTACCGTGCAACACTTTAAACTCAAATTATTCAAAAACGGAGATTCGTTTTGACAAACTCAATTACGTCTCCCTAATCGTGGAGTCGGATATTTCACAACAAATTAATTTCGACGCTTGATGTTGTATTAAGTTGATGTATATTCTGTTATGAAATATCCTGCGTAGTACAAGAAAATAATTTTTTTTTTTAGTTTTAGCGCATTTTTAATGCAATCGTTTAACATCATTTATTTTATTTTCTAGTCTTTAATGTTTGTGGATTTACATTTCACAGCTCAGACTTCTTTGCAAATATCATTTATTGCCGTATACAGTTTAACAGTTTCCTTAAACCTTATAGTGCTAATTAACTAATTGTATTACTTACTTATATCACATATTGTCCGTGTTTACATGTATTCCCTCGGAGGTTGCCTGTGAAATGTGACACTGTATTCTGTTTGTTGACATATGTGATATAAGTAATTAATACAATTACTTAGTTACCACTATAGGGTTTAAACAAATTCATTAGCTATATACAGCAACAAAAGATATTTGTAAAAAAGTGTTACATATGCCAATTACTGCCACTGTGCCTACTATTGCCATTTAATTGATTATAGATAATAAAAAAGTTCCGTATTGTCGAGTAAAAATATGTAAGACCGTATTCAATGCGGTTCGTTGCAGGATTGTCGCTGATACGTTACGGGAGCACAAAGCGTAACCTAATATACACTGTGTAGTATAATATACTACGATATTATACTAAATCTATATACTAAATCGATATTATAACAGTTTTTGAGCCTTGCTTACTGCGGGATCTTTGTTGTAAAATCTCAGAAACGTTTCGGGACAATTGCTGTAAAATCTCAGAAACGTTGCAGAAAAGTTGCTGTAAAATCTCCGAAACGTTGCAGAAAAGTTGCTATAAAATCTCAGAAACGTTGCAGAAAAGTTGCTGTAAAATTTCAGAAACGTTGCAGAAAAGTTGCTGTAAATTCTCAGAAACATTGCAGAAAAGTTGCTGTAAAATCTCAGAAACGTTGCAGAAAAGTTGCTGTAAAATCTCAGAAACGTTGCAGAAAAGTTGCTGTAAATTCTCAGAAACATTGCAGTAAAATCTCAGAAACGTTGCAGGGTAATATTGCACCGCAACATTGCTGAAATGTTGCAGAAATCTTCCTATGTCCGCCCCTGTGCAACATTACACCGAAACGTAACTGCAACCTTTCAGCAAGGTTTCTGTAACGTTTCAGCAATCAAGTGTGCTGTATGGGTTAACAAACGAACGATGTAAAAAAATTACGCTTGATAGCTCCTGGAAAAATACAGTTTTCTTTTCGAATTATGTCTATTTTAAATATCTAACTTAACCTGTACATGAATAATTTTTTTTTATTAAAATACAGTCTGCTCCGATAAGGAATATTTTATAAAAATAAACAGTGCGATTTCAAAAATGAAGTGCGCTTGCTTCCAGTCCTGAAATATTATGTAAATGCTTTGACACGAAAGATTGTTAGCAGTTACCTATTAGCTTTTTTTATCAGTATTTGAATTATTATTTTCAAATTTTTTTTTCTTGCATAAAATAACACAGTAACGTTACAAATAGATAGAAACTGATGGTGTTCGCTTATAAACAACACTTATAACAGTAAGTAAGTCATTGCGTTACTAGAAGAGAACATTAAAAATTATTTTCGCAATAATAATTCCTATTAGTCGTATGAAACTGTAAACTCATCTACACCTTTCTTCAGAGCACCCTGTCTTCGCGCGACGCAGTGAATTATTTGCTGGAAAATAAGATGTAAAATTTTAAATAACCTCGTTTCACCATCATCTCATTACCATGCTTCGAAAGTGCAAAAAAACCGTGCGCATAATTACGCGCGTGTAATATAATTTATTCTCCGGATACTTGCAAAAAAAAAGTCGAAGCTGTTAAGTTCGATAGAACGAATCATAAAAAAAGCTTGGTAATTAACAGCCGTAAATCCTCGGCTAAACTTAAAGAAGCCAGTAACTCTGGCGCAGAAGTTATTTTGTAAAGCAGAATTAAAAGTACCAAGTGTGACAAAACCTTTGGAGGCTATAAAATATAATTTGTTCGATAGCATCTCCTGCGAGATGACGCGAAGCTGCTGCGGACACATAAGGAGACAAATTGCTTTCATTAAACGTGAAATTAATCGGTAGCCCAGCGTCAATTATACATCTGGAGATATAGACGAACGTCGATGTTGCGTTGATAGGCTCGAAATTAATTAATAGCAAATTGGTCGCGCAAGCCAGCTGCCCGGTGAAGTTCCCTGCGCGGCTGGGCACAGCGGAGGATAGGAAGGCGTCCGGATTACACGGGACATGTTGTCCTTCGATCGTTTCAAGAGCCGCTCGAGGAGCGGTCATAGAGAGAACGATGCTGTCGCCCGAGAATTCGTGTTTTATTTTTCGAGTGATCGGTGAGCTTAAACGATGAGGGGACTAATTAACAACCGCTACCGCTTAACGTTCGGGGACCATTACAGCCGCAGGCGCTGCGCCGTTTCTACACCGAAGGGTATTTCTCTTTTCTCGGACACGCGGCGCCATATTTTTTGTTATAAAGAAGACGTCGGCTCCGCTTTCTTGTTCCTCCCATTAACGTTTCCACTCTTAATTATACCTTCAGTTTCCCATTAAAAGAATATCCTACTTATTGAAGAGCGACTTTGAGCCAGTCGTAAATTAAAATACGAACTCATGTAAAGCTAGTTTCACAAGGAGTGTCTCCCTCTGCTGAAGGGGGCAATGGGGAATTTTTGTTCCCTCCTTGGGCCAATCGAGGTGATTTTATTTCGTTCGAGGGAAACTGTTATCTCCTCGGCCCTTTGCGTTTTTTTATACGATGGAAGACATAAATATATATAAGAAATAAAATATTAGGTCGTGAAATAGAATTTTTTTTCTTGAATAAATTGTTGCACTAGAAGTACCTACTCAAGTGGTGTTTATTTAAATTTCGAGGAGAAACAGTAAAGCTTTTGAAAATTAAAAATGCGCCGGAGACATTTGATTTTCAAGATTTTTTTTATTCGGGTATTAAATCTTCAATTTTATTTTTATGTGATCTAATGCGGCGTGGCAACACAAAGTCTGACACACTGCAGCTGTTTTGCAATAATTACGAAAGTAACACGTAAATAATTAAAATTTTCCTGTATGCGGAAATTGGATTCTCACTTTTTATTTTTTAATAACTCTATTTAAATATATTCTGTTTTAAACAGTTTACAATTTTTGTTAAAAACTGTTCATGTTTGTTTGTATTTTATGCAATTAGAAAATTGTAATGAAAAATATTTTTCAAAACGGGAATTTGAAGATGGAGACAAAAACGTTAAAATCAAAATTTCGTCGATTGCAAACTATTTTAATAAATTGTTTAAAGCGTTGCCGATTCACATCGAATCATTTATTAATTCATTATCTATCTAATATTTTGTCCAAACTATTAAACATCTGTTCATGGTGCCGTCCCCAGAGTTTTTTTTCTCTGAGCTACAACAATGAAAAATGACGTAAGGGGCAAAATTCGCAAAGTAGTAATGTCTGACAAAATAATAACCAGAAGAAAATTAATAAATGTTTGAAAGTGAATAAACAATATGCAAACCATTTAGCATACATTTTTCCACCTGACAAACCATTGGTTTTAATATTTTTGTTACAACTTCCAAGTTCCTCTTTTGCATAATATTAATTTGTTGTAATTCTCTAGCAACACAAAATGCAAGAAAATATATGTTAAGTAAATGTTAACAAATTATACAAGATCTACCTGATACTGTAAAAATACATATATAATTCCATTTAAAGAAACGAAGCTCTCCTTCATCCCACTAATGAGTCCGGAGTCTCCCTAATGTGTCACACCATAGGCCACAGTGACCCATAAAAATCGAAGAAAAATATTCTCACTATCACCTTACAAGACATTCTCTATATACAGGGTGTTCCACCTAACTGTATCACCTGAAATATTTCTACTTAAATTCATCTTTAATGTGGCTATCGGGTACTAACAAATAAAATATAGCATTCCATTTAAGAAAACAAAGTTGACCTCCGTATTTCATCAACCCTTCAACCCACAGTGGTTCCAAAGTGACTTTTTGTGGACAAAATTTCGTAGCTCAGTGAATTCTCAACCGATTTTTATTTTTTTTTTTTACGGGGATTAAATTTGCTAAAATGTCATACAGTGGCTTTCAAAATTTTTCTAGCAAGTCGACACTAGAAAATGTTCGGGGTATTCAAGAAATGAGGACTTGATGCATAACTTGTTAATATCATCAGATTCTTTAATTTCGAATTTGAGATCATAATGGCCAACTCCGTCCGTTGAACTTGAAGGCGCAATTTTTTTTTATTCAACTATGAAGAAGGTACGGAAGATGTAGAATATATGGAAGAAGGCTAATGTTTTCTTGTTTAAATTATTTATCTATATTTATTTTTTATTTTATTCCTCTTTCCTTTTTTATGAAAAAAAAAAGTTTTGGAACCAAGAGATCAGAATTTGCTTGTTTTTCTTTAATCCCTAAAGAAAATGTTGAAAGCTCTGTATGACATTTTAGCAAATTTAATCCCCGACAAACCGAGCAAAAGAAGATAATAAATAATATACCTATATAAAAAAAATTATGTTAAACGATTTTATTTAATTTGAACAAAAATGCACTAAAAACTAAAAAATAATTTAAATAAAATCGTGGGGTATATTTCATCGCTTTTCATCACTTTGATTCATATCCTGTCCCCCGAGTTTATTTAAATTATTTTTTATTTTTTAGCGCATTTTGATCCAATTAAACAAAATCGTTTAACTTCATTTTTTTATATGTAGCTATTTTTTGTACCTATTATTTACTTTTTAGTGTCTAAGTTTTGATTTGTGGTTATAGGCTGATTTCCAGTCGTTTGCAATTTTATTTTTTCATTCCCTCGAGGGTGAATTTTTTTTTAAAAATTTGTATTGTCATCATACCTACGTACGCCTGCAAAGTTCCAAGCCTATTGCATACGTGGAAATGGGTTAAAACTAATTTTCAAGATTTGAACCAAACAAACGAACAGAGGAGTGAAGCTAATTTATAACATCGTTTAAAAATCGGTTGAGAATTCACTGAGACACCTACGAAATTTTCTCCACAAAAAGTCATTTTGGAACCACTACGTGGCCCCCACGAAACTATGCACCATTGGCAGGAAACATTTTTATGAAATCTTAAATACAGCAGAGATATTTCAGGTGATAAAGTTAGATGAAGCACCCTGTGTAACATTCTTACAAGGGAACATCCCGAAACCGGAAATTCAAAAAATTCTGAAACTTTGTGAATATGTAGAGGATTACCTCCTGATTGCAACGCAATTTTTGTTTGCGGCCTAAATTCACCCTGAGGGGGTGGAATTGACCCCCTGAAAATTCAGATATTTTCCGATTTTGCGTTGTAACTCGTGAACTGTAAAATTTTTTTTTACCAAATGATAGATCTAATTAAAAGAAGTAACTTTTATCTTGAAACTTTTTTTCCATCCCTTACAGTCCGCGAGTTATAGCACAAAATCGGAAAATAGTCGAATTTTCAGGGGTGAGTTTCACCCCTTTCGAGTGAATTTGGGCAGCAAACAAACAGTGCGTTATAATCAGGAGGAAATCCCCCACATATTCACAAAGTTTCAGAATTTTTTGAATTTTTGGATTCAGGATCTTCCCTCGTCAGCGTAACACAATCGCTCGACGCGCGTGACCACCACTGTCGGCGCCGCACGTTTTGCCAAACTATTTCGCTTCTGTATTGGAAACAAAACGTGGCTTACCACTTCTGTTGATGCTCTCCGAAGGAAAAATGTCTGCTGCATCGCGTGGACCAGTCAGATTTTCACCTAGACCCTTAGTTTTGGAAATAAATTTAAAGATATCTGCAAAAATGGGTGCGTTTCGAGCGTTCTTTTCCCTTTGATCGTTGTTTCAACATATTTAAAGGTTCATAATGCACGAATAATTGGACGCAACAAGCAACCCAATAAAATATTTTTTACCAAATGATAGATCTAATTAAAAGAAGTAACTTTTATCTTGAAACTTTTTTTCCATCCCTTACAGTCCGCGAGTTATAGCACAAAATCGGAAAATAGTCGAATTTTCAGGGGTGAGTTTCACCCCTTTCGAGTGAATTTGGGCAGCAAACAAACAGTGCGTTATAATCAGGAGGAAATCCCCCACATATTCACAAAGTTTCAGAATTTTTTGAAATTCCGGCTTCGGGATCATCCCTTGTCAGTAAAACCGTCTCCCACTACAACCCCATACCGCGTTCGCCGCCAAGAATCATACCCCGCGTAGCGAGTCAATCAAACGCATCAAAACACCACAAACAACTGAAAGACATCAGCGTGCAGTGACAGAGGGTCGAAGAACGAACTCCTCCCATCCCCTAATTGTCCGAATCGCGTAAAATCCCCCGTGCCAGGTTGCCCGTAAAGCTGGATGCCCGTTGAAGAGCAATCGGACCCCCAGGCCACCGAATCATTTAACGCCCCGTGCAAGGAGTGCGCCGGGTGCGCGCGTATCCCCCAATCCCCGAAATTAGGGTCGAAAATCATGACACGTCCCCCTCGGTTGTTCCTTTGCGTACGGGGTTGTACGGCCTCATTCCGACGCACAGGTGGTGCCTCTCCTCGTGGGAACCCGTCGACCGGAGTCTTCCCGTGTTAGAAGAGGCACGGCCCGAAGGGTCTGTCCTTTCCCCTGCGGTCCACCCCGCGGCGAGGCCCTCTAAAAAGCCTCGCAAGTGTGTTGCAGCCACCCTAAATCGAGCCATTCTTCTCGGGCTCGTTTGCCTTCGCCGGGGATTCCTTTTCCTGGGCGTACAGACCCGAGATGGATGCGGGGGCATCGGCGCGAGGGATCGAAAGGTGCGTGCTGAGGATGAGGAAGTGTGCTGCTCGTGTGCGGCTCGTGTGCTGCTCTTGTGCGACCTGGCAGCGGTTCTCCAATTGCTTAACGCCCGCCTCGTCGAGCAGTCGTTCACCTTAAGGGGTCGACCAACCCTTGGCCCATACTGGGGCGAAATTGTCCGCGGGTGGTTCGATTTCTTAACGAGTATTCAAAGCTAAATGTTTATAAAGACGCACGGTTCTTCGCACTTGGCCCATTGGGTTTTGTATTGCTGTAAGAAAGTCTGGTATTGTTGTGTTTCCATCACTGTATCCTGATAGCCAATAGACCAACGTATCTAACCTATATGACAGATATGTAATATTCATGTTAATTGCAAGGAAAAATTGATCTGAAGTTGAGCTTTCGTATTCTCACGGGAATCGTGTCAATATTCGTACCGTTAAGGAACTAGTTCTTGATCAGGCACTAATTTTTTATCAGTTCATGAAATAAATCGTTCTTTTAAGTTTATGTCAATAAATATTTGTTTGAAATAATTACTAACATAAAAATTGATAATTCAAAAATATATGTGTTGTTCGTGAAAGCAGATAGTATTGTTAGTTTTCGTGAAAATAAATGTGTAAGGTGGCCCACTTGACAGAAGGACCTGTTGAACGCCATCTCTTACTGTTCGAAGTAATAGATCACCATCGACGCCACAGTCGATTTCTTTGCTGCTTGTTGCGGTATTAAATGTTATTTTCATACATTTTGCTTACAATAGTTTACTTTACAATGTAGAGCAAGAATTTTATGATTATATGTATCATTTTGCTTTAAAAGTCACTGATCATTATTTAGTTCCAATTTTTTCTTGTGGAACTAATTTTTGATCACCTGAATAAAAAATAGGTTAGGACATTTTAAAATTATAAAAAAAATAATTTTAGATGGTATAATACTAAAAATAAGTTTATTTGGTACTTTCTTTTTTATTAGTATCCGATTATTTACATTGAATAGTTCCTTACCTAATAAGAAATTAGTTCCCATGTATTTTAGATGATCAAAAACTAGTTCCTCACCTGACCAAAAAATCAGTTCCCATGTATTTTAGATGATCACAAACTAATTCCTGACCTGATCGAAAATTAGTTCCCATGTATTTTACATGATCAAAAACTAGTTCCTAGTCACCTTATTATTCCATACTTTATAAATAATTAAATTATACTTATTTTCAACTTTTTAAATTTTTTCCTTATATTTTAAACATTAATTCATCTTTTAGTATAAAAAAGTCTATGGTTTAAAGTTGTATTAGGTTAAAAATAAATATTAAAGCGGGAAGCCCTCTAAGCTGATCAAAAACTAGTTCCTTAACGGTACCAGGTTGTAGACTTTTTTTTTAATTCCTCTAGGTATTTTTATTTTCGTACCTCATGCATTTCGAACGTGTATAGTCTCAGCTTATTTGTGACGCAAATACTTTTCGAAAACTCTTCACCGTAATCCCACTATACAACTTCAAATGGAGCTACCTAGTATTTCAAGTTTTCGTTAACTGTTTTAGGTTTATAAAAAAAGCTCCGCCTTCCTCCGGGCTCTAGATAGTACTATTTGAAAGCAGATACCATCTACTAACAGCCCCCCAAAAATTGGCTGCGTTTATTTGCAACTTTGGCTGTTATTAATATATATAATCACCCGAGTGCGCTGTGCATGCGATTTCGCAGAAATTCAACACATCGGCATTTCTCGCTATTTTTGCATAGTTTCTATTTTGTATTACTTTTTGATAGTTTTAGTTTGTAGGGGCAGTAATATTCGTTATTTTGTTATGTAATTTTAGTAGTTTAATGCAATATGTTATTACTCTATTGTGTTATATGTATAATGTTTGATGCTAATGAATTCGTTTTTTATGTAATGTTACATACTTATTAGTAACATAATTATCATATATGGTTTTTGTGTACCGAATGTTTAACGTGGTTTATTGTTATTTTATTTGTGACAGATGCTTTAATTTTATTAATGTTCCTGTCCATATAACCGTTGGCTATTAAGGGGGTATACCCGTTTGAACGCTCAGAAAATGTGTACATTTCGTGGATTTTTTTACAAGTCAACGGCTTGATGAAGATTTCCCGTTTTTATACTATGTTTACATAGTATTATGAACTACTTATAAAAAAAGTTTCAGTTAAAAACCTATTGTTTTTCGGAAGTTATGGATACATATCCGAAAGTCTCTCGATTTTAGACGGCTAAACGGTGGGCGTAAAAGCAGCTGTATGTCGTGTCTGAATTAATAGCCAATAAAATCTTCTTATAAAGTATGTCAATTGTTATCGTCCATCGGGGCCGATTTTGAAAATTTTGAAAAATAAAGAAATCGTGAGAGATCAAAGGTAAAGTTACATTTTTCTAAGAGAAAAGGCCACCTTTTTTCTTTATTAATAATAAACGGGGAATCGGAATAAAAAAAGCCCTCGATGGACGATGTGCAATCTTATTACGATCCTGCATGCAAAATTGGAAGTGAATTGGTTGAACGTAGCGCGAGTTTTTAGGCCCACTGTAATGAAAAATATAGTTCCGAGAAAAACGCGTTTAAAGTTTTGACTCTGATGCCCCATGCTACCTGGGTTCTTTCATTCAAATCTTATAACTTCGCCAATTTTCCGAATTTTTACATCGAACTTGTTTTATAATATTTCTAAAACATCAATCTATGAAAATATGTATAAAAAAACCGATTTTTCACACTTTCAAACCTTCCTTAAGAAGTAATATAAAAAAAAGTATTCAGAAATATTGAAAAACATCGAAGGTATGAGATTTTTTCCGCCATAGGTCCCGCCTAGAACACTTCTATTTCCCGAGGAAATATTACTGCAGCTGACCCATCTATAGCACACGATGATTGCCATAATTAGGTATACAAATTTTCACGGTTAGCTTCGTCTTGGCTGCTAAAATAATTTTTATTGGTTCTATGAAAACGGAGGCTCGCACAAAAACAGTTAATTCTACATTTCCGATTTATTTTTGTCCAGGGAATTACCATCCGTCCTGTGTATCTGCAATTTAACGATCCTACACAGTAGTAGGTGTTGATTATTTCCTCGTTGCTACATTTAAAATTAACAGCCGTTCCAGTCCTCTGTATTCATTCAGAAACTTCCCTGAACAGACTTGGGAAGCTTCGACTTCATCGGTGCTAGAATCTGACCAAATTTCTTATCTCAATGGAACGTTTTCGCGTCCGAAAAGTAACGAGGGTCGATAAAGAAGGGTAAGGTGGAGTACGAAGGGCCACCCAAAGGAACACCACGGGTATTTACTGGCCATAACGAGAATATACTTGCCAAATACTTGCCGAGTTGTGCCGTGCCTTTAAATGCACGGCTTATGTTCCCGGGTTCAAAGCAAATTTTCGTGTATGATCTACAGTGCTTCAGAAGGCACAGAAGGAGGAGCAGGTAATGCAGAGACGCGCAATCCTTCAATCTCGCCTCATTTGCCAGTGAAAATGCCACGTTTCGAGTGACATTTGCATACATTGCGAGTACAGGTGAGTTTCCAATTGATGGCGGACAGTTATAGCCTCTCTCTTTTTAACCCGTAGGCAGTGTTTGCAGAGGGTTTGCAAAGGTTTCATTTTTGTTTACCAGAGGACAGGGTAAAATTACACGGCGTGCAAAATATTCGTCATTAATCCTACTTCTTTTATGCAGAATCATCAACGTTAATTGTACCATTGCAGTGGTTATTTTGTATTAACTAATTAAACGTCAAACGGATATTTAGTAGCATGCATGTATCAAATACATTTTGGGTTTTAATAAACCCATTTTAAGCGAAGATAATTTATATAAACGTAATTACAATCAGTTAATATTCCTGCGATTTTATAAGCTTTAATCTGCTTTAATCTGAATGCATAGATTCAACTAATTTTCTGTGAAATTTCGGCTTATCTTGTTCCATTCTTCTAGCAAAATTTCTTTGGTAGATGGTAGGCACTACCTGAAAATATATTAATCAAGGTTTATACTAATGGATAATTCAGTATTCAACGTTACTTAATTAAGTAACACTTCTGTGAGTAACTCGAGTGAGAAATAAAAGTTTCCTACAAATATAAGTTTGTTCACATGCATCAGACGAACCAGTGTTTCTCTAATGAAACTTGCAACATATACATAAGGTAAAAGGCCCTATTATGGCACAGTGTCCCAATTTATGAAACACTACAAGAAAAAGTGAATAATATTATATATATGTATATATAATAATTTAAATAAAATTATATTTATAAACATTACTATCTAAATATTTGTATGTGTATGAATATAAATGTGGCGTCAATGAATTTAACATAAAAAAAAATGTTTAAGTGTCCATGTCTCTGAGTTGGTACAAAATTTGCTGCTATTCGAGTTGAAATACAGATACACTGACTTCTTTGTTTCAAGCATATTTACAAATTTCAATGATTTTAAAAGATGTTTAATAGCTTATTCGAAAGCTGAAAACTCGTAGATTGTAATTAATTAAAACAAATTCGAATCCGGTGGTGATTTTATTAATTATAAAGCTGTTCCAACATTATGTACATTGACTTTTTAGAAGTCCGTATTTATGGAACGATAATTCGCTTGTTCCATGTGCCATGGACAGTTGAATCAAGCGTAGTCCCGGTTTGTGGTACAGAAAAGTCAAAGTCTAAAGAGTACGATATTTAATTAAAAACGGTCTTAATTCTAAGTTTTTTTGGTTGTGGCTTCAAACAATCTTCATATTTAACCTTTATTTTTATCCAACATATGTATAAGTAAGTGTATTATAAAATTTGGTTTGAAAATTGTAGAAATAACCTATAAAATATTGCATGCCTGAATAGTGTAAATTGAAATTTACATTTATTTATAGAATAAATTGTTCCAGGCTAAACTTCTTAATAGTGAAAGATGGTAGATACTAGGAACTGTAATAAAACCAAAAGAGATAGGACAAAGGTTAAAAAAAATCTCAACAGTGCTGTGAAGAGAACCGCCAACACTCTTAAGTTCAAAAAGAAGCCTACCGTCTTAGTGAGTAATTCAAATAATGATAAAAAGAAGAAAACTAAGAGAATCCAGTATTCTCCTGAAGATCTTGAGAAAGCTATTAAGCTACTGGATACAGGCATTTCCCTCAGGAAAGCTGCCAATGCATTTGGCGTTCCTGTAACGCTGCCCACAAAATATTTACCTAAAAAAAAGAGGGTGAAGGTCGAAGGTTCGGAGAAGCCGAAACCGCCAGCGGCTGCAACCTCCGATGCCTGGTGGCAAGAGCAGCTCCAGAAGGAAGAGAAAGAAAAAATAAAACAAGACAAAATTGCTAAAAAGAAAAATCTGCAGGAAGAAAAAGGCTAATAGCTGCAGAAAAAAAGAAATTGCAACAGAAAATAAACGAAATACAAAAAAAATTAACGAAACAAACTAAATATAGTTTCACTCTTAAAAAATATTTTTTATGTTTTTTATTATTTTGTCAACCCCATTCTTTTTAAAAGCTAATGTACATATATTATTTTTATAAAAATAACTGAAATATAAGAAAAAATAGTGGTTTTTATGTTTTTATCTGTACCATAAATAGGGACATACATTATGGAACACCAGGGACACGGGCTTCAAAGCTGTGCCATAAATACGTACATGTACATCACTCCTATTTTGCAATCATATAATTATTTTTCAACGTTATACTTACAGAACAACGATTATTTCTACTTCAGAAAACACGAAATAATCGAATAACGCACAAACTCGCAACATTTAGGTTCTTAATTATTTAAAATCATTGAAAATGTCATATCCCTCTCTAGCATCTGTGCCATAATAGGGCCTTTTACCTTATATGTATATATTTCTTGAAATTTAATACGTTTAATGAGAACAGTCTCGTTACTAAATTTAATAGGAACCAAGAATTCTTCAGGAAGCTAAAAACTAAGGGAAAAATGCAATCAACATAAATGAAATACAAGCGTTGAATTAAAATACAAGTGAGGAGTGATTTTCAAAAGGCCACATTTCGACATAGAAATTTTTTTCTATAACCGCAAAAAACTGTGGTACCTACGTTATTAAAAAAAAAAAAAAATCATTTTTCTTTTTATTAGCAGGGAGAGCGGGGACAAACGTAACACTTCTTACATTTGGCCTAGCTGCCAATTACCTCTTACAAATATAAAAACGAAAATTATGCTTTAAGATTGTGTGTTTCTTGATCTATCATTTGACCACAAATTCAGCCTTCCATGATAAGTAGTCAATGAGTCATGGCAATTTTCCGCAGTGACTGTCATTGTTACTTTTGTCCTGCAGGGGTAGGACGAAAGTAACATACCATGGGGACGAAAGTAATACTAATTATTTTGAGGAGAATTAAGTAAAAACACTTCTTCTAAAGCAAAATAGAATTTTTTATTATCAGAAACGATAGAAACAAACATTTAAATAAACATATTTTAAGTAGGTAACGATAAAAAAGCATAACCAGCTTCAAACATTTCTTTGATACTGTGTATTTGATTTAATATGGAATCTCCTGTAACGGCCCCAAAAGTAACTAATATTTATGATTTTTTTTAAAAAACTATTGTTAATATTGGATTCAACTACTCCCCGTAGTGACGTGTTACTTTTGTCCCCAGCCAGAGTTGGGCAAAAGTTTATCTAAATAAAAATCTCAAATAACGAACAAAAGATAAATAATTTTTATTCGTTATTCGAGGCTCGAATAATCTAAGTTATCTTTATTCGAAGAGCACCGAATAAATAATTTTATTCGATGAGAATTTATTCGACGAATAAAGATAATTTTTTATTGGATGAGAATTTATGCGACGAATGAAGATAATTTTTTAATTATGATGAAAAATTTATTCGACGCATTTATTCGAATAAAACCTTTGAATAAAAAACTATCGTTATTCGTCGAATAAATTTTCCTCGAATAAAAAAATTATCTTCATTCGTCGAATAAATTCCCACCGAATAAAAAAATTATCTTTATCGTCGAATAAATTCTCATCCAATAAAATTATTTATTCGTTGCTCTTCGAATAAAGATAACTTCGATTATTCATGCCTCGAATAACGAATAAAGATAATGTATCGTTTATTGGATCGTTATTTAAATAATTTTTTATCTAGATAATGCCCAACTCTGTCCCCAGCCATGTTTTTCAGCATAGAACTGTTATAACGTACAAACTATACCAGACTTATTGAAATCAAATACAGGAACCTAAGTATAAAGACATTATCTAAGAACGCTGTAACAAATAATTGGATCAATGTCTATAGTTTAACTATGAATATTAACAAAAAAAAACCAACAGAGGAGACACTTTCCTGAATGATCGAAATAACGAAATCAGCTTGCCCACGGTATACGAATCGTCGTATTGCTCAGCGTCACTCCGTGAAAGAAAAGAAACACTAAACACGCATAACAATGTAAAGCAAACGTTTTGGAAACTTTTGTGGAAGGCGAGAGAAGACGTGATACTTTCATGACGCCGTTACGTTTGTCCCCGCTCTCCCCTACACGTACATTTTATTTTTCCATCTGATAATGGCAATGTTTTTCAATTTAGCGACATTGTTTTCATAGTTATTTAACAAAAACTTTCGGAAATGAGCCCTTTTGTATGAAACCATTTGGAAATAAGCCAAATCTATCTATCTGTCTTTCCTTCATCCACTATCAAAAACTTGCACAAATCTTTTCTGCCATTTTCAAAATACAATATAATGTTTATGGTTACTTTGTTCTGCCACATTTCATTCTAAAGATACTATGCCAGTGTGTACATTTTTAAACTAATTTAAGTAAGTTTGGGTAACTCTATGGAATTAAAATTTTTTTAATTTTAATATCGACCGTATTGACTAAATTAATATGATTTCGGCGCAAGGTTCGGTCACTTAATACAAATTTAAAAAGTCGTTTTGCAACTATTCACTCGTCCATGAATTAAAGAGTTTCCGACGTTTCAGTCCAGATTCGGACCTTTATCAAGGAAAGATGTATGTATAAGAATATATCTATGGAATTAAGTTCCTTTTGCTTCGAATTCATTATAATTTCCTAGATCAGTATAGGAAATATGTTCGTTTCGTTTGAGACTAAAAAATTATTTCACTACGTCATCAGACAAACTTAGAAATATATTTTCACTTCAATTTTTCAAAAAGCAATTAAACCTATTTTGTAGTGTTTTGTGCCACTGGGGGTGTAATTTAACATTATTGAGCCGATGCACATTAAACTTTGCTTCAAGGTCAAAAATGGAAATATGCCCTTTTGAAAAATCACCCCTCAAGTATTTTAATCTGTGGTAGAATATATGAATAATCTTCTTCAATGCGTGTAACCTTTTTTGCATATTTAATATTGTCTTTTATTTACATTTAGAGTATTTTCCATTATTTACTTTTTTTCTTTATTTACCTATGTATCTATCTAGACTGTTCGATCAATATCTATTTGTTTTTAACAAAGTTCATTACTTCTATTCACTCCTTCAAGATGTGATGGAGAGAATTACACCAGTGGCTGATTATAACTTTATGTAAGCATCTCGCATATGATTTTAATTTTGACAGTAATGTAACACGAAGTAGAAAATATTTTAAATCCAAAATATTTCACAAAAATTTCCTGTAATCCTACATTTCTACACACTTCTCGGGACTGAATTTTTGATACTCTCACATCTGCTGCCAACGATTAAATGCTTCAGCTAGCACACTTAATAATTGAAGACATCATTTTTAACACTCCACTTACAAGCATTTTGTGCCAATTTCCATCGTCGGCTGCGAAAGGCTTACTTTTTGCAACGGAACTATTTTCTTAGAACTTCAAGAATTTACTCCAAATACACTAAGCAACATTAATGAACAGCCGTGACAATTAAAATCGAGACAATGCGCAAAAAAAAAATTCTGTAATCCGTGGATGGCCATAAAAATTGAAAATGTCGAATATTCCATGATCCATTTTTCAACCTGACGACTGCCATTCTGCCACAGACTTTTAAGATCAAAATTCTAAACTAATGTTACTCTGCAATATTATTATTATTATTATTATTAACCGCCTTTATTACTCAAAGAGAATGAGAAAATAAATATCAGCGTAACACTTCAATGAAATTGTTTCAGCCTGTAAGTACATAGGGTAAAAGACCCAATTACTGTCACCTACCCAATTACTGTCGCCCTATGCTGTTTTACTTAAAATAAGCCTTAAACCATGTGAATTCATACACGAAAAAATTTTAACATACATTTAAAATTGTAATTTATGCGAGGAAAAGCAGGAATTAATTTTTTCTTCTTTAATTTTGATAAGATGGTAAAAAGTTTTAAGTTGGTTACGCTGTTATTGTCACTTGTCATTCCTACCATTTCACGTGCGTGCGCGTATTGACATAACCTTGTCCAATTTCGAAATTTTTGACAACGTAACCGTACACGTTTTGTAAGTACTATTGTTAATATTTATAACAGAATGTACTTTGACATCTTTTATTAAAATAACAAAATTCCTATATTTATTCTCGTTTACTCCTTGCTGAACTAGAATTTAAAACTGACAATAATTGGGATGTCAGTAATTCGATTGAACACATATCACAGGTGACAGTATTAGCTCCCGTCATATATTTTTTAAATCAATAAATTTATTAATAAAAATAGAGATTTTAAGAGTCATACAAATTTTTTTCTTCAACTAAACATATTAAATAATAATAAATAAATAGATAAACTTATGCCTGTGATCAATAAATACAAAAACTATGCGATACTGTCAGAATCAATCCTTAACCTGACAGTAATTGGGTCTTTTACCCTATCGTCATTTTGTGCGTGGATAGTGTGTGCAACGCACACATTGAGAGGCTAAAAATAATGTATATTCTTATGAGAATGTGTAATATAAGAATTTGAATGCTGTAATCTCAACATATAAATATGTATTAAGTAAGTGGTTTTGCAACTTTTAAACGTGCGAGAAAACTTTTCGGTACTTCCCTGCAACACTGTATATGCTCCTCATTAAGGTATAAGATTTCGAGAAATACATTCCACGCTGCTTGCATGCAAATAAGTGACAGGCATCCAGCGAATGATTTTCGTTATCTTCTCACCGTGACTAAATAAGCTGTGGGTAGATAAGAGTCTCCGAAATTTCTGTAGGTACCTATAGGAACTTCATTTCGATTTTAACATCTTGTTTGCATAACCGTGTCTCATGATCGTGATATCTTTCCCTAATGTCGAGAAATTTTTTGATTGATAAGCGAATTTTGGAACCGATTTAAATTTTACTTGGTCGCACCCTAAAATTTCACAAGTGTCTTCTTGTTCTATCTAATTACCGAACTTATAGAACGTATTAGAAGTAGTTCTAATTTATTTTGCAACATCGAAGTTAGGTCACAGTTCGTGAATTCTAATAATGTCAGTTCTAGCAGGTGAATGAAATTTATGCAATGTTATTAGGGAATTAAAACATTTTTTTTAATAAAGTTGTAGACTATAATAAATGGAATGCGACGTAATTCGTAATAAAATCGGGAGAAAAGGTGATTCTTTGTAGAAGAACAAATTGAAAGTTTAGAACATATTTCTTTGTATGACTTCATTTCTTAAGAAATTTGATATTTAAAAGCTGTGGAATGTGCAGGCAGGTAGACTACATGTATAACTATATTTACTGAAATTTTTAAAATTCATTCTGTTTTTAGTCAACATTATGGGGTTTTTAGTTATTTTTATGATAGAGGTAAAGTAGTTTTTATATTAAAAATACAGAAGCATTTATATTTAATTCTTTTTAATCATTTCTTACCAAATGCAAGGAATTTACAAATCTTCTTCCTCACAAGTTCATGAGAATCATTATGAAAATATTTCAAACTGTCTACATTGAGATTACATTAGCAATAATATTAATACCTCGAATGAATAATACAAATATAAAATAAGACTCGTATCAATATCTACATTTTAAATTTGTGACGTCTATGATACTGCATTGCAATCATGATTCTGCCATAAAGTTGCAGGCAGAACTTTTACTTCCAATGTACACGATGTTCACGTTCAAGGGAGTATACGAGAGAAAATAATTCATAACTTTCAGAAGTTATTACACACTGATAACTAATTATTACAGCGTCATTAACTTTCATAAAAATTTAAGGGAGTCATTGCCGCTGGTTTCAACAGACATATTTCCTTGTGCGATACAGAATGCAACTAAATAACTTGTAAAATTTCCAACAATAAACATTTAATTTTATGCGTATACATTTCACTATGGTGAAAGTCGTTATATATGATAATACGAATATTTTTATAGTCACACAAGTTTATATATTTAAATATACATAATATCACTTTCATATTAACATATTTAAAAAAAATCGTAGAAATAAAAATCAAAAATATTTAAAGAATCACGTATAAAAATATTTAGAATACAGGATCTTCTATTCTATCCTCGATGGGGAGCGGTCGAAAAGCGATTCAGCGTGCTTTTCGAGCCATCGGCAATTATGCGAAGTGCATAATAACGGAGCTTCGTGGCACCTTAAAGTATAAAGCGAGTGGTGAAATGAATCGATAAAATCTGCGAAAACTTACCATGCGTGTCACGCGTAATTTTTAATATATATGCGATATTACAATATAAAACACGATGCTGAGCATTAAGCGTTAAAAAAATTATGTACTACGCTTATTTTAAATAATAAGCTAATGAGTTAACTCTCTCCTATAAGCATAAAGTTCAATATACCATTTCATTTCATACCGTCCCGCGGGTTTCGAAATAATTTCGTTAAGTCCATTTGACAAATTATGAACTTGCTTCCCGTTTAATTTTTAGTGTTTAAACGTTGCAAAAGTATGCAACGCACGAGCCAGATTAGCAATCAGAATAACGATAGAAGGAGTTGCGAAGCAGCTGGAAAGATTGCAGCCAGTAAAGGCAGCAGGGGAAGATAAACCAGGAAACGAAACGTGGGTATATGCAGGTAGAAAAGTAGCAGAGAGAGAGTGGCGGGAATAATACACCAGGTGTAGAAAGGAGACGGCTTTTCTGAGAGGTGGGAAGAAGGAGTTATGTCCTCGATATTTAAAAAGGGAGACAGAGATAAGGAGAAGAACTACAGAGGTATAACTAAAAAGATATAGATACGCGATGGTTATAGGGAAACGATTGAAAGAAGAAATGGAAGATGAAGAACTAACCCCAGAAACGCAAGCAGGGTTCAAGCAGCCTTCAACAAGTCAAACAGAGAAAAATTAAGCCAAATGATGGAGAAAAGAGGAATAAGTTGACAACTGAGAGAAGAAATCAAGGAAATAAATAGGAAAACAAGAAGTGTGGTCAAAGTCAATGAAGGGAATTTTGGCCCAAAAAGGAGTAAGGCAAGGATACCCATTAAGCCCAATTCTATTTACGCTGTACATAGTGGATTTGGAAAAGTATATGAAGAAAGAGCAAAGAAGAGGAGTAGTAACAGGGAACCGAAAAATATGGAACCTTTCAAACGCGGCTGACATTGTCCGAATAGCAAAAACAAGGAAGAAATTACAGGAAGTGCTGAAGAGGAACTGACGAACTATCTAAAGAAAAAAGACCTCATACTAAATGAGGAAAAGTCAAAAGTGCTGGTATTCAAGAAAGGAAGATGTAAGAAAAAGAAAGACGCTCGGAAATGGGGGTGGAAAAAATAGTAGAAGTGAAAGGATTCAAATACCTTAGGGTACCATTTCCAAAGAAACGGAGGACAAGAGATATATGTTAGGGAAACAGCCAAAAAGTCAATTATCGCGATAATACAAACTTGGGGACTAGGACAATGAAGATCGAAGAATAACTTTGAGAGGAGAATGCTATTTTTTGATAGTCTAGTTAAGGGGGGTCACTCAAGTGAAAATGAACTACCAGTTATTTTACAGACAAAAATTTGAAAATATGTATTTCCATATTATTTTTTACGCTGAAATGAATTATGTAAGAGTTAATATAGTGACAATTTTTTTTTTCAAAATTTAAAAATAAAATTTCGAAAAAATTATTCGATTGTAAAATCCATACCCTTATTTCTGTAGAATTGTATACAAAGACTGCAAAAAAAAATTTCAGCTCGAAAACTTCATTTTTGTCCGAATTATATAGTTTTTATGTTTTGGGGTAGTAACTAAAACATAAAAACTTTATAATTCGGACAAAAATGAAGTTTTCGAGCTGAAATTTTTTTTGCAGTCTTTGTATACAATTCTACAGAAATAAGGGTATGGATTTTACAATCGAATAATTTTTTCGAAATTTTATTTTTAAATTTTGAAAAAAAAAATTGTCACTATATTAACTCTTACATAATTCATTTCAGCGTAAAAAATCATATGGATATGCATATTTTCGAATTTTTATCTGTAAAATAACTGGTAGTTCATTTTGGTCGGTCCAACGTACGGAGCAGGAGCGTTTTAGTTACTACGCCAAAACATAAAAACTTTATAACTCGGACAAAAATGAAGTTATCGAGCTGAAATTTTTTCTGCAGTCTTTGTATACAATACTACAGAGATAAGGGTATGGATTTTAAAATCGAATAATTTTTTCGAAATTTTTTTTTTAAATTTTGGAAAAAAAAATGTCACTGTATTAATTCTTACATAATTCATTTCAGCGTAAAAAATAATATGGAAATACATATTTTCAAATTTTTATCTGTAAAATAACTGGTAGTTCATTTTCACTTGATTGACCCCCCTTAAGGGGTTATACCTAGTCAGGCGGCCGAAAAGAGGCGAATGTTTGTGAATTTTTTTTGAACAAGCGGAAGCATATATTTTTATGGAACTTTTTGCACTTAAAAGAGCAACATTTAAAGAGCATTTGGTAATTTTTTTTGTAGAAAAATATTTACGTTTATAATGAAACTACAACGACATCCATGAAGCCTTTTTAAAAACGGTGAGTAAGATATCTCAACAACCACTGCGCCAATCCTTCTAAAATATTGTGGGCTTATTTTTTATATAAAAATCTACAGAATGTCGTTCGCATTTTTTTTTCAATGTATATTTTCGATTTTATCAACGTAAAATGGAGGTTTCCGCGCGAAAATCAGGACTTCAAACTCTAAATAGCCGCCATTTTATTTTAAATTAATATTTCGGAAATTCCCCCCGCCAATCGGAAGATACATTAATATACTAACGAAATCTTTTTTGTTTTTTGATTTTAGATAATCTGGTTCCGAATGGCAGTGCTCACCGCAAAACAACTTTTTAAAAAGGCTTCTTGGATATCGGTTGTAATTTTATTAATAACGTAAATATTTTTTTACGAAAAAATTACCAAATCTTGTTTAAATGTTGCTCTTTTAAGCGCAAAAAGTTTTGTAAGAATACATGCTTCCATTTTTCCAAAAAAAATTCACAAACATTCGCCTCTTTTCGGCCTCCTGACTAGGTATAACCCCTTAAGAGAATAATACTGTACGCAATAGAAATATGGGTCTGGAAAGAGGAGGCGAAGCTGGAGAAGACACAGCAAAAATAGACAAGTTGGACATTAGATTTAGACTTTAATACGCCAACATATCGGGAATATAAGTAGATACCAAACTGGAAAATTGTTTCTTGCAAATAAGAAAATTTAAAAAAATTGCGTACCTTCATATTTCAATAAACCACCGAGAATGGTAAATTTCTGGCACATAATGATTGTCTCTATCCCTTACGGTTAAGAATTTATATGTAAAATAACAAAACAATCATTTTGTTTATAAAACACGCGGCGTGGAAAATTTTTCTTTTTGCACTTAAAAATTGTATTATATTTTTTTTTTCGAAATTCTAAAACTCTAAATGTAAGAATTGTTAAGTCTTTAAGTCTTAAGATGTTGAAAAATACGATTTTATCGATTTCTTGTATGAAAAATATTTTTTATCTTTTTTTTCAGAATTTATCTGGAAAATCTGCTCCCGACACATCGTGGGGAATGGTTTTCTGCATCTCTCATTAAATTTTCATCCAAATCGTTGGAGCGGTTTTCGAGATTTTATGTTCACCATCAAACGGTGCACCGCGTACACGCCTTTACGTGTTTACTCACAACTGTTATGTACATAGAGATATTTATTTAGACTTTCCTTTTTTTGTGTTAAAACTCATAGATTAACGATTAAAACTAGAAAAAACGTTGCCTCTATTGTTATTTATCACTTTACAATTTGCGTTTGAAAAAATGCCTGTTTTAGGGCTATCGAGGGTGACCTACCCCCTTAAAAAGCCAAATATTAAGAAGTACAAACATAGAAAGTACATTTTTACCTACAATTTCTTATTTCTCTTTCACTACAACACTGCAAAGCCCAGTACTTGAACTACACATTTTACATCTGGCAACACCACAAAGTGGGACAAAGGCTGAGTTTCAGGCGTTTCTATAAAATGTTGATAAGGGGTAGGTAAGTTTATTTTGCCGCTTTAAACTAAATAATGGATTGAAATACACATTTACTAAGTGTTGCGGGTATTTAATAGTAAATGTTTAAACACTTTAAACTTCGTTTTTAGCGATATATATTTTTCCATATAACCTCCAACTTTAGGGTGCCAATGATTGTCCTTTATGCCTCTTATTGTTTTTCGTTGAATATTTTTAAAATAAAGGGCTCAAGATGTTTTGATTTAATGAAGAATCCATAATCATTGACAATAATTAAAAATTACTTCACACCGTTACCAGCTCTACATTCGCACGAGGTCTCATTGAAATCAGAATTTTCGGTGAACGTTCCCTTCGTAAGCCCCGCAGCATTTTAGGATTATTAAAAGAAGGTTCTTAAAGAGAGCTTCAGGAAAAAAAAAAAAAAAAAAGGCACTCGTAAACCAGTTGCCAGCGTTCCATCAATTTAAATGAACCTCGCCGATAGAAGAAATGGTTCCCGTCTGTTCAACGACCCAATAAAAAGCCGCGCACGTCAAAGAGAGCTTTATCGCGGTGAGATATCAAAGTGGCCGCGCGCACGAAGGCCTGACAAGTAATCCTATCACGGTGCCAGCTCACCGTTCCGTCCAACTTTGTGGCGAGGAGATTTCGGCGGACGTGGTCTCGCGGCGGAGCTCTGAGGGGATTAGAATCGGGCGCGAGTGTCCGGATCAAAAGAACCCGATGCTCGCCCGGCTGGCTGGATTCCAGGCGTACGCGCACGCATTGCCGAGAATTCGGTTGGTCACGCGTCCTGTCCTCCGCACGGTGATTTCCTTTTGTCAGGCAAATTGACGATGCGAGCCGCGACACGTCCTCCAACGGCCTCGAGAAGACAACACATGCCTTCACACCGCCGGTTCCCATAGCCCCAAGGTGGCATTGTCCACGGAGCCAACAGCTCGTGCCTCGCCTTTCCTTGCCTTTCCTCCACGCTCGCGTTGCCGTTCCCTTCCGCTTTGGCCCTTCCCTGGGCCCCTCTCCTTCCGCGCCGTCATTACGCCGCTGCGTTTTCTTTTTCTTCGCCTTCCTCCTCATCGTCGTCGCCTCTTTCCTCCTCTTCCTCGAGGCTGTCGCACGTATGCGAGCCGCTACGGTATAGACTACCGCTGTTCCGTGAATTACAAGCAGTTCGCTTCGTTTAAACCTGCTGAATGATTTATCCCTTTATGCCGCCGATGAGGACTTGGTACGTTTTCGTGGAAGCTTTGGAATCGGGTGGCGTTTTAATACGTCCGCCCCGGTGGGTCGAATACTTGGGACAGATGCACTCAAGGATAACGAGGCATTTACGTCGCTCGTGCTTAGCAGGGGTAGGTAAGTCGCCACAGCGAAATGATTGAGTTGGGCATTGCGCTGGAGGTGATCCGGTACTCGACCGGATCGGTGCCACAGGGGTGCAAGGGAGTATAGGCGTTCTAGGAGAAGCAAGTGGTGAAGGATAGCGATTAAATGCTAATGACTGATGCAGGTTTTGTCAAGGTTAGTCCGCGATTAATCAGTCTTGGTGTGACCTTCGCACCGAGAAGATGAATTCGTTTCGTTGGCTACAGTCTGAGGCTTTCAGAGAGCGAACGGTGTGGGCTGGGTTTAGGATCAAAGCAAGGACTAGAATGTTTTTTAGTTTCAGGAAATGAGACAGTAGGCGAGAGTTGCCAATGTCGTGCTGGGCTCTCAAATCGTGCCTCGTTGATTTAGTCGAAATTAATGAAGATAAATGACATTTCGTGGTAAAAACATGATGCAAATGAGCTATGAGAAATAGGCACAAAAAGTTTCTTCATCACATCCTATTTCGTGCGTGCTACAAACATTTAGATACATCAAGTATCTACCGATGTAAGTTTTGACTACCTAGGTTATTTTAGCTGATAATGATCTAACAAGGCGGATTTATTTTGCATTTTTGTATTTTTTTTTTAAAATAGGTTTACTGGAGAATATTTTACTTTCACTACTTGTACATATTACGTTTATCATAAAACTTATATCGATATTTATAAATATCTTAATCGTGTTTCCTACATCGTACTACGACAGTAGGGGAAAGGTGGGATAGTTGATCACAGTTTTGCTTTTTTATTGAAATAATAATAATGGTTTGCTTTGTTTCTATTTAATTATGTAAGTTGTGATTCTTAGAGTATTCTCAATATACTTTGACAAATTTGAGAGCTGAAAACTAATTTTAATGACAGAATTTCAACATTTTCTGGCAGTGACGTTATTGCACAAGTATCCCTCACTGAAGGGGAGACTTGATCAAACGGTTAGGGAGACTTGATCAGTGAACTTTCAGGGTAAATAACACATTAACTTTCTAAAAAATATTTATTATCTTCGTCAATAACATGAAATAAAGGGAATATCACGAAAAGTAAGTAAACTATAACAAACTTGAAGGAATTACTGAAAAAATGAAACCGAAGAATTAAACTGTATGACATAAAACAACATAAATGCATTCTTAAATGACATTTCACTTAGATATCATCTGATTAAGATGATGATAAAGAAAAAATTTTCCTTCTCACTTTCTTTGTCGTATTTTTCTGTTTCATTAGCCATTCTATGGTTCTTTATTGGAGCATTTTCAGCTGTTCAAGTATCCCACCTCACACACTGATCATGTATCCCTCAATGCACTCGATTTGAAAAAGATGAACAATTAAACTTCCCTTAAATATTTATATAAATTAATAAATACCATTAATTGACTCGAAATTGCCGTTTTTACTTAGTATATTTCAAATCGTTGAAAATGCAACATTTACTCGAAAAGGAGGAAGAACAAGCAGACCGAAATATTTACTTTTTGGCTGCAAATAAGATCGAAGCTTATAACAACATTATTTTATGCTCCCAAAAGAAAACTGCAACGTGAAGTGTTGCGATAATGTAAACATTACCACACTAACGTGACAGCAGGCACAAATTGCCAATATATTAAGTAAAAAACTGATGTGATCATGTATCCCCGCTGATCAACTATCCCACCTTTCCCCTACCTATTACGCATGTTGTATGGCTGTTACGAATATTCGAAAATTCTAAGTATTCGAATATTCTAAGTATCCGAATATTCTAAGTATTCGAATATTCTAAGTATTCGAATATTCTAAGTATTCGAATATTCTAAGTATCCGAATATTCTAGGTATTCGAATATTCGAATACCAGAGAATTCAAATTTGAGATTTGAATAACTGGAATACCAGCGAATTCGAATAATTTGAATATTCGAATATTGAAATATTCGAATTATTCGAAAAAATAGTTTATTTTAATGAAAAAAGAAATGAAGCCTATGTTGAAAATAGTGTTCATTAGTTAATATTTTTAATGGCAATGTTAAGAAAACAGTAATTGATACATGTTAAGAAAATATTACAGAGGTATTGCTACAATTAAATGAAAATGCATAAGGCCTACAAATTATACAGGATTGTATTCAATCTGTTTAGCCAAACTTTAGCAGCGTACATTATTAATCACGTAGATAAACAGGCCTTTTCCCCGAGTTGTATCGACCTTCCACCGATTTTTATGAAACTTTTGAATAAAGTAGATTTCACGAAAATATCCCCACGGGTATTTTCTTATCTGTCAACGACCATGTCAAAGCATCAAAATATACCAAATAGCACTAAAGCGATGCTAATGGTATCATTTAATGGAAAAAAAGAAGTTAATGAATATAATAAGAGTATGTATATTTATTTCGAAAAAGAGACATATCTACATGTATAGGGTTTATACAAAAACCGACTTTTGAGAAACCCGGTTTTCAAATTTCACTATTCTCCAAAAACTGGTTACACCGGTTTTCGAATATTCACAAAAAAAAAAATAATTAAAATAGTAAATAAATATTTGTACTTATTTTAAAAAATTTCATTTTCCAATATTACGGAATTACGAAAATATAACAAAATAAAATATATTCTACACAAAATTAAATAATAAAAAAATTAAAATAACTAAATTCCGTACAAATGCGTATACTTTTTGAGTTCATTTAATATTTATGGTTCTACAAAAATATAACACGATAAAATAGACTGCATACAAAACCAAATGGAAAAGAAACTAAAATAACTAAAATTCGTACAAAATATAAATCTCTTCAAAGGTGGTGCCAAATTATAAATCTTTATTCCATTTAGTTTTTTTTTTTTTTCTGAAAATATGTATGCACTCATGAAGATTAGTTTCACAGTAAACTGTTACCTATCACAATATGCTTGTGTCCGAGGCGATTTCAAGGCAAAATGTTAACGTTTTTAATTAAATAATTAATTCATTTCTGCATATTAATTCTAGTATACAAAACCGGGTTTTTAAATTTAAAATCCAGCTTTCGAATTTTACAAATTTATAAATAAAAACCACTTTTTAAACCTGGTTTCTAAAAACCGACAAACCCTATACAGGTATATTTAAATAATGAATATATTTGTAGACCACATTATTAGTTAAAGCACAATGACGTGAATGCAAAGAGTTTTTCTTCTGCCCAACCTGAAGACGTCATTTTACGTCTTTCAGATACTTCTAAAACCTAAAAAGTTCCTGCCTATGTTACTGAAACGGTTCCGTCAGGATTGCAATTTCAAATAACTTACTTCACAATTTTGAAATTATACTAGAAATAGAAGGTAAAAAATTCCAGTAAAAAGTACACGATTCGGTATAGCAACGTTACTAGACTTTACCATCTGATTATTTACTATTACTTTAATATAATCGCTGGATTCTGCGGTGCCGGGAATATTTTCTTCCTGTTAAGATTCTGAGAACATCAATATTATGGTTAGTGGTTACAGGAAATTACGGATTGGAAAACCCATGGCCGAGCTGGCGGAAACACATGTCCTTGTACGAGACTTTGTTATGCTAAAAATAATTTTCCTTATACCGCAAGACCTTCTACGGTCACGAAAATTCACGCAGCAAAATAAATTATTCTGAGAATACGGTGAGGAAAGGTAGATACTAATATGCTGTTGAAAAAGAGGACAAACAAAAGCTACATTATGTGGGAACAATGTTACGTAAATGCCGAACTCGGTAAAACCCCTGCTATTAAAACTAATACAGTAGAACCTCCCGCATCCGAATTAATAGGGAGACATAATCGTTCGAATAAAGGAATTTTTGGATAGTGGAACACAGTCGCTATTCTCGTGGGAATTATTCTTTCTTTCAGAAAGAATACCACAATTAGCATTATCAAAAATGAAAAATAATATAAATGACGTTTCAATGTACGATGTCAATTTCATCCTAAAGTAGCGTGAATAATATTCATTTTGCTGGTGACACTTATGTTTCTATCAGAATATTGTAAACAGCAATTACAGAAACACAAAAATAATATACAGGGTGTATGTTTTAACCGAAAACGATGGAATAAAAAATTGTTCTTACAAAAATAGTTTGATGTAAAGCGGGGCATTATGTGGTAAGGTAAATGTCCCAATACCTGGACACTAGTGCAAATAATACTGATTATTACATTTAATATTCGCTTTACCCATAAAACTATTTTATTCAATTACTGAAATATTTAATAAAATATATTCATATACATATTTGCCTTAGTAAATTTGTAACAGTCGTAATAAAAATAAATTTTTTTCAACTCTCCAGTTTACACCATTTTAATATTGCTCTTATCTGATTTGCTAAACAGTCTCTAATTTTTCTTAAGCGAATATTTTTAATAATGTTTAGTATATTGGTACAACTGATACATTTTTAGAAAAATGGTACCTTGTAGTATTATTTTTTTATTGGAAGAATAAAATGAAAAGTTCGTAGGTATTAGTTTTTTATTCACGTGTCTATCTACTGGTACAGTGAAATCCCGGAGCGGCCCTAAACATGACCATGTGTGCAAACTGTGGAATAAGTACGCGTTATTGTTGACACAATAATAAAAGAATTATTTAACACCTTAGCAAATATTACTTTGTATTCTTGTTATCTTGTTTTAATGATAATATTTAATTCATGTGTAAAATTCTTGTGTCACACATGAATACACATAACCTTAAAATTAGTCATTCAATAATAGATTCTTTTTACTCAAGTTTTTTTTACTGATTTGAACGAATTACTTATACAGAAGAAACATGCCAAAAGAAAAAACTATTGCGTTGTTTTTTTATTAAATTTCCTAAGAAAACATCAAAATATTGGATCCAGCTGTCCGGGTATTGGGCCATTGTAAGGACTATGAATTTTCAATATTTTACATAGTTATTCAATCCAATAACATGTTGTTTTTTTTTTTAATGATAAAGTACACACGGTGCCCCATGTAATTGCAAAATCGTTTTCACATAAATCGACTTGTATAACTGAAAAATTCTCAAACGTGTTTCCGCCGTACCTTAAGTGTCCAGGTATTGGGACAATTACCTTATACATATTTAAATAGTTTCTGCGCTGGTAGCGAAAAGACAGAGATTTCAAGGTCACCTTAATTTTTTTAAACGAGACCCAAATTTTTTTTAATTCATAATTTCATACCGCTTGTTGGGGCGAGTTTAGCCGCGTGCAATTCCGTTTTATGAAAGCTCGCAAAATCACGAGGCCCCGGGGAATTACAGGCGGATCCACAAATCCCGTCTGTGTCAACGGTCTCTTCGTTTTAGTGTCAGCAACTGACACGGACAAGTGACGAATTGCTCCGTGCTAAACCAGGGAAACGATATAGGGCGCCACTGGCGCGGAACGGATACGTGTGAATCCGCCTTAAGGCAGGATACCACGTTTGCACTTAAAAAAAATTGAAATTTTTTTTTGTTCTCAAAGTACTCTTTCAAGTGTATAGAATCGAAATTCATTCATTAGAAAGGTGGCCGGAACCTTTTTCTTGTGTAAAAACCGGATTGGAGCAGATATATAAATCTATATAAAACTTTAAACGCGTTTTTCTCGAAACGATGTTTTCCAAATCAGCGTGTCAGATTACTCCTACAATTTTCATCGGATTGACTTGAAACTTTGCACAATTCTTCCGATTGGTGTAATCTAACGATGTACGTAGGACTTTTGCTGTAGCGTTGTTATTTTTCTTTTGGTGCGCAATTTTATAAATTTTTTAAACTTTTTTACCCTAAAAAATTGACCTTTTTTGAAAATTGGCCATTTTCTTAAAAATCGAAATTTCGTAAAATCCCTACGTACAGCATTGAACAATATTGTTGTTAATAGGGACATTCTTTGGTTTATTTTCTAAGAGCCACGTACAGAGCGGAATTTGACACGCCGTCTAACGATGTTCCTCCAAAGGAGTGTATTTTGGCGCCACCTACGAGAGATTATTTTTTACTTTTTCAGTTTCAAAAAATGTGTAATTACAGATTAAAGTTACATTAATGAATGACTGAAACCGATTTCGTTTCTGCGCATTCTTTGTATGCAAAAAAAATTCATGAAAAACGCCTCCAAAATCGCAGTCAAAGGTGGTATCCTGCCTTAAGCCAGTGCATATCACACGCTTTCGGCGACGAGTGGCACGATCAAATTAGGGTTTAGCTAGCCGAAGGCGTGCGACATACGTTGACCTGATTGTGAATCCCCGGGTCCTCACGATTTTTACGACCCTCCATAAAACGGAACGACTTAATTTTGCACCTCGTAAAACTGGTCTCCACAAACGTTATCATATTATTATGAATAAAAAAAATTGGAGCGTTCCAGTTAAAAGAATTAAGTTGACCTTGAAATCTCTTCCACTTCTCCACCAGCAGAGAACCTATTTATACCAAATAAGCTCCCCCCTGTATCAAACAACTTTTGTAAGAATTTTTTTTTATGCCTTCCTACTGTGCCTCCTCATACAGTGAGATAAAAACACGCCGATCGACGAGGAAAGAATGGCGCCGGAGTGGAAGAGGCTGGCGACCGGTGGATTAGCGATTCCATCGCGTATCCCTGACACGTCCATCCGCGTAATTTTCGTTGCCGCGGTTTCGGAAAGAAACGATCCCGAGCACCCGAGGCGATCTCAGGGGGAATGCCTGAATGAGTCACGACGGCTTAAAGAACGCCGAGGAAGAAGTGTTAAGGGCGCGTCGTCAGGTCTATAGGACGACCAATAAAAAGCCGTTGAAACTGAATTAACAGCAGCTAGATTAAAATAAGTGCAACAAGTCGTGTGCTATTATATGTATAAAAAGATCTCCGTCGTTTTTATGATAAACAATTTTACGCGGCGTGTAACGTTTTGGGGTAATGAAAAAAATTATTAAATGCAAGAGAAGAGTGGATAATGCGGGGAGAAATTCAATGCTATGCGCATAAAATTAAGGGGGTCTTTTGGTCTAGAACTCCACCAAAAAATTGGTTTGTTTCTTTTTCATTTGGTTTTTAATATTGGTTGCTACAAACGTGTTCCCAAAATAATAAATGAGTCTGCAAAGTTTAAAACCAGGGGCCGAATGAAACTGTTAATCGATACTTACAAATAAACTTATTTATCGAGGTTTTAACTTTTAAATCATTTATTTTCTGTTTTAAGTTAACTTTGTACATTATTAACACTTTAACTCTGTTGTAAGTTTTAACAGTAATTTTATGTTCGATTAATAAAAGTTCTGCAGGCTCCTATACTTTTGAACAGATATTTAAGGGTAGAATATAAAAGCTAGGAATATATTTTTAATTAGTATTATTTAAGGAATTGGAGGCAGGATAAATACAGAAGAGAAAGCACATTGTGATTTTTATATTACCATTTTCACCGAACGGTTTAAGGTTTCAACTTCAGATCTATTTACTCCAGAACATTCTCAGGAAATCTGCTTGTCACAAGTTCAACTGTGACAGAGCAGAATAAATGTTCCTGTTTCACAAGAACTCTTTTCAAGAAAATAAAAGTTTCTTCTTTACACAAAAATGTGTGCAATAAAAGTTTCAGTCAATGCACTGCATTGAATAACAATTTTCTCGCAACAGAAAAGATAATACTCATAAATTACACTTATTTCATAATTAATTGAAAATTTTAAGAAGTTTCTTTCGACCCCTGTTTAAAACACCTATTACTAGCAAGAAAACACCTGTCGTTGGAAAAATATCCAAATCGGAGTATTTAGTCTCATATGCTGTTTCAAATCTGCATGGAAAGTTTTTATAGCCATCAAAGGGAGGATTACGCCAGGATAATCCTCGATTTAGAAACCACATACGATGAGTCGAAGCAGACACGTCACATGTGTTATCAAAGCAGAAAATGGTCCCCATATCCAAAAATATTGATCTTTCTGCCTATATCCTTACTAATATATAAAAGTGAAACGTTGTCTGTTTGTTTGTCCTTCTTTCACGCCTAAACGGCTGAACGGATTTCATTAAAATTCTGAATATACATTACACACGTCCTAGATTAGATTATAGGCTATTTATTTTTTTGGTTTAGGCTTTTTTATTCTTCAAACATCATAAATAATTCCCGGGTAAAACCGGGTAACGGGTCAGCTAGTTTACTATATATTCTCAAAGTATGTAATACTTTTTACCGCCTCGTATCTTTGTTACACATTTAAATCAATTAATTGTTATTTAACAAGACTGTACTTTTTTCCTGACTGTACGTTTTATATACATATCGTGCGTCCTTTTTCAAAGTAACATTACCGCTCAAAAATATTTGTCCACCTATATATTTTGTTGTATTATTACGCCAAATGTTTCTTACTTTTCCACATTTGCTCTAACTCCATTAAACCCCATGAAGGGACGTATTGTACTCCAAACGAATTTCTGTAAAAATCTCATTGCAGCGAGGATTATATGAAAAAAGTCCAAACTGGCTGTACAACCTTCCCTAAGATCCTGGTAGAGTCATAAAAATAGGAATTCTTCTGTTTCATTTGTCAAAATTGTTTCGCCGCACAGTGGTTCGGAGCTCACAAGGGAAGATCCCGAACCCGAAAATTCCAAAAATTCTGAAACTTTGTGAATATGTAGGGGATTTCCTCCTGATTACAACGCAATTTTTATGTGCTACCCAAATTCACACGAAGCGGGTGAAATTAACCCCTGAAAATTCGGCTATTTTCCGATTTTCTGTTATAACTCGCGATAGAAATAAAGTTTCAACACAAAAGTTATGTCTTTTAATTAGATCCATCATTTAGTAGAAAAATTATTTAACAGTTCACGGGTTATAACAGAAAATCGGAAAATAACCGGATTTTTCAGGGTCCAATTAGACCCCCTTAAAGTGAATTTGGCAGAAAAAAATTGCGTTGCAATCTGGTGGAAATTCTCTACATATTCACGAAGTTTCAGAATGTTTTGAATTTCCGGGTTCGGGATGTTCCCTTGTCAGAAATCGCGAAAAAATATTTACGTTAATAACACACAACTATTCATTGTAAAAACGGGGGGGGGTTTTTTGATTATCAGGTTTTTGAATTCCAGTAAAGTTAACATCTTTATAGAGGGTGGAGTTACTAAAAACTTTTATTTATGAATACTTTTCGATTGAGTTATGCTGGTAAAGGTCCATTATAGTTCAACTTATGGAAAAAATAGTAGGAGTAACGTTTGTATGAATGAAAAACCTATAACCGTGAAAGTCTACGTATTAAGGGGTTAGCTCGCCTCAGGAGGTAGAAAATGTATCGATTCTTTGGGAATTTATTTCAGAAAGTACATGCATATTTTTATGCAATGGTTTTTATATTCAAATGAGAGACACTTTAACAGATTATTATATTATGTTTTGGTATAAAAATATTTATTTATTACAACTGGTTTCCCGGAAGCTGTTTTTAGAAACACGTTTTGCGGTGACCAACATTATTCGGAACTGGGCTATCTGAAATCAAAAAACGAAGAAGATTTAGTTAGTACAATAGTTTATCTAGTCTTTAATCGTTCCGTTTTATAAAATATTAATCTTGGACAAAATGGCAGATGTTTTTGATGAAAAATCAGTGTTTTTTTCTACGAAAATCGATCATTTAACTTAAAACATCTGCCATTTTGTCCCAGATTAATATTTTATAAAACGGAACGATTAAAGACTAGATAAACTATTGTACTAACTAAATCTTCTTCGTTTTTTGATTTCAGATAGCCCAGTTCCGAATAATGTTGGTCACCGCAAAACGTGTTTTTAAAAACAGCTTCCGGGAAACCAGTTGTAATTGTGCAATAAATAAATATTTTTATACCAAAACGTAATATAATAATCTGTTAAAGTGTCTCTCATTTGAATATAAAAACCATTGCATAAAAATATGCATGTACTTTCTGAAATAAATTCCCAAAGAATCGATACATTTTCTACCTCCTGAGGCGAGCTAACCCCTTAAGGTAAAAAAAAAATTTTACGCGACTTCTGAGCTCCGGACCACCGTGCGGAGACGGTGTCATCAGAAGCAGGGAATGACACATTGACGAAAGAAAAATGTAATTGTTATTGTAGGATATAATTACGTGCAGCATGAAAAGCAGATCTGTTTTCAATTGATTCTGTAATATTTAATTGATATAGGGTAAATCCGGGAGACGCGGTCGGGCCGGAGAGTTGGTCGTGTCGCTATATTTCAGAGTCTATACGTAAAAATGCATTAAAGTGCAGATCAATTACTTCTCTAGAAGCCAAATAGTCGAATGAATAGCGTTATTTTGCTTCCTTCTGTGGTTTTATGGATTTATAGGCTATAAAAGGTAAACTGATGTTACATTTAACCTCTTTTGTCAAACAGCGGTTGTACAGAATCGTATTTAAAATATACTTCTAAGTTTATTGTCCTTTAATGTTTGGAATAATAAGATAGTAGAGACATTGAGGGACAATGCAGCCAAAGTATTTGGCCATATTAACTCTTCCTCTCAAAGCTAACGAAAAGACATTGAGCCTAATGAATAAAGTGTAAGCAATTGCTTTTTCTTAATATTTTACTAGGAATTGCTTAAATTCATGTGATAAAAACACAAGCATTTGCTTTATCTTGTAGGAATTCCTAAACTGACAAGGAATTACTTAAAGCAATCGCTTTTCCTTAATTTTTTAAGGAATTGCTTACTACTCGAATGAATAAAGTGTAAGCAATCGCTTTTTTTTTAAATATTTTACTAGGGAACGTTACCAGCAGTCACACCTACCATTTACTTATACGGTTTAGCAAAGCCAGCAATTGCTTATGATTTTTATTCATATGAAAATAAGAAATTCCTTTTTTGTTTAAGTAATTGCTTTTGCTAATAAGGAATTACTTGTAAGGAATTGCTTGTAAGGAATTGCTTAGTTTTTATTCATCAGGCTCCATGTCTCGCTGCAAAAAGGTGAGATGGTCGAGTTATGATTTTTTTATTATTTTTGTTTATTTTTTTATTTTTTATTATTATTTTATTATTATTTTTGTTTATTTAGTTTATTTATTCACTTTTGTATTCATTTGCCTTGCTAATCGCCAGTAGGTAATTCACTTTTTCTTTGATGTGTTCTTTACTTGTTTAGCGTAAACAAATTAAATATCAATGAATCCGTAGTTGTATTCACTCATAAATAATTTTGCTTAATCCTTTGTTAATTTTCCATGAATAATTATGTGAGTGGTCTCTGCCAACGACGAAAACCATTTCTCCCGGCACCTCGGGTGAGGTGGTCAGATGTCATGACTTCAGTTTTCAACCCGATTTACAGTAAATATTGTCTTAGAGCAGATATCGACCAGTTTTTCTGAATCGGCATAAAATTCTGAACATATTAGGCTTGTTCTGATAAAATAAGTAATATCTATATTAGTTTTAATAGCCATTTTATATTAGGTCGACCGCGTCTCCCGGATTTACCCTAGCCAATATTGCTTTAGCGATATTCACTGTAACGATGGGTGACTACTTTCGAGCGGTAATGTATATTTAGGTATGTATCACGTCGGTTTAGCGACGCCATCGTAGAAACAGAGGCACGAAGAACGCCTCCGTCGATCTGGAGTGGTTCTTACTGGGCGCGGAAAACGTGGTTATGCACGGTGAACGTTCGTTCCCACAGAAGCGTCCCTGAGATGTTTGGCTTCCGATTTATCGATTCGGCAAAAAGTCACCGGCTAATCGCGCCGTTCTCTAAGATCCACGGCCTGCCAGCGGACCCTCCTGTCGTGGTTCTCTCGTTCGGATTTTTTTTTATCCCCCGAATGATCCCCTTCGTCTCCGTTCCACGATCATGGGCGAGCAGTTTTTACGCCCTGAGCCGCCCGTCGTGCGAGACACTTGCGTATAAATATTAATGCGGCCAGGATACTCCGTGACCTAACCGACGAGTTCTTAAAATGTGAATGGGTAATACCTATAGAGCACGATCCATTTTTCGAAATTTAGGAAAAGAGGGTCTAGAAAGATGCGGTCATTTTGAGGACTGTTCTGGAAACTGTTGCGCAGAAATGGGCAAAAATTTTATTTAAATAACAATTTCGAATAACGATCAAACGTTGGAAAATTATTCGCCATGTGTCGAATAAAGTTAACCGTAAGTTAAAATTAAAGGTAAAGTTGAAAAGTTTATTCGACGCTGAAGTTTAAACGCTCGACGAATAAAAAAATTAACTTTATTCGTCGAATAAATTCTCGTCTCTTAAAAAAATTAACTTTATTTGTTGAATAAATTATCGTGGAGTAAAAAAAAAATAACTTTATTCGTCGAATAATCTAAAGTTAAAGTAACTTTTATTTCGTCCGGTATTTAAATAATTTTTTATTTAGTTAATGCTCAACTCTGTTTTAAAAAAGACAGTTTTTCACGAATATTTCGTGATCTATCGGTTTTACGACAAAAATAGTTATTATGATAGTTGTAGATTAGCAAATTCTCTATAAAACAGGTTGTACGAGTTTTTTTGTAGGAGTAACCATTTTCATGTATGACGGCTTACAAAGTCTCAACCCTCATACTTTTCACAAGGGAAGATCTCGAACCAGGAAATTCAAAAAAGTATGAAATTTTGCGAATATGTAGGGGATGTCCTCTCGAGTATAGCAATTTTGTTTGCTGCCCAAATCCACTCCAAGAGGGTGGAATTGACCTCTGAAAATTTTTCGATTTTATATTATAACTCACGAACTGTAAGAGATAGAAAAAAAATTTTAAACAAAAGTTACTTCTCTTAATTAGGACTATCATTCGGTAACTCATAGTTCGCGAGTTATAACAGAAAATCGGAAAATAGCCGGATTTTAAGGGGTCAATTTCATCCCCTTGGAGTGAATTTAGGCAACAAAAAAAAAGCGTAATACATAAGGTAAATGTACCAGTGCCCGGCCATGTCCCAGTACCTGAACAGCAATGCGAATTTTATTTATTTGTAAGCTTAATTTTTAATATAATTAGAAACAAAAAATAGTACCATAATGCATAAGTATTTAGCAATATTAATTAAAATCATTATTATAGAAAATTGAAAATCGTTAGATAGAAATAATTATTTTGTAACACACTTCGTACGCATAGCAGATTTCGAGAAATTTCTATGGCTTCCGTTAAGAAACGCCACTCATTTACTAAGAAAATATTGACTGCATTTCTTATTTATATAATATAATAATACATTATTATAATAGTAAATAGATTTAAATTTAGTTTAAGATGGTTAAACTTGCAAGAAAATTAATATTTTTTTAAACAAGTCTAAATTTATTTACTGGTACAAGAATTTCGTGAATGTACCAGTAAGTGATCATACGTTGACATCAGTTGACATACGTTGCACCGCGCACCGGTAACCACGTTTCTGGAGATCTTTCGTTGAAAAGTAAGTATTTTTATAATACATATAATTATTTTATGCATTGAATTGATTTTTAATGTTAGTAAAAGTATATTTTTTACAAATAAGTAATTATATACATTGAAATTAATAGAAAACTTCATATATAACCTCAACATTTTTATCTGCGTATAATTAAACCTATTATATCTTTATTTTTCAGAAAGTCAAGCATGGCAAATTCTCAACAAAATGAACAAAGTTGTGATGTAAATAAAGTATTAGCAAATGCCAGTGGTCAAGAAAAGGACATTCCTGTGATAATAGAAGATGTACCACTAGATTATTCTCAACAAAATGAACAAAGTTGTGATGTAAATAATGTATTACAAGATCTCAATAGTTATAATGTTCTTCATGCGTCTACGCAAGCTCAAGATAGAGATGATTTGAGAGCAAAGGTACCTTCGCCTTTCAAGGATTGCTTTTTTTGGCCCCAAAAAAGTACTAAAAAGTTTAAATCGAACAAAGAAAATATTGAAAAAGTTCCATGCGTTGCCACATCCGACGAGTGGTTAGCATATTTTACTAAGAAAGAAGATATGAAAGGTAAAATGGAAAAGGAGAAACAAGAAAGAAAAGAGGCAAGACAAAAATTACAATTAAAGAAAGCAAAGGAGCGAGAGCAGAAAAAGCTCTTAGTTGAAGAAAAGAAAAGATTGTCTGCAGAGAAGAAAAAGTTGTTAGCAGAAAAAAAGTCTAAAGCAGCAGAAACAAGAAGAAAATCGAAATAATTGTATTTTTTTTATTACTTTTTCTTTAAATTTCTTAAGTTCGTTCTAAATAATAAAAATTGCATTAATTCCTCAGTACTTTGTTGTTTTGATTGTATTACTTACCATTTCGATACAATATACACTTACATTTGCATTTTTAGGTTGTCCGCTTACTGGGACGATATAATTCAGGTATTGGGACATGCAGTTTTAGGTTGTCCGCTTACTGGGACATCTGCATGTTTTCGTATTTTCATTAATAAATACGTCTATTATAATACATAAACTTTTTTTTTCAGTTTCCGATAGTATAATATTGTGTTATCTTCAACATTTCAACAACATATTTTTATTTCATGATGGTTTTACAAATTAAATTAGGAGACAAACTTTGCCGCTATTCCTTAAGCCCCTTCAGCGGCCGGGTATTGGTACATTTACCTTATCCTCTACATATCCCGAAAGTTTCGAAATATTTTAAATTTTCGGGTTGCGTATTTGTTGCTCAGGCACATGTGTAAATACTCCACAAAATTTCAAAATCGATTTTCCCGAAAAGTAAGCCGCGGGTGAAAAAAATTTTATTCCACACTTTGCATTTATTTTTGAAACGCTTCCTCCTTCTGCCATTCTTTCGTATTCACCCTGTATCAACAAAATGTCTTCTCTTAAACCAGGGGCGTCCGCCGACTTTTTCCCAGGAGGGGCAACTTTGGGATGATGGTAAAGAAAAATATACCCTTCTTGCTTTCTTAACCCATTTTATAGTGCTAATTTAATGAAAAATTTAAAACCGAAAATTAAAAATATTCCCTTTTTAGTATAAACTTAATAAAGATCAGGTTTAAAAAATAAGCGATTTTTTCTCAAAAGCCAGGGGGACGCCCATGTCTTAAACTGTAACTCTTTGGTTCGTTTCCCTTAAGCTCGTCAGCCCAACGCTCGATAACGTTCGATACGTTCACATGTAGCGCAGGTGTGTTTCACCAAAGTGAAAAAGCCACACATGAAGGAGTTACAAGCCGCACAGGGTTCCTTCGATGATTCCTCGAAACGCGAACGCTACAAGTGTACAAAACTGCGCGGAGGTATACGTATGCGGATCGTGTGGCTTGTTGACTGATTGATATTCCTGGTGCAGGTCCCAGAAATTCGTGAGAACAATCCCGGGCCAGGGGAGCACTCGCAAAAGTAGGCGCGCGCGTCGACCTTACAACGTGGACATCTGTGTTCACAGTGTCCACAACGCGTCGCGGAGAAATCGACGAAATTAAATAGCACTTACGAAAGAAGTAAGACTGATCGACTTTTAATACACCTCGCGCAGGGGCCGATTTGTATACAGGCTAAGTAGGCTGTAGCCTAGGACGGAAAATTGTGGGTGAAAGAAATTAAAAAACCTTTAAACACAAAGGCTTCGGACAACTTTGAAACCTATTCACTTGCTTTTCATGCAGCAAGTTAGCGATAATTGCTTAAATGTTTAAGCAAAATAATTGTTTAAAGAAATAATGACTTTTGGACGATGAAAAACTTTTTTGTTTATAATTTTTAGCTCGAATAGTAATGATTGGATAAACAAACTGTAAATAGAAAAAATGTGTGTCGTGGCGAGCTTTACTATTCGAATAATTTAATATTCGAATATTTTACAAGTATTCGAATGCTACGAATAAACTTCGAATATTTGAGTATTCGAATGTTATTATTCGAATATTTCAGTATTCGAATACTATTCGAATATTTCAGTATTCAAATGTTATTATTCGAATATTTCAGTATTCGAATGTTATTATTCGAATACTGCTGTATTCAATACAATATTTTCACGCGTTTAATTTTAGTCGTATGAGGGAATTCTTCTCAGTCAGTCATTTGGGCCGGTATCAAAATTATTTGTTCCTTTTTAGTACATATTAACAAAAGCTTGTTTTTTAAAAAAAAAATTTACTATAAAGTATTTCATGCTTTTTAGTGAAAATATTATGGAGGATATGTTGAAGTGGGTCAAAATTAACTTACAAGATTTCACCCTGACAAACGAACGAACTCACAACTGATACTGAATAAAATAAAATCTTGTAAAAAAATAAACCTAAAGAACTTGATTTATAATTCACACCATACCATTCGAATACTTAAATATTCGTATAGTATTTGGATACTTGGATATTCCAATTATATTCGCCAAATAATTGAGCAACCGAAGTATTCGAATATTCGAATACCGAAGAATTCGACAAATAGTCCCAGCTCTACTTTACAACACTATATTTTTTAAAATACAGTTTCACAACATTTAATTTTCCAATCTTTCTTAGCATTTGGACAATAATTTTTCCCATTTCCCAGCGCTAGTTCCCTTATTGCATCCGAACCTTGCTGTAAAATCGTTCTCCTACCAACTTTATAAGTATCCGGGGACTGAAACATCTAAATATGGGACTTATTAAAGATAAGGAAATAATTAAATTTCAGTGAAATTAGTGAAGTTAGAGACATAGATTGAGACCGTTGTTACAGTAATGAGACTATCTTTCAATATCCATATGTACACACTAGTTGTGAATGAATAAAGTTCACAATCGAACCACTATTTATTAAATCTTAAAAGTACCCTACAGATTTACATTTAGAATCGAAGCATCGATTTTTACAGTACTTGAATGATGGTTTCACTGGCCAACTATTTTATGACAAACTTAATTACACGTGAAATAATACAGAAAAAAATACAAGAGCTCACTTTTAGTCGAAATATCGACAGATAATAATAAAAGTAATATGCATTTCTTTTCTGCCCACAATTATTGGAATTTCCAAAGAAAAGCAAAATGTGCCAAGCAAATCATTTCCCACGTCGTAAGAGCACTCTAAAAATAAAAAAATCTCCATTCACGAATAATCCCACTATACTTTAGAATCTGCTTAATAATAGTTATCTAATAATATTCCTGTTCGGCCACTGCGGAATTCTAAAATTAAGGGCTAAATAGAGATCAGGATACAATTCAGTGCTCAACAAATCTGTTGCCCAACGGATCGCAAAAGCGCTTTGGAACAACCGTTCTTAAACTTCCGATGGAAAGCGCAGATTATGCACGCGCGTGCTGCAATTTTACGGAAATTGCCAGGCGCCGTTTCGTCGAAAATCGTTGGATTTTGAGCGTCTTTTATGGACTTCCCGTTCAGCTCCGATTTCGCACGGGTCCGCATCAATGCATAATTACTGTCACTATTACCAGCGTATCGACAGGTATCGCCGTTGTCTTAATTATTATAATTCGTGTCGGGTATAACCCTGCTCCTGTCAATTACACGGGATTAATTACAATCGCGCGATTAATGTACCCTTCGAAATGATAAAGCGGAGTAGTGCTTTCGTGCGCGGAAAGATAATTATGTAGGTGAAAGCTGGACGATATTTCGGGGGACCAGCTGTTGGTGTAAACAAATTGAGCGTAATCCGTACTTTGTAGTGTGCATTATCTTTCGAAGGGGGTATAAACACAAAACGAAATATCGGGCAGGGAGCCAATTAAAATGTATTAATATTACATTCCGGTAAAACTGCTCGAAAGAGGAGAGAGTTGCAGCGCTAATTACAGGCAGATCGTGCGCCGGATTCGTTCGAGGAATTTCCAAAAATTGTTCATCTGGGTAACACGGAAGTGCCATGGACTAAAGCGTGTGTATGCTGAAAAATTCCAAGACAGCAGAAAATTGTTAACGATTAAACTGACTGATTTATGTTACGTTTGCAATATGTTGGCAAACTAAGTTTAGCAGCGAGGATTGTTGTTCTTGTTGCTGTACGATCAAACAGGAGAACGATTTTAGCAAAATGACGTTGATATTAATACTATAAGGTAAATGTCCCAGTCCTTAAACATGGCCCAATAATTAAAAATTGAGAAGAAATTTTATTAATAATAATAGTTTTACTAATTTGCAACGTTTAAACTGTTCGAGATATAATTGCAAAATGTATTAGCTTCATATAGATACAATTATAAGCTTACATAACTGAATAGTTATATCATACAAAAATATTATTGTACAGTAAAGCTTCAACAGTTTCAATCTCGCTTCTTACCCAATGGGCTCCAGCAAGCGAGAGAATATTTTTGTTAAGGTTGTAATTAATTATTATTTTATAATTTTTGAAATTATACAGTTGTTTTGGATTTATTATACATTGAAGAATTTAAAATTAATTGGATCTTTTAATAATTTTTTGTTTTTAATATTGAAATTGTTGCGTTTATCGACTAGTACACGGTAACATGACACGTACCAATCATTAAACGTGTGTGCAATGGTTGTTTAACCGCGGTGTTACAGACGTCAGTGTTCAGTAGTTATAAAATTATAAATATTTATTGTACCAAAGTAAGTACTTTTGTATCCTATATATTTACGTTAATAATAACTAGACAAAAATATAATACTGTTTAAGAATTATTAGGATAATTAATCTTATACTCGTTATAATATTAACATAACCTAAACTTTTATAATATACTTTTAATCATTTTTTAACTTTTTCAGACATAAAGTCATGCCGAAGGTAAAAAAGATAAAGAAGAAGAACTACAGTCAGTTGATTTATTTTCATTAACTGATAGAAATAGTTAAATTAAATACATATTCAATAATTGGGACACTGTTAATTAATGACTGGGACACGCTATGAATTTTATTTAATTACTGGGCCATATGAACAGTTTCATGTTTTAATTAATTTAAAACTTTTGCTTTAACAAATGTAGATTCTTGTTACGTTATGTGAAAGTAGAAATTTTAAGCTTTCGAATAATTATATTTAGTTATAATTTTATACTATTTAAATATAAAAAAAATTGCAATCATCTCAACTGCTTCCTTAACTGTTTTGCCATTGGGACATTTACCTTATGTGTATGTACAGGATGTTTCGCCTAACTTTATCACCTGAAATATTTCTGCTTAATATGTATTTAAAATTTAGTAAAAATGTTTCCTGTAAAAGTTTCATAGTTTTGTGGGGGGTGGTGGGTAATAATGATAGTTTTATTCTATTGGAAGGGGTTCGTGAGATGAAACTTTGATCTTTTAAAGATTTTGGGGGACCTACAGCGGCCTTGAAGGATTTATTGTTGTAGGCCGTTGAATTCGTCGTTAAGGGGTCATTCTGGTTAGATCGCCGATAAATTCAGCGATTTTCAGGAATTTATTGCGAAGGCAGGAATTATAGTAATGGAATAAAACTTTTTTCTATCGATTAAATTACATTTCTACAGTAAATAAAAAATATAAAAGTTATAAAATTATTGCTATTAAAATGGTTTTAACGGCGATTTTTATGTGTTTCAAAATTCATGCCTCGCTCGTGCATGAGATTTCAGCAGTTGGATTTATCTGAAACGAAAAATACAAACAGATTCTTGATCAGTATGACTGTCGCTATTGCCTCGTTCAGATTAGTCAAGTTTACTGGCTTCAAGTGACTGGAAGCAGTAAACTTGACTAATGTGAACCTGTCATTCATTTGACTTGAAATATCTTTTTAACTTTCTTTCAAGTTTTACGCGAAATATTCGTTAACATTAGTCAAGTTTACTAACTTCAAGTCGCTAGAAATCATTAAATTTGATAATGTGAACCTGTTATTCACTTCACTTGAAATATCCTTTCAAGTTTCAAGCGAAGTAGAGAGTGTTCCAACTTTTCTTGCCTTGAAATACAACTTGAACAGTATGAACGTATGTACAAGAGTCCCGATGGTAAGCCGACTGGTATACGCGTTACACGCACACCTTCAGCCAAAACGAAACTAACACATGTTTCGTTCGTCAAACGCTACCTTCACTATGCAATTTACTTCAAATTTTGACAGCTTACAGTCAGGTTATAACCGCCAATCCAATTGCCTTGAAACTTTGCAGGCAAAGAAAACTTGAAAGAAAGTTAAAAAGATATTTCAAGTCAAGTGAATGACAGGTTCACATTAGTCAAGTTTACTGGTTCAAGTCACTTGAAGCCAGTAAACTTGACTAATGTGAACGAGGCATAAGGCCCGTACTAGAATCAAGTATTTCTGTTGAGCCTAACCTACTTTTAAAATCGAAAATAGCACAGAAAACACAGCCGAAATACATTGATTCTTGTATTTTGACCGCCATTTTGTTAATTTTAAGGATAAATCATTTATTCTAGTACGGGCCATAGCGACAGTCATACTGATCAAGAATCTGTTTGTATTTTTGGTTTCAGATAAGTCCAACTGCTGAAATCTCATGCACGAGCGAGGCATGAATTTTGAAACACATCATCAAAATCGCCGTTAAAACCATTTCAATAGCAATAATTTTATAACTTTTATATTTTTTATTTACTGTAGAAATGTAATTTAATCAATAGAAAAAAGTTTTATTCCATTACTATAATTCCTGTCTTCGCAATAAATTCCTGAAAATCGCTGAATTTATCGGCGATCTAACCAAAATGACCCCTTAAGGGGTCATTCAACTTTGAACCGCAGAAAAATTAAGCTATTTTTGAAGATGATTTTCTCAGTAAATGCGACATGTAATGAAATAAATGTTTTTGGTATTTATTAAGCTACTCTTATATTATATAAAAAAAATTAAAAAGAATTATTGCAATTTGTTATAATTGTTTTTTACAGCGTCAAAATAGCACCTAAAAAAAGAGGTATGTTCACGGCGTAAGTGATTTCCTGGCCCAGGCATATCTGAAACCAAAAAATTCCAAAAGATTCTTAATCTGTATGAGTGTTGCTATAGCCCCTAGCTCAATCATCAATTTTTGTTGAAAAGTAAGAAAATGGCGCCGGTTTGAGAAAAAAAGCTTGACAAAACACCGAAAAGATGTATTCTCGGGTATTCCATGAGAAAAATCTCGATTATTTCTCGACAAAAATTGTTAATTGAGCTGTGGGCTATAGCGACACTCATACAGATTAAGAATCTTTTGGAATTTTTTGTTTCGGGTAAACCTGCACCGGGAAATCACCAAGGCCGTGATGATACCTCTTTTTTTAAGTGTCATATTGACGCTGTAAAAAAACCATTAAAACCAATTACAAAAATTCTTTCTATTTTTTTCCCAGTAATATAAGAGTAGCTTAATAAATACCAAAAAGATTTATTTCATTATATGTTGCATTTACTCAGAAAAATATCTTTAAAAATAGCTTCATTTTTCGGCGGTTCAAAGTAGAATGACCCCTTAAATGTGGCTATCGGGTACCCCCCAAATAAAATATGTATGATTAAAAGTTGATCTCGGAGTATCCTCGTTGCTTTGTTTGTTTGTAATTTGTTGTAATGGCATGGGTGTATAGTGAAAATATAAAAATTAATTTCTTTGAATTGTGAATTACACAATAAAAAAAATACTTGAAAGTTTAATATATTCACAAGAACTAAACGACGTGCGTTACGAAAAGTAGCACGTTTCAATTTTCTTACGAAAAGGTAGCAAGTTTGCCTTCGTTCTCACGAAAACTATCACGTTTCGGTTTTCGCTGCGAAAACTAGCACGTTTCAGCGGTTTGCCACGAAAAATAACATGTTTCGTCTTTCGCTGCGAAAACTAGCACGTTAGAGCGGTTTGCCACGAAAAGTAGCATGTTCGCGTTTACCCCGCGTTCGCAATTCCCCAACCCTCCCTTACTTAAATTATGTAGATTAAAATTTTCATATTTGTTGTCTTTTGGAAATTGGATGGAATTATTATTTATTAAACAATATTTTCAACAGTTGAATTCTTTTAAACTGCCCACGCGCTGAAACGCGATAGTTTCTGCAGTCTGCAGTATAATCCAAAACGAGCTATTCTTCGTGGCCAAACCGGATAATATGTTAGTTTTCGCCATAAATTCCCAAACGTGCTATTATTCGTGGCGTAACAGTGTAACGTGCTAGTTTTCGTCGCAACAGTACGAAATGTGCTATTCTTCGTGGCGAGGCAGTCAAATGTGTTAGTCTCCGCGGCAGAAGACCAAAAGTGCTAATATTCGTCAGAAACGATGGAACGTGCTTCTTTTCGTGGCAAACCAAAACGTGCTACTGTTCGTAAGAAAATTGAAACGTGCTACTTTTCGTAACGCACGTCGTAAACATGTTAGGTAGTGAAGATTTTAGAAATGTATACTACGTGGCGCATAGCTGGATGCTTATCATTATTATGGTTCGTTGGTGGACAAGTACGATTTTCATTCATTAAGCTACAGAACATACATGTACTTCTATGTATATTCAATCTTAGAATTCTTACATTGCCCTCGGTCGGAACTCAAAGACGCTGAACACTTTTTATACCACCCTTGTTCTGCCTCATTTGGAATATTGTTCTAATTTTTGGAATCCTCACTTTATTTGTCGCATCAAATCTTTAGAGAGCATCCAACATAGATATTTGAGATTCGCAGCCTATAAATTGCGTATTCTATTTGACAGATTTTCTCATAATTGTGAGCCTTTCTACTCTGGGTTGCTGATAGTTGTTGTAATCATTAAACTCTTTGAGACCCCCGAATTTCTCAGTGCGTTAATACCGAGAGGTGGACTTAGGTACCGCGACAAACAAACGCTGAAACAATTGTAAAAGACTGAGCTTATAGAATATAATTAGTTATATCTAATTCAGAGTTCTTTTATTTGAATCAATCATCATCTGAATTTCCTCTTCGAGACCAACCCACATAGATACTCCTTTACCGCTCAAGGTGTATCACATTATAAAGTTACGAGGCTAAACTAATATTCCTAGTGGCTCCCGGGGATATCAGACCCCGGTTCGTCCACAACAACCAACCTCCTAGTGGCTCCCGGGGATACCAGACCCCGGTTCGTCCACAACAACCAACCTCCTAGTGGCTCCCGGGGATACCAGACCCCGGTTCGTCCACAATATCCAACCTCCTAGTGGCTCCCGGGGATACCAGACCCCGGTTCGCCCACAATATCCAACCTCCTAGTGGCTCCCGGGGATACCAGACCTCGGTTCGTCCACAATATCCAACCTCCTAGTGGCTCCCGGGGATACCAGACCCAGGTTCGTCCACAATATCCAACCTCCTAATGGCTCCCAGGGATACCAGACCTCGGTTCGTCCACAACATCCAACCTCCTAGTGGCTCCCGGGGATACCAGACCCCGGTTCGTCCACAACAACCAACCTCCTAGTGGCTCCCGGGGATACCAGATCCCGGTTCGTCCACAATATCCAACCTCCTAGAGGCTCCCAGGGATATCAGACCCCGGTTCATCCACAATATCCAACCTCCTAATGGCTCCCGGGGATACCAGACCCCGGTTCGTCCACAATATCCAACCTCCTAGTAGCTCCCGGCGATACCAGACCGCGGTTCGTCCACAATATCCAACCACCTAGTGGCTCCCGGGAATACCAGACCCTGGTTCGTCCACAACAACCAACCTCCTAGTGGCTCCCGGGGATACCAGACCCCGGTTCGTCCACAATATCCAACCTCCTAATGGCTCCCAGGGATACCAGACCTCGGTTCGTCCACAATATCCAACCTCCTAGTGGCTCCCGGGGATACCAGACCCCGGTTCGTCCACAACAACCAACCTCCTAGTGGCTCCCGGGGATACCAGACCCCGGTTCGTCCACAATATCCAACCTCCTAGTGGCTCCCGGGGATACCAGACCCCGGTTCGTCCACAACAACCAACCTCCTAGTGGCTCCCGGGGATACCAGACCCCGGTTCGTCCACAATATCCAACCTCCTAGTGGCTCCCAGGGATATCAGACCCCGGTTCGTCCACAATATCCAACCTCCTAATGGCTCCCGGAGATACCAGACCCCGGTTCGTCCACAATATCCAACCTCCTAGTGGCTCCCGGGGATACCAGACCCCGGTTCGTCCACAATATCCAACCTCCTAGTAGCTCCCGGCGATACCAGACCGCGGTTCGTCCACAATATCCAACCTCCTAGTGGCTCCCGGGAATACCAGACCCCGGTTCGTCCACAATATCCAACCTCCTAGTGGCTCCCGGGGATACCAGACCTCGGTTCGTCCACAATATCCAACCTCCTAGTGGCTCCCGGGAATACCAGACCCTGGTTCGTCCACAACAACCAACCTCCTAGTGGCTCCCGGGGATACCAGACCCCGGTTCGTCCACAATATCCAACCTCCTAATGGCTCCCAGGGATACCAGACCTCGGTTCGTCCACAATATCCAACCTCCTAGTGGCTCCCGGGGATACCAGACCCCGGTTCGTCCACAATATCCAACCTCCTAGTGGCTCCCGGGGATACCAGACCCCGGTTCGTCCACAACAACCAACCTCCTAGTGGCTCCCGGGGATACCAGACCCCGGTTCGTCCACAATATCCAACCTCCTAGTGGCTCCCGGGGATACCAGACCCCGGTTCGTCCACAACAACCAACCTCCTAGTGGCTCCCGGGGATACCAGACCCCGGTTCGTCCACAATATCCAACCTCCTAGTGGCTCCCAGGGATATCAGACCCCGGTTCGTCCACAATATCCAACCTCCTAATGGCTCCCGGAGATACCAGACCCCGGTTCGTCCACAATATCCAACCTCCTAGTGGCTCCCGGGGATACCAGACCCCGGTTCGTCCACAATATCCAACCTCCTAGTAGCTCCCGGCGATACCAGACCGCGGTTCGTCCACAATATCCAACCTCCTAGTGGCTCCCGGGAATACCAGACCCCGGTTCGTCCACAATATCCAACCTCCTAGTGGCTCCCGGGGATACCAGACCTCGGTTCGTCCACAATATCCAACCTCCTAGTGGCTCCCGGGAATACCAGACCCTGGTTCGTCCACAACAACCAACCTCCTAGTGGCTCCCGGGGATACCAGACCCCGGTTCGTCCACAATATCCAACCTCCTAATGGCTCCCAGGGATACCAGACCTCGGTTCGTCCACAATATCCAACCTCCTAGTGGCTCCCGGGGATACCAGACCCCGGTTCGTCCACAACAACCAACCTCCTAGTGGCTCCCGGGGATACCAGACCCCGGTTCGTCCACAATATCCAACCTCCTAGTGGCTCCCAGGGATATCAGACCCCGGTTCGTCCACAATATCCAACCTCCTAATGGCTCCCGGGGATACCAGACCCCGGTTCGTCCACAATATCCAACCTCCTAGTGGCTCCCGGGAATACCAGACCCCGGTTCGTCCACAATATCCAACCTCCTAGTGGCTCCCGGGGATACCAGACCCCGGTTCGTCCACAATATCCAACCTCCTAGTGGCTCCCGGGAATACCAGACCCCGGTTCGTCCACAATATCCAACCTCCTAGTGGCTCCCGGGGATACCAGACCCCGGTTCGTCCACAATATCCAACCTCCTAATGGCTCCCAGGGATACCAGACCTCGGTTCGTCCACAATATCCAACCTCCTAGTGGCTCCCGGGGATACCAGACCCCGGTTCGTCCACAACAACCAACCTCCTAGTGGCTCCCGGGGATACCAGACCCCGGTTCGTCCACAATATCCAACCTCCTAATGGCTCCCGGGGATACCAGACCCCGGTTCGTCCACAATATCCAACCTCCTAATGGCTCCCAGGGATACCAGACCTCGGTTCGTCCACAATATCCAACCTCCTAGTGGCTCCCGGGGATACCAGACCCCGGTTCGTCCACAATATCCAACCTCCTAGTGGCTCCCGGGAATACCAGACCCCGGTTCGTCCACAATATCCAACCTCCTAGTGGCTCCCGGGGATACCAGACCCTGGTTCGTCCACAACAACCAACCTCCTAGTGGCTCCCGGGGATACCAGACCCCGGTTCGTCCACAATATCCAACCTCCTAATGGCTCCCAGGGATACCAGACCTCGGTTCGTCCACAATATCCAACCTCCTAGTGGCTCCCGGGGATACCAGACCCCGGTTCGTCCACAATATCCAACCTCCTAATGGCTCCCAGGGATACCAGACCTCGGTTCGTCCACAATATCCAACCTCCTAGTGGCTCCCGGGGATACCAGACCCCGGTTCGTCCACAACAACCAACCTCCTAGTGGCTCCCGGGGATACCAGACCCCGGTTCGTCCACAATATCCAACCTCCTAATGGCTCCCAGGGATACCAGACCTCGGTTCGTCCACAATATCCAACCTCCTAGTGGCTCCCGGGGATACCAGACCCCGGTTCGTCCACAATATCCAACCTCCTAGTGGCTCCCGGGAATACCAGACCCCGGTTCGTCCACAATATCCAACCTCCTAGTGGCTCCCGGGGATACCAGACCCCGGTTCGTCCACAATATCCAACCTCCTAATGGCTCCCAGGGATACCAGACCTCGGTTCGTCCACAATATCCAACCTCCTAGTGGCTCCCGGGGATACCAGACCCCGGTTCGTCCACAACAACCAACCTCCTAGTGGCTCCCGGGGATACCAGACCCCGGTTCGTCCACAATATCCAACCTCCTAATGGCTCCCAGGGATACCAGACCTCGGTTCGTCCACAATATCCAACCTCCTAGTGGCTCCCGGGGATATCAGACCCCGGTTCGTCCACAATATCCAACCTCCTAGTGGCTCCCGGGGATACCAGACCCCGATTCGTCCGTTACTAACAAACGCTAACAAACAAATTCAATCCTCGGCCTCGCAGCCGCCACTCTCATTGCCCTCAGCCTCGGCTCGTAACATATGTATATCCGATCTAAGACTTACTTTTAAAATTATGAATCACCGCGTCGAGTGTCCGGAGCTTTTATGCTTACTTGAACTTAATGTACCGCGTAGAGTGTTGAGGAATACTACACTATTTATGCTGCGTAAACATTCTAGTACCTTCGGCACGAGCAACTGTATTGATAGACTGTGTAGATCTTCAAATTCTGTTGCGCATTTAGTGGACTTCTGCTGCTACTCGCTATACTCTTTGAAGCACTCAGTGAGGAAGGCGGTGAATAATCCTCGTTAACTCCTATGTACTTTCATTGTATTTTATTATTTTTTGCCTGTACTCTATCTTGGCATTATTTCTATTTGGCTTTATGTTGTTCAGTTTTGTGTTTCTACTTTGATGTATTAGTCCATACGTACCAAAGGGTTTTTCCGGATATAAATAAAAAACAAATTATAATCACAGCAAATATGTGATCAACACTTGGACATGCTAATTAAAGAATTTTTATAAAACTTACACCCGATAATAATTCATCAACAATTTCAAAACAGTACATTATTTTATCATTATGTTTCAAGTTTATGTGGTTAAATACATTATAGAATTGTACCTAATTTAAAAAAGGATATCAAAGAATTTAGAGGCATATAGTTATCACAATAATAATTATAAAATTTTCAATTAATTGTCGCCTGGGAAGTAAGCTTGTTAAAGTATTTTGCGATTTCTTGTTCTGACAACACAAGTGGTTCTGTTCCTTTTATTCGTTGAATGTTGCGTATAAATAGTAACTTGAAATGATTGACCATAAGTTTATAATTCTGTCGTTTTATTATGTAACAACGCAAAATAATACGTAAATGATAGCAACATAAATATTTTATCGACGTTACTGCAACAGGAAATCACATATTGTTCCAATAGATTGAATTTATAAACTTACGTTAATTAAACATTTCCTGTCTACTTTCTGTAAATACTATAAGTATAATAAGTCGCAAAAATATGAGAAAAGTAGATACGGAAAAAGTTTCGTTACTTTTTAAATTTGCAATAACTTTCGAACAATAAAGGTCTGAACAATTAATTTTTTTAAATGGAAAGCTATAGGTAGGTAGTTATTTATATCATATGAAAGTGACTGTGAATATGAGATAAACGATATAAAACATAGTAACGTTCAATATCACATGTGGTGAGGAATGAAAAACATAATTTCAACTTTCCTACGATATAAAAATAAAGTTACCTATAGCATTCCAGTTAAAAATTATACCTACGTCACCGTTGTTGTTCAAAGCTTATCGCAAACTTAAAAAATCGATATAACCAATCGTGTTGCTTATAAAAAAAGGAGAAACATTTTCCTCTTCCATTTTGTTCATTACACACGCCATTTATAGAAAAACCGCTCAATAGTAGGCAATAACATAAATAACCTGTACACCTCTAAGTTCATCGACCTCATTCTTAAATTACACAGCAGATGTTTCTTCATAATAGATTGAACAAGCTTAATTTTAATTTCTTTTTTCACAAAAAATCATTCAACTGGGATATTTGTATTTCTGTCTATGCACAACTGTCGTGACCGTCGCGATGAATTACAATAAATTTAATGTTTGGATAAATTATTCTAATATAACTTTGAAATTGGATTTGAAAGTGAATTTATTAAATTAAATTTATAAAGATAATTTTGTTTAGTGTACAAACTGCCCGTGATTCTCATTATAAGTGAGGAAAGTCGTAACACAGTAAAAGTACTGGAAAGTGTATTTTGTGGAAAATTTTAGTTTAAATAAAACCTTTCTTTTACACTGAAATGATCAAATTAATTTTTGAAACTTTAATTTAATATTTATATTTTTACGTTCGAGCTAATATTTATTTTAAGAAAAATAATTTAAGTTGAATTTGTTTAAGTAGTTATTTGTATATATATAGTATTAACAAGTAACAAAGAGTGCGTATAGTGACGCCTATTGAAAAGTAGTGCAGAAGGTCGTTGGAGGCCGTGATTTTCAGAATGACTGTGTGTGTCACGTGTCGCGCAACACTGATCGTCGACGGCATACGTCATGTAGAAGGCCCTCGTTGATTCTAATCACGTAGAACGTGAGTAGAAATTTCTATGGGCTGGATAGGGACTGCCTCGTGGGGCTCTGACCGGTCATGCGACCACTTTAATAATTCACCATTTACCTCACGATTAAAAGCCACTTATCTGCCCCGATCGTTCCAACGAAGAAGCGTTTCGACAGAAAGCGCGCCCACCTCTTTTTCCTTATTCGTCCACTGTAGTTCCGTGATAAAACGTGGACAGGAAATGTGTTTAATGTGTGGAAAACTGACCGTACAGAGTAACATCGGCAAGTATAATCACCCTAAAAAACATTAAAGTACAACACTGCAGTTGGTCGCGAAATAACGATACCTTTCCGATTTTAGTGCGGGCTTTTCAATATTTCACTGATTCGATATAATTGTTTTTCGTAAGTTATATTAGCTATACTTATCTGTAAATAATTTATAATATACTATCAGTAAATGATTCATATGTTTTTTATAAAAATGGTTTTCGATTCATAAAGTTTTATAATACACTGCTGGCCAACATTAAAGGTCATCCAAAATTTAGAAAAAACATTTTTATGCAACCTCTCTCAAAATGTGCAGTTTATGTCAATTGCAAAGAAATTGGATAAAAATGTTTTTTCTCAATTTTTGATATCCTCTGTTTTTACTAAAATGACGTTGAACTAACAAAAGAAACACGCAATAATTGTTTAAAAGCTACGAGAACAAAAAAAGTTTTGCGAGAGAATACGTAACGTAAGACAGGTGATTTTCTTGATTTTTTCAGACCATATCGCATGTTTGACCACCTAGGACACACGGAAAAAAATCTGATCGGTCCGGCCTTTTGCACAGTGTTTAAACATAGTTTTAACTCGCAGAAAACGTAGACAGTGGAATGATTCCATAATTTTCCCTGAAGTAGCATCATGTTTTGTAAAAAATAGTAAATGCAACTTTTGCGATCATTTTTAAACGGATTTTATACGATAAAAAAATCTCATTAAATTGCCAACTAGAGGCTCTGAAAGGAAAATGTCTTAGCTTTCCAAAACACTCTTGAAATTTTTCCTACGATCATGCGTTCGCAAGTGACAGGTGTTCAATGGGAAAATTACCTTTTTTGCTTTGATCGCGATTAACTCGGTCAATAAAAATCATACAACAAAACCAAAAAAAAAAAAAACGAAATTAAAGAAAAATGTTTGCTCTGTAAGAATCCTCCATTGGATATACATGAAAACATTTTTTTTAGCCCGTGCATACTAGGCAAAGTAGGCAAAAAATTTTGAAACTTAGTTTCCAGCGCTTCATTTTGATAAAACAGTATCATAATGCATGAAAAAATTTGAGTCCGTGATTCAAAAATTAGACAAAAACATAGTGAAGTATTGTTTCCAAAAAATGGACTTGTACCAATTTCAAAAACAACAGCTCAATTCTTTGACGATTGGTAATGAAAATAGAAATTAATTAGGTAGTACGGATCCTGTGTGATCCATATTGCGAATCGCCATATATTGAAATTGGTAAATCCCCAAGTCTATAAAAAGGATTTCTCAGAAGTCACTGTTTCTTTTTTCAAAATTTGTATTGTCTACCTGCAAAGTTTTCTGTAAACTGATCAAACCAATAAAGACTAATTTTTTACTGAACTTGTAGCTTTCTTCTTGTAAAAGCTCATGCTCTTCCACAGAATACAGAGTGTTTCGCTTAACTCTATCGCCTGAAATGCTATATTTAAAATTCGATAAAAATGTTTCCTATAAAAGTTGCATAGTTTTTGCGCCGGCATGTAGTACCAATAACTTTAATCCGTGTGCCGGTGTACATGAAATACGAAGATCAACTTTCTTTCTCAAATGGAATGCTGTATTTTATTTGTCGCTATCCGATAGCCACTTTGAAGAAGAATTCAACGATCTGCAATAAAGGGCCTTTAAAAGAACAACGTTCCAAACTTTCATTAATCCCTCCCCGAGAGCTCCTAAGTATCTAGTAGCACAAAATATTGGTTAAATATTTTTCCAAATATCAACAAAATATTTCTTTAGCCACACTTTTTAATATGAAAAAAATGTTGATTCCAAATATTATATACACATATAGAAAATGTGAAATGAATGTTTAGAAAATATGAACTAAATATTCGTGGGGTATAAAATAAATATTTAGAAAATGTAAAGAAAATATTCTAGAAATGTGAAATTAATATTCAGAATTCCAAAATAAATATTCAGGGAAAGTAAAATATATATTTAAAAAATGTAAAGTAAATATTCAGGAAATGTGAAATAAATATTCGGGAAATGTAAAATTGATATTTAAAAAATGTAAAGTAGATATTCAGAAAATATTACCATTAAATAAATATTTACTGTATATTTGAAAAAATATATTTTTTTCATAATATAAAATAAATATTTATAGTATATTTGGAAAAAATATTTGCTTCTTAATCGAGATTAAATATTCTATGTATATTTAAATATCAAAAAGAGATTGAACCTCTTTTTAATATTGGATGTATGTGCATTCAATATTTTGTGCTACTAGGGTAGTACAACTACGGCAGTACATACAGTAGTGTACTAAAATTGGAACGACTGTGTTAAAAATCGCAGTACATTGCTTGCTGCAAGTATATATTATTCCGGAGAGGGTCTGCAAGATTCCAAAACGTAACCCGGCCATTCAATATTTAATGCTCGTTCACGGGGAAGCAAAAATGTCAGTTAACACATCGGTCAATCAGAACAATAAGAGTAAAGTTAATAACATGTACTGTCTTTACCTTCATTAGAAAAACATGGCTCTGCACGGGAGCACATGATAATCTCATTTCCAATTAAATTTAACGGCGTCACGTATTGTTTCGCGCAATTAACGCGGCGCGCCGCGCAACGTCGTAAAAACAATCTATGCCGGCTCGCGGCCGACAATTATCCGCGGAACCGGTTACATTTTTTGACCCGGCGATTATAATCGGCCAGCTGACGATCCTTATCGGGCGATTAATTAAAACTTACAAATCGATAATCGCCGGATGGCAGAAATCCGTGGCGGCTCCTTCTCTGCTGCCTTATTTTCTTCGTCCAGTGCACAGGGGACGATGATTCCGCACCGAAGGCCTCTTAGCTTCGACGAATCGGCTCCGCTACTGATTACGATACAAGCTGGTCGATCGCGCGTCAGGCGACATAAAAACTTAACTACGAGTAATCACAATGCGACCGCCGGCTTAACGATCATTTTCATCCTGTACGGTCTTTGTTGCAATCAAAGCCGCCAGTCTACTCCAGCTATGCCATGAAATCGATGGGTTGTCATCTTCTGTACAGAATCATTATTTTTCGCCTATTTACGAACATTTTCTGGTAAGCGCATAGTTGAACTATATTAGATTTGTATGGCAGATAATAAAGGAAACTATTGAATAACGCGGAATCCGTGAGATTTTTACACTATCTTTCATCAGTTTGTTAGTGATTTCCCGATCAGATGTAACAATTGATTGAATTCCAGAATGCTCCTTCGATTCTTATGATTTATAGTTGGTTTAAGCTCATATTTGGAACATTTATATCTCATACTAGCAAAATACCAGTGCTTCGCTACGGTAGAATAATTAAAAGGACTTACTTTTATATGTATCTGTTTTTTTAAGTAATTTTTCATGTATTTTCTGTAAAGTAATCTTTGTATAACGAACATTTATACATGTATATGTTCGTTCACACCTACTATTAAAAAATTAAAACGTCCCAATTCAATGAACACTTCTTAGTACGACATGTTACAAAAAGATATGTTACCAGATTCAGATTTGATCCTTTAAGGGTTGATTACGGCAAAATTTAGAAATTGGTTTTTAGGCATTTGTGTCGTTAGGCTAAAACAAACTATCGATATCGAATTGGGCCGAAGAGTTTTTGAGAAATCTGTGAAAATACATTTTACGCCTTTTCACCGCCTTAGGGGTTGATTAGTGCAAAATCCTGAAATTTGCTTTTAGGCATTTGTGTGGGTAACCTTTGTATGTAAAAACCGAGTTGATATCTAATAGGGCCTAAGAGATATTAAGGAATCCGTGAAAACACGCTTTACCCCTTTTCACCCCCTTGGGGACGGAATTTCTAAAAGTCCTTCCTTAGTGAGCGCCTATGTCATAAAAACAACGTACCTTCCAAATTTCACGTTCTTAAGTTAAACGGTTTGAGTCAGTGAGTCAGTGATTCAGTGAGTCAGTGAATCAGTGAGTCAGTGAGTCAGCGAGTCAGCGAGTCAGCGAGTCAGCGAGTCAGTCAGTCAGCGAGTCAGTCAGTCAGTGAGTCAGCGAGTCAGTCAGTCAGTGAGTCAGCGAGTCAGCGAGTCAGCGAGTCAGTCAGTCAGCGAGTCAGCGAGTCAGTCAGTCAGTGAGGCAGTCAGTCAGTGAGGCAGTCAGTCAGTGAGTGAGTGCGTGAGTCAGTTAGTGCGTGAGTCAGTGAGTGCGTGAGTCAGTGAGTCAGTGAGTCAGTGAGTCAGTGAGTGCGTGAGTCAGCGAGTGCGTGAGTCAGTGAGTGCGTGAGTCAGTGAGTCAGTGAGTGCGTGAGTCAGCGAGTGCGTGAGTCAGTGAGTGCGTGAGTCAGTCAGTCAGTCAGGATTTATTTTTTTATATGTATAGATTACGCTCGTGACTTCAGTAGAATTCAGAGAATAGAAATAAATTCAGAGTTTTTCTCGGGAAAAAAGTATTGAAAGTATAGATTAAAACTTATTCTTTAAATCGAAACTATTTTTTATCTTTTTTGCTTCCTTCTGTGGTTTTATGGATTTATAGGCTATAAAAGGTAAATTGATGTTACATTTAACCTCTTTTGTCAAACAGCGGTTGTACAGAATCGTATTTAAAATATACTTCTAAGTTTATTTTCCTTTAATGTTTGGAATAATAAGATAGTAGAGATATTGAGGGACAATGCAGCCAAAGTATTTGGCCATATTAACTCTTCCTCTCAAAGCTAACGAGAAGACCATATCTCGCTGCAAAAAGGTGAGATGGTCGAGTTATGATTTTTTTATTATTTTTGTTTATTTTTTTATTTTTTATTATTATTTCATTATTATTTTTGTTTATTTAGTTTATTTATTCACTTTTGTATTCATTTGCCTTGCTAATCGCCAGTAGGTAATTCACTTTTTCTTTGATGTGTTCTTTACTTGTTTAGCGTAAACAAATTAAACATCAATAAATCCGTAGTTGTATTCACTCATAAATAATTTTGCTTTATCCTTTGTTAATTTTCCATGAATAATTATGTGAGTGGTCTCTGCCAACAACGAAAACCATTTCTCCCGGCACCTCGGGTGAGGTGGTTAGATGTCATGACTTCAGTTTTCAACCCGATTTACAGTAAATATTGTCTTAAAGCAAATGTCGACCAGTTTTTCTGAATCGGCATAAAATTCTGAACATATTAGGTTGGTTCTGATAAAATAAGTAATATCTATATTAGTTTTAATAGCCATTTTATATTAGGTCGACCGCGTCTCCCGGATTTACCCTAACGAATTCTGAAAATTCAAACTTTTATTTTAAAAATAAATCATATTTACTTGAATTTTATTTACACAGGAAGGGGTAAAAATGCTGTTTAGAGGACCCACCTCAAATGACCTTGTCAAGGTCACCCTTCTGAGTGACTTTCAGAAGGGTTTAGCCGTGGCTCGTTGTTTGTTAAGGGTGGCCTTGGCAACATATGTCAAGATCATTGGAGGTGGGTCCTCTAAATAGCATGTTTGCCCAGGAAGATGATGGTATCCAGGTTACTTTAAAAGACAAAAGCCCACCTTCTTTAACAAGAAAAATTTACCGGTTAAAAAAGCTGTGTAATTGCAAATTACGAGCAGACTGATTACATATTTCATCGTGAAAACCATTAAGTATTTCGCTGACAGCAGCGCGCGGGTACAGTGGCGCAACCCCTTTTTCAGTCTATATTTCATGCCAATAATTCGCCGTAGTGGAACAATAAAACCGCGAGCATCGTTTCGCAGAGGATTTGCATCGACAAGTCATTTGCCAACGTACAACGGGCCGAGATAAAAATGCTTTATCGTTCACATGAGACCAATTCGCGTTGATGAAACCGGCAAAGAAATTGATGAAGAGCAAATAAAGTGTCACTTATGGCGGGAAAGATCGGCGGTGGAATCGGGCGGCATTGAAAACGCCACGTCACTCAACACGCATTAAGGCAGGATACCACCTTTGACTGCGATTTTGGAGGCGTTTTTCATGAATTTTTTTTGCATACAAAGAATGCGCAGAAACAAAATCGGTTTCAGTCATTCATTAATGTAACTTTAATCTGTAATTACACATTTTTTGAAACTGAAAAAGTAAAAAATAATCTCTTGTAGGTGGCGCCAAAATACACTCCTTTGGAGGAACATCGTTAGACGGCGTGTCAAATTCCGCTCTGTACGTGGCTCTTAGAAAAGAAACCAAAGAATGTCCCTATTAACAACAATATTGTTCAATGCTGTACGTTGGGATTTTACGAAATTTCGATTTTTAAGAAAATGGCGGCCATTTTAACGAAAAGGTCAATTTTTTAGGGTAAAAAAGTTTAAAAAAATGTATAAAATTGCGCACCAAAAGAAAAATAACAACGCTACAGCAAAAGTCCTACGTACATCGTTAGATTACACCAATCGGAAGAATTGTGCAAAGTTTCAAGTCAATCCGATGAAAATTGTAGGAGTAATCTGACACGCTGATTTGGAAAACATCGTTTCGAGAAAAACGCGTTTAAAGTTTTATATAGATTTATATATCTGCTCCAATCCGGTTTTTACACAAGAAAAAGGTTCCGGCCACCTTTCTAATGAATGAATTTCGATTCTATACACTTGAAAGAGTACTTTGAGAACAAAAAAAAATTTCAATTTTTTTTAAGTGCAAAGGTGGTATCCTGCCTTAAACACACAGCTACATTTATTTTTCAGCCAGCTGGAGCAAGAATCGGGGCGAGACCGCGCGCGAACCGCAGAAAAATCATGGGTAATTTCTCACGATTATATTTATCGCCATTCTCATGCATGGAGATGTGATATCGTTCTGCATATTTAGTTGCACCTGTCAAGGCTATCACGAAGATAAACGACGAATGCACAGCGACGGTGGCAAGAAACTAATTTGTTTGGAGATTGAAATTGCCAAAACGTTAATGACACGGCGTGCGCTGTTCGCGGCTGTCTATCATTGATCCAGAAGAACGTGTTATTGGACGGCCAGCTTTCTGTTAGTATCTCTTAGTCACTAATTGCAAGGAATTTTTTGGCACGGGGCCATTTAGCAAGCCCGTCCAACTGGAGTTACTCATTACCACACTTTCCATTCCAAGCGTTCAAATACACGCGCAGTTTGACTTACTCATTTTGTCACTACAGGTCACAGTCGTTCTCTCGCTAACAAACATTTCATTTATGTAAGGCCCGGAATACGGAATATCGAAAGGAATTTTAGGGTCTGTTGAAGTAGATCTATTCCATTACTGCAGAATAGGGGGAAGGCAAAGTGAAATATGTATATTGTTTTGTAAATCCAACTATAAGTACTCCCATACAGCACACTTCGTTGCAGCAACGTTGCAGCAATAAATAATGACATTAATATTACACATATATTATTACAGTAATATATAATAATTGATTACAAATTATATTGTTGGCCTTACTGCCCGAAACGTTGCAGGATCATTGCCGCAATTTTGCCGAAACGTTGCAGGACCACATACCTGCAATGTTGCCGCAACATTGCAGGAATACACTCCTGCAATATTGCTCAGGACGGACGTAGGAGTGAACCTGCAACGTCTCTGCAATATTGCGGTGAAATATTGGCATCTTGCACCGCAATATTGCCACAACGTTGCTGCAATGTTATGGTGATGAACAAATTTTATAAGCTTTTTGGACAAATATTTTATCAAATTCTAAAGAGTGTATAATACAATGTGGTAAAAAATATGCTTGTCTGTTATTTTCGTGATTTTTATGTGTTATTAAATCTTATGGGTTTCACTTCGCCCCAGGTTCCTCTACTCGTAATAAACATCCGCGAAACTGAATGAAATGAAACTTTGCAACTTTGCAGACCCGCCATTCATGAAGGACATGTATATTTTTTAGCTGCAGCAATTAGAAATAAGGTAAAACCACCCCCCATTGTGTCACCCCTATGATACAATATCTTGCAAATTATTAGAGACAGGCAGAAGTTTTTTAAACCAATGTTGCGCAGTTTATCATGAAAAATATCGTAGTATACACAGTTGTCAAAAAATTTTGCTTCTACTCCTACATTTTTAAGAATTTTGTAAAAATGAAGGTCAGCTGTTTTTGTTCTGAATTTACTCGATTGTAAGTATTTGTATCGGGAACTATTAGGTGCTGCATACATATTGGCATTTCCGATCAGTTTCAATTTCAAAAATACCGATTTTTGAGGAAATGGGTGGCGATTGAACGTAGCGTAGCGGTTTTTAAGGCAAAATCCGTTCGTTTTTTTGCGAAGATACACCTGGTTTGGATGATTTTTCCAAGCTGCCTATTCCCGACGCCATATCTCCGTCATTTTGCAAAATTTAAAAAAAAAAAAGATTGTGAACATTCTTCAAAATATATATTTTTAAATGCGAGAAAGTCCATTCCGGCAACTCCAATACTTTCCTAGAAAAAAATTCCCGAAAATTCCCTTTTTTGGGCCTCTTAGGTGTATATGCCCCCTTAAACTTTTAGAATAGCCATAGATTCTTTTAGTATTTTTTGGTACAGGTTTCAGGCATGCAGCAACGGAAGGATGAAATTGGAATTAAAAAGTCGCAGTGCATGTAAGGCCACTGGTGAAATTCAATTTAGCTAGAATTTAGCTTTTACTTGCGGATTCCTCCACTTATAAAATTTATTCTTCTGATTTCTATTCTGTTGTGGCGTGCCAAGAACTTCTCTTTATATTTCCCCTTTTTGAAGAAAACGCTCTTTATACAGTGAGATTGTAATTGAATCCATTGCTTCTAATTAAAAAAATTGACAATTATTACCCGGCTCCATTGGTCACCTAAAAGCACAAAAAGCGCCTACCTTTGGTCGAGGAATTTCTCATTTCCCGGATACCTTATGCATTACAGAACGTTCTATATATCGAGAACTGTACAAAAGATCGATATAGAAAATGAGAGAGTATAACGAAGGATGAAGAAAATTGCTATTGACCGTGCTATGCAACCAGTTGCTCCGGTTTCTTTTAACTCGATCGGTGCCCACGGAAAGACGAGGAAGAAGAAAAAGAAAAATCGGTTTCAGTGATGTAAAAAGTTAAGTTGATTGAAAAACTGAAAGGGATAATAGAAAAAAACAGCGGAAAATATTGTATTAGATAGGAATTATTGCGAAGTAAAAGTTACTCACCGATCTGACCGAATAAATAATACCTATTATTAGCGAGTTCGAAGAAATCGAAGAAATAACAGAAATATCTACGAAGAGAGGAATAATTGCAAGAGTGCTGAGTGACAGCACAGAAAATTCAGTATTATAAATATTGTTCTGAAAATATTTGTCATCTTTCAAAGCATAACGTGTTAAAGTTAAACGATAGCTTGATGGCATTTTTCAAGGGGATGAAATTGACCCCTGAAAATCCGGCTATTTTCCGATTTGGTGTTACAACTCGCGAACTGTAAATTATTATTAAAGTTTAAAAGTATTAGTGTATAATCATTAAAAGATGTAACTTTTTCCTGAAAACTTTTTTTCTGTCTCCGACAGTTCGCGAGTAATAACATAATATCGAAAAATTTTCAGGGGTCAATTGCACCCTCTTGGAGTGAATTTGGGCAGCAAATAAAATTGCGTTGCATTCAGGAGAACGTCCCCTAGATAACCACAAAGTTTCATAATTTTTTGAATTTCCGGGTTCGGGATCTTCCCTTGTCAAAATTATGAGGGGTGAAGATTTGTAAGCCGTCATATGTGAAAATGGTTACTCCTACGAAAAAATTCATACAACCTTTTTTTGTACAGAATTTCCTAAGCTATAAATTTCATAATAATTATTTTTGTCGTAAAACTGATAGCTAACGAGATATTCTCGAAAAACCGTTTTTTCCCTTCAACCCTCTGGAAAATTTTTAGCGGCTGTCGGATCGATGGGGACTTTTGACATATTGTTTAACACGACGAAATAAGGCCCGTGCCAAAATGTAGCTTGCTGGGAATTATTCCGTAGACAGATCCTAAATTCACTGAACTATATTGCTGTCACTAAAACGAAAACAAAAATATAGGATTCTTACTCTATACACTTGCATTTTCTTTTTCTACCGATCACTATATTTTCTTAAACACAAAAATTTATATTATCAATTCGTAAGTAATTAATGCTGTAGCATTAAGCAGTATCGTAAATAATTAACCGTAGTTAATTATAATGATTCATTATTGATTCTTTAGTTTTATAATACAGTTTTCGTTAATTTACAAGTACCTAATTATTATACTTTAGATACTAATTTATTTGTCTATTATTTTTATTTTCCACACATTTGATTATGTTAATTTTTCATTTTATTTAAAACTGCAACTGTGCAATTATTCGCAAAAAGTGATTATCTACATATCTAAGTAGTCCCGTAATTAGTTCAGAAAATTCAGATTTCACTGTATCGACTTGCAGAAACGCATCGGCATAAAATTATTCAGTATTCGTTCGAAGCATAACTGTTAATTAATGTTTTTACAATTTAAAATGAAAAGCACTCGTAAGTAATCGTATAGGTAATATAAATTCTACCTCCCTTCGTGCTCGATCACGATAGAAAACCCTTGTCAGTCGAACCACTCTTAAACGTCCTTCTTTATATCGAATAGTGGTCTATTGAAAAATACAGCAGGTGCATCGTGTTCGCATGGACTCATTACTCGAGAGCAGATCCAGTGGGAACAATCGATTCGATCGAAGATCGAGATCGGGGGGAGATCAAGGTTGCCACGTCAACGGGATACTCTCATAAACGATCCGATTGTTCAGTTTATGCTTTTTGCAAAATGTCTGCGGCGACGTTTCAGTTGGCATGAATATGCATCCGGTAGCCGTATCGACAGGCGACGAGTGTGGTAGAGATCGCTCGATCGTTAATCTGATCGAGTAACACTCACATCAGCTGCCCATGGACCTGTGATTTTCGCCCGACTTAATGTAATATACTAGTTACCTATTTAAAGCGCTTCGACATATAACGATGGCTACAGAGCCGCATTTAGGGGAGAGTTGCCTATATCGTACCACTTAAGACATTCTAAGTTATATTTCATATTTGGTACTAATTTGAACGGAAATGACTATTGGATATTGGAGCTTGGTCTTTTAGGCACCTACTATTATACGCTTAACCTTTTGTTCAGAACAAATTAATTTGTTATTAATCTTTTTGTCACATACTGTAACAGGTACGATTTAGGCAACCGGTCTCCTAAATCGTACCTGCACTGAAAATAGTGTCAATAACAAATAGAGAAGAAACTATTCAATATGCAGTAATGATTATTATATAGTTACATATACATATGTATATGAATCACACACAGGCCGCAATAAACTATGTATATGATATATGTACATAACCTATATAACACACGAGTTGTCAAATCCTACTGGTACGATTGTAGTGGTACGATTTAGGAAACATGATCAATTTATTTATAAATATAAATTTAAACTTTATAATGAATGTAATATGTACTTAAAATGAATGTAAAATATTCTACATTAAACCCGCTTTTAGAGAAATACATAAATACAGGAGAAAATTGCATTGTTTGATTATTATCAGCTAAAATAAACTGGTAAAAAGTTACATCAATCATACCTGATTTTTTTAAATGCTTGTAGCACGCACAAAATAGGGTGTAAGCTCGAAAGGTTTTGTTTCTATTTCTTATTTCGCATTTACTTGATATTTCTATCATCAGACGTCGTTTGTATTCATTAATTTTTGAGAAATTGATGCGGTACGATTTAGGTGACCGGTACGATATTGGCAACTCTCCCCTACCACAAGGCGCACTAGACGCAAGCTGGGACCTCACTCTCGATGGGGCCGCATTTTAAAATCTTACTCCCCATAAATTACAATATAGAAAACAGCCAGGGGCGGATTTGTGTATACCATAAGTAGGTTGCAGCCTGGGGCAGCAAATTTTGGGGAGTGGCAAATTTTGAGTGACAAATTTCGTGAAGCGACAAATTTTGAGGGGCGGCAAATTTTCGAGAGCGACAAATTTTGAGGAACAACAATTTTTGGAAAGCGGCAAATGTTGCGGAGCGACAAATTTTGTAGGCGACAAATTTTGGAGAGCGCCATATTTTTGGGAGGCACAAATTTTTGAGACCGCCATATTCTTGGGAGGCACAAATTTTGGAGAGCGCCATATTTTTGGGAGGCACAAATTTTGGAAAGCAGGAAATTTTTCAGAGCGACAAATTCTGGAGAGCGACAAATTTTGAAGAGCGCCATATTTTTGGGAGGCACAAATTTTGGAAAGAAGGAAATTTTTCTGAGCAACAAATTCTGGAGAGCGACAAATTTTGAGGGCTGGCAAATTTTGGGGAGCGTCAAATTTTGAGAAACGACAAATTTTGGAAAGCGGCAAATTTTGCAAAGCGACAAAATTTGGAGAGCAGCAAATTTTTGGGGGCGACAAATTTTGAGGAACGACATATTTTGGATAGCGGCAAATTTTGGGGAGCGACATATTTTGGAACGCGGCAAATTTTGCAGAGCGACAAATTTTGGGGAGCGGCAAATTTTGGGGAGCGACATATTTTGGAAAGCGGCAAATTTTGCAGAGCGACAAATTTTGGAGAGCGACAAATTTTGAGGGCCGGAAAATTTTAGGGAGCAACAAATTTTTGAGGAACGACAAATTTTGGGGAGCGGTAAATTTTGGAGAGCGGTAAATTTTGGGAAGCGACAAATTTTGAGGGGCGGTAAATTTTGGGATACGATAAATTTTGTGGGCGAAAGAAATTGGTAAACGTTTAAACACAGAGGCTTGAGACAACTTTAAAAACAATTCCCTTCTTTTCATGTATCAGATTAGCAATAACTCACTTGTAAATTGCCATATTGAATTATTTTTAAAAGTGTCTCGATGCTTTTGAATTCAAATATTTGATGATATTTCGCGGAAACGGCGGCAGACACTTGTTAGTCTAGGGGCGCAAATTCTCCAAATTCGCCCCTGAAAACAGCCTAGTAATAGTTGCGAAATAAAGAACTTCTTTTTAAATATTAAATTCGTAAAAACTAGAGGCAGCTGAAAAATTTGTGAGACCTCCCGCCCCCATTTGAAATACATCGTCCTTTCCTTAGAATATAAAACTAACAGGAACTGCTGTATTGTATAAAATTTATGTACATGGGCGTACCACCAACGAGGTAAAAAATTATTGGGGTAATAGCTATTTTCTTCCCTATATTTGCATATTTCACACAACCGTAGAAAATAGAAATAGACTTGTTTTTGTGAGGCCTCATAATGATGTTGCGCCTAGGGCCTCCAAAAGTATAAACACGGCCCTGAATGGCTGGCTGGTTGTATTATGTGCGTAATATTAAATGTAGATGTCAGCAGATTGTTAAAATCTAGTGCCTATACGATTAAAAAGTCCTGTCACTTACCGTCGTTATGATAGGCTCATTATCTTACAATTTTTTAAATTAAAAATCAAATTAAATAAGTAAATGAGGTGAACGGATACTTTTGTGAGGAACTGCATGTTAAGCTACTACTTACTTTAAACAAACGATGGGAGGCATTTTTTTATTGAATATAATGAACGAACCGAATCGAACATATTCTTTGAAATATAATTTTTTCAAAATATTAACGAAATTAAAAATAAAAATAACATGACTGCTCCTTTAATTTGTTCATTCATTACAAACCATTAAATGCATCACCCAGAGTAGACTCCGGCACCAATCTTTGTTACGATGATGCGAAGTTAATAAAACTTTTACAGGATTGACAATATTTTTTTCTAATAGAAAAGTATTATTACCATTTGTTATTCAAAGCATGACATCTTTAATATACGCAGATACAACAACGAGAACAGTAGCAAGTACATATTTATCAGACCTTGCCGGACTAGGGCGCATGCGTAATTATTCTAATTATTCTGAAAGTCGTCAAAATTCACACTTGGGTAAAAGAAAATTATATCTCAAATCTAAATTATTTCTCCGTCAGATTATTCTGCATAATTAATGTAACCGCGATACACAACATGTATCTACAAATTTTCAGAACCAAACAATAAACATGCTACGTAAGTCTGATGCTGGTCTGAATTGGATCTGAGTGAAATTACCAACTAACAGAAATGTGTAGTGGGAATAATCACGTCGTAAAAAAATTTACTGTTTTTTTTTATATATAAAAAAGTTTATATATGTTTTATTACCTACAAATATAATCAGATGCATACTAAAAGCGCGAGAAAAAAGAGGAAGACGATTTTCAAATCTAATAACCCAGCGATTGCATGATGCTCTTCAATCAAGTCGTCGTTAAAATTCTTCAGTCCCAGCAGTGGACATGTCACACCGTCTTCTTCCTTTTTTATAAAACCAACTGCCATCCCTCGGCATTTCTCCGGGCACTGTTATGAAACATTACTGCAGGGGAAATGACCGGTTCCATAACCTCCGGGCATAGATATTTACTTAAGGGCCTCCTTTTCTTCTTCGTCTACATCATTTTAAGCAGGTACCTATACTGTTCTATTTGGTGTACGCCAGCAGCTATTAACAAACCCATTCTGTCCATGCAACGTAGATTTACTCTCATATCTTTAGTTCAATCTCGCTCCTCCTTATTCTTAAATGTTCCTTATCCGAATAGGTATGTACGCAGCAGGTTATGATGCTACGTATACAGGGTGCCCCATAAACTCTGTCCACCTCAAATGTCTCCACTATTTCAAGTAATAAGCGAAAATAGTAACGGTATGGTTGCAATAGTTTCGTTACTGGTGGAGGCGTAGAGGAAATGTGGAGCTCAATTTTTTATGCTCAAATTTGATGGAATTAGAGTTGGGCGTTAGAGTTTTTCAAATAAATTCTGCTTCGAATAATATTTGAATCAATTTTTTCGAATAAATTCTGCTTCGAATATTTAAATAATTTTTTCCAATAAAGTTGGGCGTTAGAGCTTTTCAAATAAATTCTGCTTCGAATAATATTTGAATCAATTTTTTCGAATTAATTCTGCTTCGAATATTTAAATAAATTTTTTCCAATAAAGTTGGGCGTTAGAGCTTTTCAAATAAATTCTGCTTCGAATAATATTTGAATCAATTTTTTCGAATTAATTCTGCCTCGAATATTTAAATAGATTTTTTCGAATAATATTTGAATCAATTTTTTCGAATAAATTCTGCTTCGAATATTTAAATAAATTTTTCCGAATAAATTCTGCTTTGAATAATATTTGAATAAATTTTTTCGAATAAATTCGGGTCCGAATAATATTCGAATAAATGTTACGAATAAGCCGAAGTTATTCGAGAATAACGAATAATTTTTTATTCGAATAAATCTGGCTCGAATAACGCTACCGATTTATTTGTGGATAAGGAATAAGTTTGCACCGAATAAAATCGCTATTTATTATTCACGCTTGGAGATTTATTCGTTGTTCTTCCCCGTTATTCGAAATAAAATTTATTATTATTATTATTATTATTTATTATTATCAACGGGAAAACCCTTTAGTTTAAAATTTGCCCAATACCGGATAGTATAGCGAATTCTGGGTAAAAAAATACTAACTGTAAGGTACATTTATCCTAAAACTCACCGTTCCCGAAATATTCGACTTTGCCCATCCTATTATACTTTCATTACAAAAGTTTTATGAGTTTCAGGATAAATGTACACTACTCATTAGTACATTATACACTCAGAATTCGCTATTGGATAGAATTTCGCCCCAAAAACTTTGACATTCCACAGAAAAAAAAAAAAAAAATCCACCTCCACATCTCTACGCCTCCACCTAAAAAGAATCCACCGCCGCCATGTCAGGTACATCCTTCTCGCGACCTTGAAACACTGCAGATATTTGAGGCGGGCAGAGAGTTGTCGGGGCACCCTATATATAAACTAAATAGTAAATACGCAAAACCAAAGACACAGATATACAATTGAGGCATTTGATGGAAAAAGGGCACATACGCCAAAATGCCGTTTCAAGAAAATCGATTTCAAAGTTTTCATTACAGTATAACTTAATAAAAAGTAATGCAATTAAATCCAACTTTTTTAAGGATGTAGTTACCGTGTCCTTGAAACGTTCTGAAAACAGAAGTCATGATTTGAAAATGATATGTGTTTTTATTTATAAGTTTCAAGCAAGTGATTTATGCGCCCTTATTCCGTAAATATGGTAAATTCGTAAAAAAACTTGCTTCTTTGTTTAGTTATTTAAATATAATTTTGTTTACTTACATCGTTACGCATTTTTTTTTACATTCCTTGAATAGAAAATACAAACTGAAGCAAAAACATAGACAAAAAATGTAACGTTTTAAGTAAGTACAGTAATTCGTCGTAATAGTCCCGACGAACGGGGCTGGCGGCGGGACAACAACGCGATGCGGACACTATTCGTAGCCGACGACAACTTCGTGTCGACTCTTTTGTTCTCTCTCGCACGTTCTCGGATTCTCTCACTCCCGACTGAAGGATTCCAAGAAATGGTGGGGATAGTGAGCGGGACTATTGCGCGTGGTAAAAACAGGACAATAACGACGAATTACTGTATTAGTTTCTTCGATTTTTTGCAGCAAGCTGTCTTACAAATCAATTTTTTCTTTCCTAAATTAGCTTCTTTCCTTGCGGATTCGATACTCGCCTCACTTTCCATATTTCCTCGCTTACACGAAATCCTCTATGAAACAAAAGTGCGATTATTATTGCATGGCAGCACGGTTGCGCGACCGCTCAGCGATTATGAAGCTGCGAGTCGATCACGCTACGTGCGCGATAAAACAGCATCTAGCTCAGCGCCGTTCAGGAGTTGCCGCGTAGGGCAACTGGTCAGACAGCCCGGGGCAAACACTTGCTGGCGGCGCGCAAGCCACGCCACCCCGGGCAATACGGTACAGATGCCTAGGATGAACAAGGACCGTCGCCTCACTACGCATCTACGAGCCTGTACTCCCGCCACAACCATTCCTCCCCACTCCGCTCTAACGATAGCTGACGTCACTGCCCCGAGCTTTGCTCGCAGCGTTTGCCCCGGGCAAATGCGGCTGCCCATGCCCTGAAAACGGTAGCCTGACCGGCGCTGATCTAGCTAATCTGAACGCGAGAGAAGTAAAGCTGGGTTTACATTAGTCCAGTCCAATGATCCAGTCCAGCACTGGATTAGAACTGGAATAATGTAAACAGTGTGATCATTCCAGTCCAGTGCTGTCATTCCAGCAGATTTCGACTGGATCGAAAGTCTACTTTTCGATCCAGTGTTTACTCCCTCCATCGAGAACACAACATTCCAGCGTTGCTGGACTGGTCTAGACGGCTCAGCCCAGTGCCGCCTGGTGCCGCCTGAAGCGTAGTAGGTACTAGAGCTATTGTTTTTGCCCGGGTATCCGGGTACCCGGGTACTCGAGTACCCGGTGAGACCCCGGGTAGAAAAAAATTACTCGGGTACCCGGGTACCCGTAGGATACCCGACTACCCGGGTACCCGTGCAATACCCGGATACCCGGGTAGACAAAAATTACCCGGCTACCCGGGTAGACAAAAATTACCCGTGTGTCCATGAGATACCCGAGTAACTGAAGTGTGATGAGATAGTTGAGAATTTCGATTTGACAGCCGATCGTTTTTCGACTTTCGATCATTTTCAGCTAACCTCAGTAATGAACGGAATATGCTGTCAAATCGAAATTCTCAACTATCTCATCACACTTCAGTTACTCGGGTATCTCATGGACACACGGGTAATTTTTGTCTACCCGGGTAGCCGGGTAATTTTTGTCTACCCGGGTACCCGGGTAGTCGGGTATCCCACGGGTACCCGGGTACCCGAGTAATTTTTTTCTACCCGGGGTCTCACCGGGTACTCGAGTACCCGGGCGGGCGGGTAGTAAGAGCTCTAGTAGGTACAGCGTACACGTGTTTGCATTTTGAAGAAAATAATGGCAATGATATTAAATGAAGACCAAACCTTCAAATGCTAATCTATACTCAGAAGGATCCTCTGATTACAGTTGTTGCAAAAGTAACGCGGAGCCACCTTTTTCAATTCTTTCCCTCATCCAGTTTCGCATCCAAATTCGCTTCTTTCTCATCATTTCTACAACCAACTATGTCAATAATTTCTTTACAAATCAATATTAAAGCAAGTTTCAGATGATTTTTTATCCTTCTTTTGCGTGAATCCATTATTACTTATCACTTTTAACGGTTCATAAACGACTGGAAGACTGTTTTCCAGTCGATTCACTCGCTGGATCCAGCGACTGGAATAATGTAGACATCGACGCGATTCCCAGTCAAACCACTCACTGGATCCAGCGACTGGACTAATGTGAACCCAGCTTAATGTCCAGGGTTGCCAGGCGATCCAGTACACGTACCGGCATATATGACGTCACTTAGCTTGGATTGGCTCGGCGTTGACATGACGTCACGGCGCCACCAATCAAACATAAGTATTCCCCTTCTCCTACACCGTATGACGTCATATAGGCCAGCGCACCGCCATTTTTTTCAGTACGCCTGGCAACCCTGGTAATGTCCTTAATATATTATATACATAACACATACCTGACTCGATTTAAACGATTTAAGGAAAAACGGCACATAGGCCTATGTGCCATTTTTCCATCAAATGCCTCGATTATCCAACCAGTACCGCGAAACCGAAAAGCCACCGATTTCCAAACCCAACAGCTCAGCCTCTCCGCGCTGCCATTCCAGCGGCTGGTGGCCGGGATCTTTTCAATCTTACCGTTAAAATCGCTCAACGATTTATTGTACAACGAGCCGGCGCGCCGGGCGCGGACCATTGCGGTGACCCACACGGCACGGAAACGGCGTTAAAGCTCCGACGACCCACCCGTCCCCGGTGCGTGCACGCGATGCACGGTGTCATTGGCGATTAACCAACCGGTGTGGCGCGGCGTGTGGCTGTGCGTGTGCGCGCCGCGCCGCGACGCGCCGCGTATCGGGCTGCTGCTTACGCCACGATCACCGACACGATCGGCTTCGCCCCGGCGTGCACACGCGGCAAATCGCCCGGGCACGGCGCGCGGTCAACAAGAGGCCCGCGGACGATGGCCGTAGCGTAGCGAAGGCGGGAGACGGCTGGGGCGCAGGGAGGCACGCGATGACGTCACGTCCGGCGCGAGGGCAACGAGTGTGGGAACCGGCGGCAGGTGCGCTCGAGAGTCAGTCAGAGCACTTGGGCCCGGCTCGCGGGGCGGGACGGCGGCGGGGCGAGGGGGGGGGGGGGCGCTGGGGGGGGGGATGAGATGGCCGAGGAAGACACGGTAGGAAAGAAGCGAGCGACGGGGAGGGGGGAGAAAGAAACAAGTAGCGAAAGGGAGCGCGGAGCAGAATCGGGAAATGAATGGAAAGAAACGGAAAAATCGGTGACGAGCGGGAGAGCGAGAGGGGGAGCGCCGAGCTGGAGCGAAGAACTCTCCGACGCGATCGGGGAGAGAAGGAACCGAGCAGCGATAAAAGGGGACGACGAGAAAAGGTGGTAAAAATCGAGTACGAGGAAGGGCAGGAAGTGATAGGAGAGGATAAAGAGAAGCGAGGGAAAACGTGATGTGCGAGAAACGGACGTCGCGTTGAAGTAAAAATAGCGGGAAGACTGTGAGATGGGGTGCAGAAGGATAGGAGCGCGGAGGTAAATAAAAGGCGACGATAACGCGGTTGTATTATCCTAGAGAAAAAGGGAAAATCCATTAAGGGGACCTTCCGGTCTAGAGCCCCAAAAAATAGGTGATATTTAGGAATTAATTAAAGGAAAACTACTGTATATAATTTAATGGGACTTTTTGCATTGTATTAAGCATGTCTTAAGTTATAGAAATATATTTTTTTTTTTATAATTAATTATTGCAGACGGCCCTGGGCAGTCGTTAAAGTCAAGGCGTCAAGAAATTGATCCAAATCGGTGGGACCTGTATCTCCAAAAGTTACTATCCGATTCGACTGAAACTTATTTTATTTTGAAGATTATACTTCTGGCTAGGGGGGGAACTCGAAAAAATTAAAAAAATGACTTTTTTTTTTAGAAAATAACGACACTTGAAGTTTGAAATCACTTTTCCCTGTACTTTTTGTCCTTTCAACGCCTTTTAAAATTATAAATTTTCAATTTTTTGTAATTTTTCTGGTTCCCCCCCTAGCCAGAAGTATATTCTTCAAAATAAAAGAAGGTTCAGTCGAATCGGATAATAATTTTTGGAGATACAGGTCCCACCGTTTTGAGAACACTGTTTCGAGAAAAACGCGTTTAAAGGTTTACGTGACCGCCGAGTGCCCGGTCGTTGCCCATGCATTTGCCGCTACTCAAATGCCTATAACTTCTGGAATTTTACGAATATTAACAAATCCTTTTAAACACGTATTCCTAAAAGGTTGAACATTCGAAAAATGAAATAAAAAAAATCGACTTTTAGACCGGAAGGTCCCCTTAAAGGTTTACGTGAGCGCCGAGTGCCCGGTTGTTGCCCATGCATTTGCCGCTACTCAAATGCCTATAACTTCTGGAATTTTACGAATTTCAACAAATCCTTTTAAACACGTATTCCTAAAAGGTTGAACATTCGAAACATGAAATAAAAAAAAAATCGACTTTTAGACCGGAAGGTCCCCTTAAGGGGACTAGGCAGTCAGATCGCTCGAACATCAAGTATTTTTTGCGAATTATTTACAAGGAGATGAACACAAATTGTGACTAGTACGTTCGGGTAATGTTTATTAATACTATAAACAGTAAAAAAGAAATGATTTGAATATTATATACATATGTAAGGGAGACCGGGGCTGATTGGCCCCAGGGGTAGGTTGACTAATTGTTAATAACTTTTTACTAACGTGTGCTCTACTGCGGAGCGATTTTCTGTAGAAACAAGTCACTTCTACTATGTCATTCATTTGCTTCCGACACCACCATTACACGTTGTTTGGCGGTTACCAGCGTTTATCGAAAAATTGGCTATGTAAGTAAATATGTTTTCTTAAAGATTTTATGTTTCCACGCTCTATACATATAGTTACAGTAGAATTAATGCGAAGGGACTATTTTAAAGTTTGTTTATTAAACGACCTACTGAGACTGCGTTTTTGATTTTACATAAATAATTAAAGGTTATACATATGTATAGAGTATTGAAGTCAAAATGATCGTTCGGGGCTGGTTGACTAATAACGTTCGGGGTTACATGACTAAGCTGGTCAACCAACCCCAGTGATGGTTTAAATTGTTATTTATTATTAAAAAGTAATAAATATTTTATAATGAAACAACTCTCGTGACATTGTGCTATTTTATTACCATTCAGATAAGTTGCTAACAACATTTTCTTCACTGATTGCACCTATAGTCAACCTACCCCATACTGTTAGTCTACTAACCCCGACCACGGGGCTGGTTGACCAGCATGTAAGGTGTTAGAAAAACATTAAAATGCCTTAATTGTTGTCACATTTAGTCAACTTTAATAATTTAATCAGATAGCCAAATGTATGCCCTATCAAATATACTAACCGGTTTAATGATATTTCGTCCACATAATTTATTAAAAATCAAAAACTGAAAAACTGACCTACCAGCCCCGGTCTCCCCTATGACAGCGCTACAGTCGTCTGATATGTAGGCGTTTTTTTTTGGAGCCGCTGTAATTTTGCAGTGATTCTGGCCGTAAGAAATTTAATTGTGAAATATCCTCTGAAATTTATACTTTGCCCTGGCCCCTATTCTGCCCTGAACCTATTGAAAAAGGAAAAAAATCAAAATTATAGAAATGGTGGCTGCAAAACGGCAAATTTTAAAGAAACGTCATTTTTCGCCAGGGAAAAGAGCCATTCTATTTTTTTTTTTTTTTTTGACAAACCAGGAGTTTTTACAGACTTATGCGTAGGTCCAGGTCGTAACTAGACATGTTTCATATATGCTGAATTTTTTTCAAATCGACTGATACCTCCGTTTTTTCTCAATCACTGCAAAACGAAGAGGAAATATGATTCCGAGAAAAAAGCGCTTAAAGTTTCGAAAGAGGAATCTAGTCTACCTGAGTGCGCGCAGAAACGGTTTATGGCGCGCTCGACCTTTTCGGCTGTAAAATCCTCAATTTTGCGAATTTTAACATAAATCAAACGGCATTTTATTCGGGAAGGGTGGTACTTTCGAGAAATGCAACAAAAAAAAATCGAGTTTCTGACTGCCTAGTCCCCTTAAGGGGGTCGTCTTATGTGACGGCCGGTTTTCTTTCCGCTTTTTGGGGAATTTTTTTTTAACGACCCATGAAAACACAATATCTTGGAATCTGTACTACATATTCATTAACATTTGAGCAGTTATTCAGAATATTTTGAAGTTAAAATATGGAGTGGAATTGACTTTACAGCTCTCGAAAGAGACAGGTGCGAAAAAAAAGTTTGCCGACGGCTGACATGGTTCCGGCTGTCCTGCTCATTTGAAATCAAAAAGCCAAACGGCACATTAATTTGCAGACTTGTCGCTATAGCCGGTACCAGAATGAAGTGAAAATATTGGAAATTTAATGTTTGGCACAGTTTTGAAAATAAAGTTACGATTTTCGTCATTTTTTTTCGACTTCTTTTAGCTTGAAAAAAAAATATGACAGATATGACAATGATTCTGGTACGGGTTGGAACTACGAATGTACTGAACATACCATGAAAATTTGAGCGAAATCGGTTCAGTAGTTTTTGAGATATCGTGTCAGCCACCAGTGGCATGCACCACGAAAACTACTTATTACACAAGTATTTAGAACTTTTTCCGAATATTTTCCAATCAATGTAGAGACACCAAAGAAATATGAAAATCCACGCTTTTCCCATGTGCCGTCTCCAGAAACTGTAAATTCATATTCTGGCTTTCCGGCTTCTTTATTAAAGTCTTTTTCCTGGGCAACAGCTTGGGACAACAGAATTTTATAAACGGCAGATGATGCTATGTGAATATTTTCTATGGTGCTCCGTTCTACGGCTAACTATCCAACGACGTCAAATATCGAAAAATCCTTTTACTCACATATTCTACAGATGTCATAGAAGCAATTTGGAAAAAAAATTTTTTTTTAATTTTTTGGACCTATCACACCATACGACTCCCTTAACTGACATGGAGCTGGGCGAAAAGTGTGCCATGACTCTGGTTTTATAGTTCGATGATTGAAGAGTCTTTGTAGAACACTGCAAGTGCCAAAATCAAATTCTGTACTATAGTAGGGTAAACCGACCAGTGAATGATCGAATTGTTGAATTTCTGGACCTTTGAGATTAATACTTGAATATATTTATGTATAACAACAAAAGAACTGTTGAAATTGCATTTAAATTTATTTTTCTTGAAATTTCTATAAAAATAATTACTTATTCTTATCGTAATTTTTAAAAAATCAATTATAAAATGCAAAACGTGTAGAAGCCCAGTAAATCACCGCATTTTGATACATTCTTAAAATACTTTTAATAAGAATTGTACTTATTAATGTTCGCTTAATACGCGTGACTAAAAATATCGGATATTAAACGTGCAACTACACTCCATTTATAAACATAATAATTTTTAAATTTATAATTGACATTTCTTTGCCTAATGGTCATTCACTGGTGTGCGGTCAATTACTGGTTGGTTTACCCTATTACCACTGGCATGTAGGATATTTTCCGATAAAAATTTTACTTTATTAATTTTGACAGTTACAGGGTTTTCTACGAGGACTCTTCAATTGTTTCTTTGCAAAGTGTGGCGGGTCGAGATTGCAGCGCAGATAAGAATAAAATACAATGAAACTGCAATCAATTTGGGGAAAAATGCAAAATGAAAGTAAAAAATAATTTTTTCCCTTATATAGGGTAACTGTACTCGTAGTTGACAGTGTGCGAATAGTTGACACTTTTATTTTCAGTCACGAATAATAAGCTTTCTATTAAAAAACTACTTTTGACTAATACTTTTTCAAACAGCGTATTAGTCAAAAACAGTTTTTTAATAGAAAGCTTATTATTCGTGACTGAAAATAAAAGTGTCAACTACGAGTACAGTTACCCTAATCTACGACTATCAATTTTTTTATGTCGGCGCCTCATCATTTGCACCGTGTAAATCTGGCGCCGACTTGAAAAAAAATGGACAGTCTTGGAATAAATAAGTTTCAATTTTTTTTTTTACTCTTTAGTTATTTAAGTTACATAACAACATTTATTTAAAAAAATATATGAGTTGGCCAAAAAAAAGAGCTGCTCGTAAAAAAGAACCGTTTGCTAGAAATGGAAGATTCCAAAAATAAGCGACTTAAAAAACTGAGAATAAGGATGTCTCAAATTTGTTATATGGGGTCTACAACTCAACGCGCGGTAAAACTCTAAAATGCGAGAATACATGAAATACAAATTATGCAATGCGGCGAAGTTTGAATGAACCAACACTGGCAAAGTATTGAGCCAATAGTGTTGCAGTGTAAACATGATTCTTTCGAATAAAAGAAGATCATCAAAATCGGTCCATATGCTGAGGAGTTATGCGGGGACAAACATAAAAATAAAAATAAAAAAAATACGTACGTGTCGAATCTATGACCTCCTCCTTTTTGGTAGTCGGTTAAAAAAGAAGTCGCACGATTATACTTTGACAGTTTTGTAGCTTATCACTTTACACGAGCAAAAGATTCTTGGGTGTAAGCACGCACGTAGCACGTTTTCTCAGCTGCGGTATGTATGTTGGGTAAATCTGAAAATACAATGGAACGCTAACTACACACACAAGCGCAACACTGCAGAGCCTTTCAAAATCGCGGGTTTCATGGTTTTAATAACGGCTTCGCAAAAAACAAGTCTGCATTTTGCAAGGTGCTTTAAGATGAGCCCTTATCCAGCAACCAAAAAACAAGAGAAATAAGAAGGAAACTTTTAATTTGTAGCTACTTATGGTGAAACTCAAACCAGGCTGCAGATGAATTTAAATGTATATTTGTTCACTTTTACACGCAACATTATAGTTGTAACAAGTTATATTATGTTAAAGAAATATGTTCTTTATGACTTTTGTAGGCCATTTCGTTTTTTAATAAGAGTATTATTGCAAAAGTTCATTCGCTCTTTTTATTATCAAGAAAATTTAAATAAGCCACTTTTGGCGTTTATACATATTAAGAGTTCATAATTTTCAACTATTTCTACAGCACGTGAAAACAAACGGAACAATAATTATAGAGCCTTTACTGCGACATTTTGATGTTCGTAATTAAATATTATTACTGCTTTCAGTTTTCGATAAATAGTGTTGGCTTCTGAATAGTCAGTTTTAAATTTCCCGCGGGATTAATTGATGCAATTTTCTTTCGTTAATATGCACCGCCAGTAGCAACTGCAATTACACAGTTCCCTTTCGGCAGGTTCGCGCAGATATTATTTCATCGGTTAAGATGTAAACGCGAACCGCCGACAAAGTGTAATTTGATACATAATACTTTGCAAAGATACGATCAATATTTTTTAAAATGCGTTTCAAATTAAGAAATACCGGCGTCCGCTATAGGTATTCGAAGAAAGTGATCACATTCTCGCAGATGAAGATCGGAATGGAAGAATCATTTAATTTTAATTTAAGATGCGTCGTGAAAGATGAGATTAGTTGTAAGTTGCATTCGAATTTTAATTTAGTACAAAGTACAAAGCTTCATCGTCGACTATACTCGACAGAGAAATTGGCATAAAATATTCACCGCAAACAAAATAGTCTTAACAATACACATTTCATTTCGGAATTCCTCAACTTTTTTAATCCAGATGCCTGTAATTTAGGAACAAAAAACAGTGTAGTCTACATTTGCACTGACTCGTGTAGTTTAGAAAATAGTTAACACTGTAAACTAGAAAGAAATGTAAAGAAGACATTGTTAATAAACAACGTGTAGGGGAGAGATTCGATGATAGGGGCAAATTATATTGCCAAAATTCTAAGCGCATTTTCCTGTTCGTGGAAAATTTTCTTTGGTGTTTTGTGTCGTTTTGTGCGATACAGTTATATGCTAAGTGTTAAAGTGTTATACATATTATTAAAAGTGCCTATATTCAACTGAAGCGAAAATATTTAACAGGTAAGGTTGATTGATTATTTTCTTCTTTTTTTTAGGTTATTTTATAATATTCTCACTTATAACAATTAAAGGGTGTATTCATTTTTTTGTTCTATGTGCCATTAATAATAAAATCTTTAATCTGCAATATGAAAACGTGACTACCTATTTTAATAATTGACCTCATTTTTGTTCAAGTAGAATTCAATTCTACACCGCTTATTGTGAAAAACAAATTTATAATATTCGTTACTTCACAGTGATCGCCTGAATTTTATACAAGGACAGTGTTAATTTTATCCACTCTTTATAGTCTTGAAATTATAGAAGAATGATTATGAGCATAACTTGAATTATTTTAAGAAGCAAACATGAAGTTTCTTTCCGCGACTCAATTTTTTTAAATCGTTTGATAAATTTTCGCGAGTTTAACAAGTAAGTAGATACATTTTACACTTCCGATTACCACAAGTGACATTCAGACAAGCTTATTCATGTATACAGGGTGTTTCACCTACCCATACAGCACACCTCGTTGCAGCAGTATTGCAGGGACGTTGCTGCAATATTACGTTGTTGCAGGTTGCATTGCAATATTACGTTGTTGCAGGTTGCATTGCAATATTGTAGGAACGTTCCTGCAATATTGTCGTGCATTATTGGAGTGGCAATGATCCTACAATATTGCAGCAATATTGCAATTTCGTTGCCGTACAATGTTCCGTTGGCAACGATGGTACAATATTGCTGCAATATTGTACGATCGTTGCTGTGCAATGTTCCATTGACAACGATCCTGCAATATTGCTGCAATATTGCGCCCACATCGTCGTGCAATGTTCCAGTGGCAACAGTCCTACAATATTTCTGCAATATTGCGCGCACATCGTCGTGCAATACTGTAGTGAAAACTTGTGGAAACATTACAACAATATTCTGAAGCAACTATGACTTTGTCAAAATTTTTCGAAATATGTACATGACGTCGAGTGGATTCTACGGCGTGTTTCATTTAACTGGATACGCACCGCAATATTGCCGAAGAGTTGCAGGATCTTTGCCACAATTTTGCCGTTTCGTTGCAGAATCATTGCCGGAACGTTGCAGGACTACAAAAATACACACCTGCAATATTGCGAAGGCGGACATAGGACTGAACCTGCAACGTCTCTGCAATGTTATGTTGCAACATTGCCATCTTGCACCGCATCATTGCAGACGCGTTGCTGCAATGTTATGGTGCTGTGTGGGTAACTCTAACACCTGAATATTTCTGCTATATTTGAAATTTTATAGAAATGTTTCCTACGAAAGTTGCATAGTTTTGTGGGAACCGGCGCATAGTAACACCAGTGCTATTTCTATTGGAAGATTTTAAGGATTTTTAAGGACCTTTTGAGGCCTTAAAGGACTTATTGCTGCAAGTCGTTGAATTCGTCTTTAAAGTAACTATCGGGCACTGACAAATAAAACATTGTTACTATGCCAACTTGTGTGATGAACACCTTTCCCATACGCTCGGGAAAATAGTCCTCGATCAAAAGTGGGGACCTCCCCTTTATCACAGTTACCGCTTTTCGCGGAGCGAAACGAATTTTTGAAGCGGACGCTCTACCGCGAAACTTCAGTGTCGCTAGCGGCGAGATCGTTAGCGAATTAGATTTGAATAGGTTTACCGACGCAAGAATTGAGGATCACTCGAACACGAGGTGTACCGGTTTCTGGTCGCACTGATACTACAACAGAATAAAACTGTTGTCATTATACACACCGGCTGGAAAGATTTTTATGAAATTTTAAATATAACAGAAATATTATTATTATTATTATTATTATTATTATTATTTCGTCTTTAATACTCGTAAACAAAGGTAAAGTACATAGGGAGAAAGTAAAGGCGAGTAAAGGCGAGGCCGCAGTAGAAACTGTTAATAGGCCTAACCATAACATAAAATAAAACTAAACATTTATTAGTACTACCTGTACTAATACTAACCATACTTAAAACTAATTGAACACAGAAATATGAGATATGAAATATGATAGGTGATAAAGCGGATCATAGATCATGAGCTTCAGAATTAAAAAGAAATGTTGTCGTATTTGATTAAAAACTACCAAATAACCTTATTCACCTTAAGGGGACTAGGCAGTCGAAAAATCGATTTTTTATTGCATTTTTCAAAAGTACTATCTTTTCTGAATAAAATGCCGTTTGGGTTATATTAAAATTCGCAAAATTGTTGATTTGGCAGCTAAAAAGATCAAGCGGTAACTTATAGCGTCGCCTTTGCAAAGAAACTTTAAACGCGATTTTCTCGAATCTTTTTTCTCTTGGTTTTTTCCTGATTGCGAACGAATGGAGGTTCGGATCGACTTGAAAAAAATTACAGGATGTGTAAAACATGTGCCATTTCGCCGCAAACCTCTGATATGGTCCGTAAAAATTCGAGATTTTCATAAAAAAATTGAGGAGTCACCGGATTTTAGCAGCGCACAAATAAGAACGAATTTTTCCTCGGAAAAATCGCCGTTTTTCAGCCACCAGTCGCATGATTTTGATTTAATTGTTGTTTTTATAGGTTTGCGCGGAAACTATGAATCCAACAAACAAGAATCTCACCTTTGAAATCGGAATACGTCACATTTTAAGACCGATATTAAAGCAAAACGACAGAAAAACGTTAAAATATTTTCCCGTCGACAGCGCCATTTTTAAACCACATATATATTTCTTATTAATTTTTTATTAATCTGTATGGTAGTTGTTGAAATATATATGTTTATATATATGTTATATGTTTATTGCAACAAGAAGTTAACAACAGGTGTTGTTCCCTTGCTTAGTTCAATGTTATGTTCTCTTTTATTCCCGTCCCTATGACTCCGATATAACTAACTGTCAATCTATCTAATATATTCGTACAACGCACAAGTGTTAATAAAGCTCCTTTATAGTTCCAAGCTAGTTTAATTAGTTCAGTCAGAGTATTATAAACTATAATCCAACAGATAATCCAACAGTAGTAATAAACATTGGGTAAAAGCATATATCTGGATGTGCTTTCATTTGTTTATAAATTTGTGAATAAAGGACAGAGTCTCTTTCTCACGAAAAACGACTGCCTAGTCCCCTTAATAAGTGTTCAAACTAATGTCCTTCAGCAATGATACGTTGCCTGAAACCTACAATTCACTCTTGTGATACGCTAACCGGTAAAAAATCCAAACCCAGCATGGAAAACAAACTGCAAATCTACAAATCGATAATAAAGCCTACCTGGACACATGGAATACCACTACCTATGGGTAGGTTAGGACTGTCATACGTCAGGGTTTGCCCCGAATTTGTCCTCTTTTTTAGGGCGACCGGGGACGGCCGGGGGATTTTCTATAGTGATCCGGGTTCTTCGATGCTGCTCGCTCAAAACGTCATAAATATTTTATCTTTATTCCTTGATTGCGGTTGCAGTCTGTAATTTACATAAATTTTTGTCTTGGGATATCGTACCTAATATGAGGCAGTGAGAGCGACAACGGACCAACCCACATTAAAAAAAAAATTTTCCCTATTTTATATGATTATTAGAGCCTATTAGACTACGTTATTGCTACTAATTCAATTTCGAAAAAAAATGTAGGTTAGTCCTTTGTTGCTCCCACTGTTTCATATAAGGAATAGTTAAAAGTATCCGGGTTTCAAGTGGAAATGTCCAGGGTTTTAATGCCTACTGTCCTAGATTTGTGATTTTACGGATGGCAGCCCTACCTATATTGGGTATAGCAGCGAAAAGTTACATAGCCAAACTCGAGGCCCAACCATCTATTACCCTACGTAGAATCGTGAACGCTCCATGATATGTCCGGAACAAAGGAATAAGGAAGAACCTATATATCCCTACGAGACAAGAAGAAATGACTAAGGCAGCCAACAACTACAAAATCCGCTAGCCAAAAATATATACCACCAACACCTACCGCGGAGGCTCAAAAGAACACACCCTGAGGACCTAGCAAAGCAAGCAACGAGAAATAACCCAAATCGATAGATCTTTTAGATAAGGATGTTGCCTCAATGGAGACATCAGCTACGTGCTATTTGCACCTAATGTCTACACTGACAAATTGTAAAGAATATGGGAGATGTAAAAAAAAAACTCTTGTGATAAATTCCACCAGTGCAAGGCTCTACGAGTGCACTTTTGAATTGCATGGATAACTCTATGACTCAGGACTGGAATTTTTGCGCACTCCCTTCACGGACAAAGGCACGGTCCATTTAAAACAAGTGAAAAAAAAATAAAAGACTCTGTGACTACATAAAAAATACCAATCCTCAGCGCCAGCCAGGAAAGTCTTTTGCGCGGCGAAACCTCTGAATCACAACAGAAATTAAAAGTAGGTAGGCGAGAGGTGCTATAAAAGGGTCGGGTCTTAAATGGGACAAATCGAATTGCCAAAATTCTAAACGCATTGCACGTGCAAGCCATTTTCCTGTTTATGACAACACTAGGTAGTGCCCAGTCATTTGACGTAAACTTCACTGCGGTCTCACTTGCAGCAGAGTAGTAATCCGCGGTGGATGTTTTTCGGCAGTGAAAGCAAAATTTTCGTTGATTTTCTGTGTCGTTTTCTGAGATCCAGGTATGTACAAAGTGTTAAAGTGTTACATCATTAAAATAGCCTGCATTCAACTGAAACGAAAATGCTTAATAGGTAAGCTTAATTGATTGTTTTCTTTGTTTTGAGGTTATTTTATATTAAACTCACTTATAGTCTTAAAAGGGACAATTATGTACTTTACTTTCCTGCAAAGTTATTAGTGTATCATCCGATACATAGATGACATTGTTTTAAATTATCAATTATTAGTTGATGGGGTATTGTTTCAAATTAAAGAGTTAATAAAGTGACTATTCAAAGTGACAAATTTTAAACATTTAATCTGCAATATGAAACCGTACCTACCTATTGATCTCATTTTTGTTGAAATAGAATTTAATTCTAAACTATTTTATTATTTAAGTGTTAGTACGTACTTATATATACCACTCGTGGGTATTTCTATGCTGAATTTAATTTGTAAGACATAAATGTTATAAAGAATATTACTTTATAACTAAAAAACCTGCTGAAGCATTAACGATAAGTCACACTCTATGAAGATAGTCCAAAATATTGCTGATTTATAGTACCTACAAAGAGTTAATTTTTTCATAGATTCCATTGTTTCGTATGATTAAGATTTACAATTCTAATTCTAATACTTAATAAGTTTATTTTTATTAACGTGTCCCTTTCATGACCTATACTGTCCCATTTTAAACCCACCTAGTCGTAAAAGGGACATTTCCCACTTATTCGAAAATCGAAGATTTCCTTATTTTCTATTACAACTGATGAGTTTGTAATATACTTTTATTGAAGGGAAATAAACGCGTTATCAATTGATATACCGTTAAGGAACTAGTTCTTGATCAGGCACTAATTTTTTATCAGTTCATGAAATAAATCGTTCTTTTAAGTTTATGTCAATAAATAATTGTTTGAAATAATTACTAACATAAAAATTGATAATTCAAAAATATATGTGTTGTCCGTGAAAGCAGTTAGTATTGTTAGTTTTCGTGAAAATAAATGTGTAAGGTGGCCCACTTGACGGAAGCCCCTGTTGAACGCCATCTCTTACTGTTCGAAGTAATAGATCACCAACGACGCCACAGTCGATTTCTTTGCTGGTTGTTGCGGTATTAAAGGTTATTACCATACAGTTTGCTTAAAATAGTTTACTTTACAATGTAGAGCAAGAATTTTAGTATTATATGTATCATTTTGCTTTAAAAGTCACTGATCATTATTTAGTTCCAATTTTTTCTTGTGGAACTAATTTTTGATCACCTGAATAAAAAATAGGTTAGGACATTATAAAATTATAAAAAAAAAATTAAATTTAAATGGTATAATACTAAAAATAAGTTTATTTGGTACTTTCTTTTTAATTAGTATCCGATTATTTACATTGAATCGTTCCTTACCTAATAAGAAATTAGTTCCCATGTATTTTAGATGATCAAAAACTAGTTCCTGACCTGATAAAAAATTAGTTCCCATGTATTTTACATGATCAAAAACTAGTTCCTAGTCACCTTATTATTCCATACCTTATAAATAATTAAATTATACTTATTTTCAACTTTGTAAAATTTTTCCTTATATTTTAAACATTAATTCATCTTTTAATATAAAAAAAGTCTATGGTTTAAAGTTGTATTAGGTTAAAAATAAATATTAAAGCGGGAAGCCCTCTAAACTGATCAGAAACTAGTTCCTTAACGGTACTTGCTTTTTAAATACCCATAATGACATTGTCAGAAATGGACGCCAAACAACAGTGTCCCTTTTATAGCGCGTCACCCCTGCGCCGTCAAATCAGGAGAGCATCGGCCGGGTAACGAATGCCAGCGCGTTTAACGAGTGGCCCGTCGACGCGTGAAATCTTCAGTTTCACGCAGCGTAAGTATAGGAATAACAGCCACGAAATTTCAAGCGTGCAGTTACGACGATATACATAATTCGCCGACTATCTTTTCCCCGCGCTCACGCAACGCGCGGGCACACGTGATTCGTGCGCGTCGGCATGCAGGTCGCTCGCTCGCGCGTGTACATCGCGCGCGACACGTGTCAGGCTTAATCTATGCCGGCGAGGCGTGTGCGTGCGTGTGCACGGCGTGCGGCCTCCACGTCGCCCCTCTCGGCTTCTTCGTAATCCACCGCGCCGCCGCGCCGCGCCGCGCCGCGCCGAGCCGGGATCCTCAAAGGACGAAGGGTGAGAGGCAGTAGAGCAGGGGAAATTTCATCCTACAGATACTCGTCACCCTTGATCCAGCTTCTTCTTCTTCCTTTTTCTTCCAACTTGTTCTGCGTCTTGCCGTCTTGTGCTTTCTCCATTTTTTTTTATTTTTTTTTTTAGTTCCCTTTGTGCTTGCTGCACTCTCATTTATAGTATAGTATCATGGCGTTGTCTGTATCTTGAACAACCTACTGACAAGGGAACACCGCGAACCCGGACTCACCGATTGGAACGCAACTTTGCGGGTTTTTAGAGTGACTCGGAACAAGCACAAGGGTGTGTTTCATTTGGGCCCTATCGCCCTTTAAGAGGATGAAAACTAACCTCAAAGTCAAATAGGCACTTCCACGTTTTCGTGTATAACTCACAAAGTACAACAGACAGAAAAAAATGTCTCGAACAAAAGTTTAATGGTGCAACAAGCGCTACAAACTTCCCGTACAGCACACTTCATTGCAGGAACGTTCCATGAAGGTTGCAGGAAGGTTGCCGTGCAATGTTCCACAGGGGCGGACATAGGAAGGTTCCTGCAACGTTCCAGCAATGTCGCGGTGGAACATTGCACGGCAACCTTCCTGCAACCTTCGTGGAACGTTCCGGACATTTTCTAGCAACCTTCGTGGAACGTTCCGGACATTTTCTAGCAACCTTCATGGAACGTTCCGGACATTTTGTAGCAACCTTCATGGAACGTTCCAGACATTTTCTAGCATTGGTCTCGCAACGTTCCGGAGATTTTCTAGCAATGGTCACGCAACTTTTCGGAAATTTTACAACAAAGGTCCCGCAGTAAGCAGGGCTCGAAAACTGTTATAATATCGATTTCGGTTCTCGAAACGGTTATAAAAAGAACCTTTATTCTGAATAACTGTTATGAAGTGTAAATCCACAAACACTAAAAACTAGAACATAAAAAAAATATAAAAAAGAATTTATGTTAAACGATTGTATTAAAAATGCGCTAAAAACTAAAAAACATTATTTTCTTTTACTACGCAGGATATTTCATAACAGAATATGAATCAACTTAATACAACATCAAGCGTCGAAATGATTTTGCTGTGAGATATCCGGCTTCACGATTAGTTTGTCAAAACGAATCTTCGTTTTTGAATAATTTGAGTTTAAAGTGTTGCACGGTAGGAATATAAGTTCGAATACATAAGCAATCTTCTCAATCAGTGGTTGTAGCTGCGGCGGTAAAGTGTTCATCTACGGTGCTACAGGTCGCGGGTTCGAATCCTCCCTAGGGTAAAAGATATTTTTCAATAAGAAAAAAATACACGGGCGTTAAACTACTACGATAGTACGATTCTGCACACATTCATGCCGTCGGGCCCCATCCCAGACACGTCCGTTATATATTATAAATTTTATATGTATATAAAATACAGTTATTTTTATTCTTGGCCCTACTGTCCGGAACGTTCCACGAAGGTTGCAGGAAGGTTGCCGTGCAATGTTCCACAGGGGCGGACATAGGAAGGTTCCTGCAACATTCCAGCAATGTGGCTGGGCAACCTTCCTGCAACCTTCGTGCAATGGAGTGTGCTGTATGGGTCCCGTTAACAAAATATTTGAAAAAGTTTTTTTCATCAGATATTTTTCTTTTTAAACCCTTTTCAAAATTTTGTTAACGCAAGTTTTCAGCGCTTATTGCATCATTGAACTTTTGTTTGAAACATTTTTTTCTGTCTGTTGTTCTTTGAGAGTTATACGCGAAAACGTGGAAGTGCCTATTTGACTTTGAGATTAGTTTTCATCCTCTTAAAGGGCGATAGGGCCCAAATGAAACACACCGTTGTTCTTGTTTTGAGTCACTCTGAAAATCCACAAAGTTGCGTTGCAATCGGTGAGTCCGGGTTCGCGGTGTTCCCTTGTGAGTGACATTAATTTCGATTAGTCAGTTTTGGAATATTAAGGGTGCGCGTGAAATCCTGTGTTTTGAGCAGGGAAAATAGAATAATGGGCAGAATGAGGATTGATTAGGATGGTTTCGGTTTAGTTCCATGCATTATTAAATAGGGAATTTAAACAGCAGTGGTTTTATCATTTTTGTCAATTGGGAAAAATTTTATGTCAATTATGATAGTATAAACAAACGTTGATGAAGTTTAGATTCTTTTTATTTTTATTCTATTTCATTTTTTTTCTTTAACAATATAGTTTGTTTTACCATACTTTTTGCATACGTTGTATTTTCCATTTGTAACAACATTTGCTACATGCAATGTATTACAAGGTGTTATATTTTACTTTTCTATAGATGCATATATTGTTTGACATATAAGTCAAAAATCGAGTTTTGCAATTTCTTTATTTAATGTCGCACTTTCATCATTTTTGCTCTGTTTATTAGCTATCGTTTCATTTGCGAGCAGTAATTCGTTTTTACTGTATTCTTGTTACATAGTGAAGTAAAAAAATTGTGAAACAAAAACTGCACTCTTTCAATAAATAATATTAGAAATTCTTCCCCACTAACAAGGGAAGATCCCAAACCCGGAAATTCAAAAAATATAAAACTTTGTGAATATGTAAGGGATTTCCTCCTGATTACAACACTTTGTTTTTGCTGCCCAAATTCACTCTAAGGGGGTGAAATTAACCCCTGAAAATTCAGCTATTTTCCGATTTTATTTTGTAACTCGCAATCTGTCAAAGATAGAAAAAAAGTTTCAAGACAAAAGTTACTTCTTTTAATTAGGACTATCATTTAGTAACTTACAGGTATTAGAGTTCGCGAGTTATAACACAAAATCGGAAAATAGTCTGAATTTAAGCAAACAAAACTTGCGTTGTAATCAGGAGGAAATCCCCTGCATATTCACTAAGTTTCAGAAAATTTTGAATTTCCGGGTTCGGGATCTCCCCTTGTAAGAAAAAATTGCGCAGGTGTTTAGAGTGTTAAAAGGTTAAAACGTCAATTCGAACTACACATTAAGTAGCCGAAACATTTGTAAAAATATGTCAATAAAAAGAAGAGAAACAAGAAATATAAAACAGATTTTAAGAAGAAGCAAACTTTTACTTCCAACCACACTCAGGATTTATTATATTACCTTCTTGCAATCTCTTGGAGATGTGAAAAATGTAACAAAACTACTGCTGTTTCTTCAGTACGGCCGTTAATAATATCTATTAACACAAATTAGTAGATAACCAGTATCATGATTATTTCTTGTCGACAACGGACGTCCCTATAATCATTAAAATAATTCTCAACTCGCCGATCTGTTTCATATTGTTTTTAAATTACTCCGTCCGAAATCCTTTCTTACCCATATTCCTAGCGGTAGCAGCATCAGAAACCCACGAATATCTAACGAGGGCCTCAATTAAGCCCCCGTTTAAATATGTCTAACGCGTGCTGGGGGCAGATAAGAATCTGAGCGGCACGCGTCTTTTTGCGGCGCAATCCTCGGATAGCTTCCAATTATTTTTCGAAAGTCCATGGCTGCGCGCACTCAACCTAGTTCTATGCAATCACCGGCCGGGACCGTAAGGGAAGAAAAGAAAAGCGGGGAAGAGGAAAAAAATGGGAATGCAATGTGCTTCATTAACGCTCGTAAAGGCGTCCGTGTTGGCGCCGATCGCCAACAACGGGGCGCAACTCGCGCCACGAGGCCTGTAATCATGGACTTATAATAATCTAGGTATCCTCGTTCCTGCGGGCCGACTATAACGACGTGAAATTACAAACGATATCAATTTTATACTTATAACGCTGACCTTAATCGCCGACATACCTGTCCAAACGTCCGCCCCATTTCTCGCAAAATAATCCTAACTCGTTCGAGACCGCGGCTCCCCCATATCAGTGGGGCAACCATGCACTTGCACCTTGTTACTGCTGGCCAACACAATTTTACGTGCATTCGGACACCTTCATTTTCATCTTCACTCCATCGGGGAGACGGTACACAGTGGTTCCAAATCGCAAAAAAGCGGCAAAACCCTCAAAACGTACTTTAATCTGGTCAGAATTTGGTGGTCGGGGGTTTTTGGGGTCGCTGATCACGAATCTGAACTTCAAATTTTTGAAAACAATAATGGCGAATCCAATATGGCGGACGTGTATATTAAAAAATTGATAGATCTGCACGAAAATTGGTATCCTACTGTTCTTCTGGTCGCTGATCACGAATCTGAACTTCAAATTTTTGAAAACAATAATGGCGAATCCAATATGGCGGACGTGTATATTAAAAAATTGATAGATCTGCACGAAAATTGGTATCCTACTGTTCTTCGGGTCGCTGATTACGAATATCTTGTCCAAAATGCAAATTTCAATATCGCAGACCTAATAGCATTGGCATAAACCTTTTTTTTTTAAATTCATTTTTGCGGAAATTGTGATAATTTCCCAATATTCGCCTAAAATTATATAATCAAAATGTCGAATTTAGTATGGCGATCTTAATTTTAAAACATTCTTGAAATTAATTACTGTGAAAATTTTATTTTTTTTTTATGAAAAATGCGGCATTCCTACGTTTATAGAAGATTGCATAGTTCAAATATGTGGTTGAAAATAGTAATAAACAAAGTTGGAATTATAAATGCTGTTTGAAATGAAAAGGGTTCGTTCACGGAGAGCGTAGATAGATACTAATAGGCATTTTAAATGCGGATATCTTAAAAAAGCGCAAATATGCGCAAGATTTTTCAATTGGATATCATACTTCACATGTTACTTTACGTCAAGAAACCTTTAACTGTGTGAAGTTCCGTGAATAAAGTAACTATTTTCCTTCCGTTGTACTAAAATATGAGTAGGATTTAGGACATCTTGAGAAGGGAAATACAAGAGTAAGTTCAAAGATATTTTGCATTATTCATGTGCAAAATGTATGTTTATAACACGTATCTTAATGGTAAAATGTGTTACATATGAATTTTTTAAAAATAAACTTTGCCTGATACATTAAACATGCGAGCGTTTTCAAGCCATCTAAGAAGTACGAAATTTCGTCAACTTTGACAGCCTATATCTCATTAACCAACCACTATATTTTAAATTTTCAAGCGGCATTTGTTGCACTGATGTATATATATTAAATGTACCATACTATCGACAAGCTGCTATTCACTTCAGAAATTGACTTTTGGCCAGCTTTTCGGGAAAAGGCACCACTGTGCGGTAGTGTTCGATTTCTAGTTTCACGTTTTTCTAATTACCTTGGCATTGCAAATAGAAAAGCGACGTGAAAGGGGATGGGAAATTCATATTGCAAAGATGTCTACATGGATATTAGAGAGAGGAAGTTTTGTCATTTCAGAAGACCTGAGTGATTGCACTTATGTTGTAAACATTTTCTTATTGTATCGTATTTCAATTGCAGTATTCAATTAATTTTTTTTTCAGATATTGGAATGGGTTTCCTCTATATTTATGAAGATGTTAAAAATTCGAGATACTTAATTGAAAATATTTCAAGATATAGGTACGAAGATGTTCGCCTCTTTCTAGTGTATTATATTTTAGAGAGTTACTTTTGGCAGAAGTTACATTTCAAGCAGAAGGCAACGATGTGTTTCAGAAAAATTCTTAGCTTCTATATTTTTAGAAATTAATATGATTTTGTTGGAATAGCCAGGCAACATATTTGCATTTTTCTAATAATATTGGTAATGAATTCCTGCTAATTAATAGGTAATACATAAATTCGTGGTCATTCAACATATGAACATAATTTCCGAATATCAGTATGTTGTTTTTACTTTAATATTTGAAAAGTGGCACGGGGATAAATTTCGAGAAAAATAATTTTCTTTGAAAATTCTTCCTTACTATATTGTTGGATATTAGAAGCCATTAAACTTTGAATTAATCTTTTTTTTCGATATCTTTTACGGTACCGCAGATATTCACGATAATATGAAAACTAAAAATTTCTTTGGGTGCTTCCACCCCAGAACCGTTCAGTTACCGAAATAAAAAATGATTACGTTCTTAACATCACTCGAACTACATTTCTGCAGAGTTTCAAATCTTTTGGAATTTCCGATTTGCCAAACATCCCTGATACCGTAAAATGGGGGAACATTGGCAGGTTTTTGATACATTTTGTTATATAATGTAAAAATTAAAATGTTTACAGTTGCTTTAAGTATCCTATCATAACATTGCATGTTTCGTGATTGTACTACAAGTGTTAAAATGCATCAAATTTTTGTCAATTCCTTCTTTAATACATGTTAAATACCAGCCGGTACGGGGTAACATTGGCACATCATATAAATAGCACTAACAGGTTAAGTTTTACTACTCTGAAGTAGTTTAGTCGATTAGCAAATAATTTAATCATTTTTCGTGTGTGGATATTAAAATTTAGTCGAGTAGCTTAGTAAAACAATCGTAAATTACTAAAATTACTCGCTACTCGACTAAATTACTGGACCTGTCGGTTCCAACCTTTAGATACATTGACACTTAAATTTGTTTATTTTATATTATTTTTTACATCTTAACAAAAAATCTAATCGTCATCCAGACAGACTGGACATTCATAAGAAATTGTTTCGGTTCCTCGATTACAAGTACCTCTACTTATATTATATTTTTTACTAGCTTGCTGTTGAGACATTCCAGTTCTAACATCAGCTAAAGCTTTATCAAGATCGGAATCTATAAATGCTTTATACTTCCTCTTCCCGGTAGTCGCTGTATAAGTTCTAGGCATTATTGCGATCTAATGTTATTAATAATATAATGTATAACGTAACAAAGTTATCTATTTGACAGGCGATTATTGGATATCTAACCGCAAACGTTGAAACAATTGAATACCTAAAATCTCGATCTCGAATGCGACTTTATATGTTCATCTATAGGTGCCAATGTAGCCCCGGCATGTGCCAATGTTATCCCCTTCTGCCAATGTTCCCCCATTTTACGGTACTGTAGCAATCAGAATGTCGTCCAAGTAAATTAATATTTTGCCGTTGTCTAATAGGGAACTTTGGTCTCGCGGGCTTTACGTGACATTCGGATATAAGGGTTTTTACTCGATGTCGTTCTTTCCACGCTATCTCTTGGTTCACGTTAAGGTTCATCGCATTAGACTCTGACGCATCATCGGCCACGTCAATGTTCATGATTTCATGAATAACCGTAGTTTTTTAAATAGGACCAAAACGAAAAACATTGAGGACAGAGTTGCGAGGAGAGTGGATAAATTCGAAAAATGACACGAGTCTGTGGTGCACGGAAGCAGTTTCAAACATGGCGAATAAGGAGAACACTTCTCCTTAATTGAACGGATTTATGCAAAGGAGCGGCGATCCGTCGGCTGTGATTACGTTGGTTAACGATACGTTTGCGTTGACTGTGCCCAATTATGCCCTTTACCGCCTATAAGTATCGGCAACATAAACATCTTGTTCCAAAAGGAAAAGGTGAATCGAAAAATTTGGGCCGCTAAAAGTTTTACAGAGGGATGAAATAAAAAACGGTTTTTCGCGAATATCTCGTTATCTAGTAGATTTGCGACAAAAATAGTTATTATACAATTTGTAGCTTAGGAAATTCTCTACAAGAAAGGTCCTATGAGTTTTTTTCGTAAGAGTAACCATTTTCATGCATGTCGGGTTACCAAGTTTCAACCCCTATACTTTTGACAAGGGAAGATCCCGAACGCGGAAATTCAAAAAATTATGAAACTTTGTGGATATGTAGGGGAAGTCCTCCTGAGTACAACGCAATTTCGTTTGCTGCCCAATGCTAAATCCCAACTCACTTCAATCATTTGTAATACTTATCTGCCTGCGATAATATTATTTCCGTGGACACAGCGATGTATTCGAAAAAGTGCAATGGACATTTTTGGTTAAATAAAACTATGTGAATTTCTCCACAGTTATCAGTTTCATCCATTTCTTGTTATTTTATTCAGTAAACAGATAACCGAGTGCTAAACATTCTTTAAGCCGATTTTAATGGGGTTCATTTTATGAAGTAGTTCTCAGAGAAATATTTGACACGTATTTTTTGTTATCGGCAATTGTCCATGTTGAAGGGGTGTAAACAGCCCCTAAAGTTGGGGGGTAGACCTGACTTTTATACCTGTGGCCACCATTCAGTGGACAACTGGCAAAATATAATATAGCTTAATGACTCAAGATGTGAGTCACAAAATGAGAGTAAAGTAAACAGGCAATAATTATTATTGTATGACAAATAATCAAAATATCAAAATATCCGTATTTTCTATTTTGAATCACAGTTTACATGTAAGTATATATTTACGTGAAAATTGGTTAACATTTTGCAAGGAAAATGGAGAAAAAGTGTTAATTTTTAATATATTGTTTAAATAAAAAAAAATTTCTAAAAACTGAGCAGGAGGCTCGATTCGTCTTTAAAAACACTCACACTTTGTAAAAAAGTTGTTCTACGCCTAATAGTTCTCGAGATATTCCAGAAAATATGTTTTCGACCCCCAACTTTAGGAGCTGCTTTCACCCCTTCGCCATGGACGATTGCCGATAACAAAAACTACGTGTCCAATATTTTTCTGCGAACTGCTTCTCATAAAAGCCCCATTAAAATCGACATGTGCGGGTCCGATATGTTCCCTTTTTAGTTCTATGTTCAAAGTTACTTTATATCGACAGTATACCTACAATCACTCAAAACAATTGTTGTATTATTTTAATTACTTTTTCATAGAAATTTATCTCCCGCTCAGATTCGAAGTGATATGAGGACCCAATTTTATACTGGTCACACTGTGTCATAGAATACATATTTAATAAATTCCCATTCATTATTCACATAGTAATTACCAAGGTCAGCGATAGGACTTGAAGTACATATAACTATGAAAGGTAGGGCCGTAAAGGGCTAAGAGAAAACGGACGTTGGTGGATGCCGCAGGAAGCCATGAAAGGGGAATTCGCCAGATTGCGGATGTCATTTTTACGACGAGGAGCTTTTCTCGCGTTGAACAATTACCCAGGAAGCAATTTCCTTCGTGGCCGAGTCCACGGCGCGAGGAAGTGCGAAAATACTAAGTTTAACCTAAGGAAGCATTCATCAAAGGGCACCGACATACTCGAGGCAAATTGTAGTGGAATTGCTGTAAAGTTCGTTATGCGCTGCAGCGCAGGCCTTGCGGCAAGCCCCACTGGTGTAATAGATGTTGCCTTCGCGATTTTTCTCCGTGTGATTTGGCGCCTTCATTTCCCACTTCCGTTTGCTACTCACAAAAAAAAATTACAGGTGTTGGATGACCAACCTCCTACTACCCCTAAGTCACTAAAGGGTTTAACCTCTAACAAGGAGAGGCTCCCAGATGTCCGCCTCCGATTGCTTTGGTTTTTTGGATATGTTGTAGACGACCGAATAATTAGATATACGTGTTTTTTTATAGCGGCCCGTTTTCATATTTAGGGGGTGGAACCACCCCTCAAAGTTATAAGATTTTCAGGTGTTCGTCTCGGATTACTTTGGTTTTTGGATATGTTTTAGAGGACCGAAAAATAAGATATACATTTTTTTTTATAGCGGCCCGTTTTCATGTTTAGGGGGTGGAACCACCCCTCAAAGTTATAAGATTTTCAGGTGTTCGTCTCGGATTACTTTGGTTTTCGGATATGTTTTAGAGGCCCTAAAAATAAGAAATACGTGTCTTTTTATTTCGCCCTATTTGCATATTTAGGGGATGAAATCACCGCTCATAGTTCATAAGGAGTACAAAGTTGTGTTGAATTAAACTTGATATAAATGTCATTTTGCGTCATAACTTGCTGTATGGATGATATTCTTGTCCCCAGTCACCGTTATTAGGGGGTAAACTACCCAGGAGATGGTTCACCCCCTCATTGTAAGTAGCGATGGGAGGCCATAAAAACACTAATGTGTCATCCTAAAATAAATTATGGCCAGAGTTTTTTTTAAGAATTTTAAGACATTTTTACATGTTTCATATCTCTCAAATGCGCAGTTAAAAGATTACGGGTAGATTACCCCCCCCCCCCAATTACTTTCGGTAACTGCCGAAAAGAACATCATCCATACAGCAAGTTATGACGCAAATTAAATTTATATCAAGTTTTATTCAACACAATTTTGTACCCCTTATGAATTTTGAGGGGTGGTTTCACCCCCTATACATGCAAACGGGCCAAAATCAAAAGGCACGTATTTCTTATTTTTCGGTTCTCTAAAGTCTAAAGCATATCCAAAAACCAAAGCAATCGGAGGCGGGCACCACCTATTCTTATGAACTTTGAGGGGTGGTTTCACCCCCTAAACATGCAAACGGGTCGAAATAAAAACACACGTATTTCTTATTTTTCGGTCCTCTAAAACATATCCAAAAACCAAAGCAATCGGAGGCGGGCACCTGAAAATCTTATAACTTTGAGGGGTGGTTTCACCCCCCAAATATGAAAACGGGCCGCAATAAAAAAACACGTGTATCTTATTTTTCGGTCCCCTAGAACATATCCAAAAACCAAATCAATCGGAGGCGGACACCTGAGAACCTCGCCTTATAAGTGCCGTTTAGTGGGCGCCTCCAAAATATGTAGTACTTGTTTTATTGTGAAACTAGGATAAGTTAACGATAGCAGTTGGAAAAAATTTTGTCGTGAATTGTTGCTTATACTTTGCGATATTACGTTACGTATAAAGTGGAAGAGGCAGAGGGTATTTGGAAAGCATTTTGAACTGTAGTTGCTTTGCTACTTAACATTAACACGGCTCTGTATCGCAATTGGTAGCAGTAATTCACGAAGGAGAAGAGAAAAAGTGAAGTAAAGTGCTTACGCAGAAACGACGAGTTACACTCGATTGTGAGGTGACTGTTTGATTGCAGCCTGCCTGCAGTAACTGATGACCGAAACCGGTCAAAATCTTTTTGCAGACGGGAGCGTAAAAGCGAACACAAAGTTCATGTTGAATAAAACATGAATCTGAATGCAGTATATCCGGCTACTTTATTATTATTATCTCTATTCATTTCTTCGTCAGTATGTGACTCGCATACGTTTTGTTATGAAAGAACTTCACTTGCACGTTTGAATATTTCTTACAACATTGAAAATGTAGAATTAAATTAGTGCACTTATAATGGAAGGAATTTATTTATGCAAGGTGGTCAGTGTGTCATGTTTACCACAAAATACTACTTTAAACAATTATTTGTTCAAGAGACAAAAGTCGCTGATTTATTTAGTTTTAAAGAAAGGATAAAGTGATAGAAATTAATTTATCTTCAATTAAGGTAAATGTACCAATAACTAGCCGTTTAAGGAAACGGTGACAAAGTATAATGAATATTGTGTATAAAATTAACAATTTAAGTGAAACTTTTTTTCATTCATAAAGATTTTGTTGTTTCTCATCAGTACTCACATAACAAAATTTTGTTTTTTTATATATTTAACGTAAAATAAACAAGAATATTTGTACGTGTAAATGTACCAATATATAGCCAACCTCACGCGATTGACCTAGCGGCCCGATTTTCATGTCCCAGTACCTAGCCATAGGTTTTATAATCGTGTAAAAATTATTTTAAAAACTGATTCTTTGCCTTAAATTGAAAAATCTGTTAAGGAAAATTAAGAAGTATAGAAATATAAAATTATTGTATAAATAACCATAATAAACAGATTAGAAAATAAATGCAAAAAACAATAAGTTTACTTACACTATCAATAGAAGTTTGTGGTTATTTTATATAAGACTCAAAACAACCACCAAATTCATTAAACTGTACATATACATAAACTTTAATAAACTTAAATTAAATGCTATCATTATTATCTAGAAAAATAATGTTTATATTATGATTTATGATCAACATACTTACCGGCTTTATTCCAAATATCGAGTCAGAAATTCACACTTTTTTCGTAATTTTGCTCTGGCGATGCCGATTAACATTTGCAACTCACTTCACCCGATTTATTGAACACGTGGTTAGTTACTGGGCTAACAAGATTTGTTTGCACCGATAAATAGCCATGTAAATATTTAAATAAAAAATAGTTTTCATAATCAAATTTTTTCTTTCTATGTGTTACAAATATTTTCAAGATTCTAAAACCCTTTTTTCTATCTAAAAAACTATTATCCTATAATAATTATGCTCTTAACAAGAAGCACGCTCTTCTTAGCCATATCATAACGAATGTCTGAAAACGCGTCATATATCTGGCCTCGAGACTATAAATGGTATTTCTAAATATCTAGACAAAAAAAAACAAGACGATATAACTTCAGATATTAAACCGAACAATTAAATAATGCAAATTACACCAAATATGTATTTTATCTTACGCGCATAGTTTAACAATTATTAATATTTCAACAGATGGCTAGGTACTGGTGCATGGCTCGTTATTGGTACATTTACCTTATTTATTATCAATAAAATTCAAAGCTTCTTTCATTCTTCATTACAATGATTATAAAAATATTAGCAATATATGTGTATGTACTGCTTAAAATGTAAGTAGTACCTATAGGACGCACCACTTTAATTATTTCGGCAGAAAATATTTTTGATAACTACATATACCTATCTATTCAATTTCTGACAGAATTGTAACAATCAGAATTGAACAAACAGGAATAAAATATAGAGAAGATCACAGTGGAAATAAATAAAACTAAAAAGTAAAAAAGAAAAAAGAAGAAAAACTTTGACAACATGGTGAAAGACAGTGATGCGAAGGGCTATTTAAATAGATTCAGTAAAGACAAACGACACGGTTCTTAAATCTAATACCTCCTGTTATAAAAGAAAATAAAGAAGAACATTGAATTGAATAATTGTTACATACAGGGTGGGCCACGGCAGAAATTTCTTGAACAGAAATAAATAGAAAATGTGGAATAAATTTTTTTGTATGAGCCTCCGTTTTCGAGAAAATCAATTTTGTAAATTCTTGAGATATACGTATATGGCTTTGTTCTTAACAAAATTCAGTTGATGCCGACGGTGCAGCTTAATTTTTAGACAAGTATATGCACTTTTTTTCTCAAAAACAAAACACAATTATTCGAACATAAATTATTGTATAATTCGACTCATTTCTGCACAAGGATTCATTTCACTCGCAGATGTATTTACTTATAAGTTCTGCTGATTTTTGGCCAGCTGCGCGCATATTTTCCGAATTTACAAATTCGATTTTTTCTTAAGGGGACTAGGCAGTCAAATCGCTCGAAGACCAAGTATTTCTTAGCGAATTAATTACAAGGAGATGAATACAACTTGTGACTAGTACTTTTCAGTAATGATTATTAATACTATAAACTGAAAAAAAAAACTTTTTTTGATAATATATACATAGGGTAAAGACAGGTAATATGGAACATCTGATTTCAAAAGCTGGTCAAAAGTAGGGGAATATGTTTTTTTTTAAATAAAACTGACATGAGGGGACGAAGGAATTAATGCATAATCATATTTACATAGTCAAATGTAAAAAAATCCAATTGTTTTGCAATTATAGTAAAAAAAACTGAAAAGTGTGAAAATCCGTAGTTCGAAAAAATGGGTCCTAATATGGAACACCTAGGAACTTTGTAAAGAAAACCCAAAAATCTTTACTTTTTTTCACTAAAAATGAAGATTTACCAAGTAGAAGATACAAATAAAGAAATACACATCATTTTTGGAATTTATTCCTGCTTTCTGCGTGTCCTACACGTTGGGCACGTGAATAATACATCGGAAGCCCCACATTCTTCGTGTGCCCACTGAAAGCAGCGTATACATTGGGTCCTACTTTTCATTGTCATTATTTTTATAATTACCATCGCAAAATAAGCATTCCGCATCATCGTCGTCATCGTCATTATCAACTTCATCTATGTTACACGGTATGTTCCATATTACGTACACACATGTTCCGACAATAAATTAAGAATTATACTAAGAACAAAGTAACTTTATTGGTAAACTATTGCTGAATAATCAACAACACACATATTTAATGATAAATTATATCAAAATAATACTTTGTAACATACCTTCATTACAATATTCAACTGTTTGATGCACTTTCCAGAAACTTTTACACCCCACGAAAAATATAAACATTTCTCTTTCAATGATAGATGCCCGACTGATGCTCAATTCTCAGTATCATCGTCTATCGTGTCTAGGGATCTAGTATAAACGATTACCCGAAGAGTTCGTTATTTCTTTATCGAAATTTTACGAAGTTCCATATTACGTGCTGTTCCATATTACCTGCCTTTACCCTATATGTATAATACTGCGCTACAGCTATCTGATGTGTAGGCGGGTTTTCTGTGGTTTTGCAGTGATTTCCAAAAAACGAGGGTTCGGATGGACTTGAAATATTCACAGTATATTCAAAATATATTCCTTTATGCACTGAACCTCAACCTTAAAATGTAAAGACTCTAGTTTCCGAGATAAAAAAACATATCTGTGCACCCCGAAAATCGACATTTATCGTAAAAATCGCCGTCTCCAAGGTTCGACTCTTTTTCCCGAGGTCCAGCTCTAAATTACAGGTTCTAGGAGAAACACATTCCAAGTAAACCGTAGTATCTTTATTTTTAAGCTCAATATCAGTGCAAAACCAAACACAATTTTTCTAGAACACTATATAATTAACCTCGTGTGGCGCCATTTATAAAATAGATATGTATAAAAAAAAATTTTTTTACTCTACCCCATAGTAATAAACATTGTATTAAAGGAAAAGTCTGTGCATGCTTCCATCTCCTTTTAATTAATTCGCAAAAAATACTTGATGTTTGAGCCACCTGATTGCCTAAGTAGACTCCCAAAGAGAACCTCTCTTCCACTTTCCGCTAATCCAATCAAGCACCAAGAGGCACAACATTCAACACCGCGTTCTTGCGACATCCCAGCGAACGTGTGTTTAAAATACTCGCGTTCCACTCACCACATCCTCAGTAACCCTCCACCTAGTATACACACACACATACACATCTATTTCGGCGCTCGAAGCCCGAGGGTATAGCGAGGCGCGTCCTGCTGCCCGAGTCGGGCGTCGCGACGCCCGCGCTTTTTCGGGCGACACGCGCGTACCGACGCAGCGGCCGCGACCAAAGCTCGCTTCCTGCAAGCCTGGTAACGGGGGCTGCTCGCAAGCAACCGCCTGAATACTTCGTCTTACCGAAAGCTCCCTGGCACACCGAGCTTTGCCTCCCGTTTTTCCTTAGCTACGAAAAGGAGCCAGGGACGCTTCAGCTCGAGGAGCCAAGGAAGAAGAAGTGCAGCCGCCCCCATCCATCCCAAAAAGCTGCGAGGGAACCACTCGAAGGCTGCTTCCCTGTCGGAAGAGTCGATACACGCAGATCCACGCTGCGGGGGCGATCGCGTGTATCGTCCTCTCATTCCCCGTCGCGCCAACGCTCTCTTCCTTTCGTTCTGCTTCTTTCTCGTTCCCTCATGTTCGGCGCTTTCGTTACGTTTTATTATTGACAGTCGGTCCAATATATTCGGCGCGTGCTCTCCTGATAGAACGCCCCGACGCGCTTCCACCGACATCCCCCGTCAACCCTTCGATTCACAAACAGCCGGGCTGAATGAGTCTATCAGGGAATGGCTTCTGTGGTAGAGTAGCGAGGCGTAGAAACGAAAAGAACATCACGAATGTGTGTAATGGGGGTGATATAAAGCGCGGGGTGTATAATCAGGTGAATTGTACAGACTGTGCTGTGGTGTGTGGGTATTTACTTGAGGATGCACGCTGCAGCAAGTTCAATGAAGGGTTAATGTAAGCAGCTATGAAGCTGTTATTTGAGGCAATGAGAGCAACAACGCACTAATCCACTTTTTTTTTTTAAATTGAATTAGTAGTAATAATGTATCCCACTTGGCTGTACTAATCATATAAAGTAGGGAGAAAAAAAATTTTTTAATGTGGGTTGGTTTCGATGTCGCTCTCACTGACTACTCTTTTCGGAAACGCCACGTGTGGCATTCTTGGCTGTTTGAGCTAGACGCGTGTCTTTGTACAGATTATATTATACAAAACGCGTTGTTTTGTATGGAAATGACACATGTGGCTACACTTCTCTGTTAAAAATAGCCTCAAGTTTAGCACAGAAACGTGTAGGTACGTGACAACGCTTCGTTGTTTCTGAAGTAGAGGACGTTCCTAACTCTGACTTGGAAGAAGGTGATTCGTGAACATCGGTCATGAACAGGACATTTTTCCACGCAATTTTCTTAATTGCTTTAATAACGTGTCGATTCAAACAAGTGAAATGTTGAGTTTTATCTTTAAGCTGGAGTCGAGGGTTTGGAGATAAATTCTCAGTCAACATCCATCGGGAAATTGTGGTTTGCACTTGCACGATGCAAATAGTTCGTCAACAAATACTATATTCTTTTTTTAATAGGCACAAAAGGTTGTTGATAGGGGTGTACGGGTACCCGAAATTACGGACCCGATTTGCGATTCGGAGCCGATTTTCTTGCTTAAATATTCTTACATCTGATCACGCTGCAAAATCACAACTTAAATGTTTCCGGCTCTCGGGTACCCGATAACTTTTAAGTTGTGATTTTGCAGTATGATCAGATGTAAGAATTTTTAAGCAGAAAAATTTAAAAAAATTAAAACCGACTTAAAAAAATAAAAATGCGGTAAAAAGTAAAAAATAATCTTATTCCGTATTTAATCTACGACTCAATTTTTTTATACCGGCGCCTCGTCATTTGCACCGTGTACCTACATCTAGCGCCGATGTAAAAAATTGAGTCGTAGATTAAATAAAATTATTTTTTACTTTTTAGCGCATTTTTTTAAGTTGGTTTTAATTTTTAAATTTTTTACTTTTTAGTTATTTAAGTTATATGTATAACTACATTTATTTAAATAATGAAGTCGGTTAATGAAATAGATTTCTTATTTTTGGTGTAACTTCAAAACTACTGAATCGATTTTGAGAATTCTTTCTCCATGGCCTAAGTTGATTGAAGCCAAACTAAATGCAATAAGTTTCACCAAAATCGGTTCAGTAGTTACGGAGAAATTCGCGGACAAACATAATACGTATAACATACATACATACAAACACCTCGAATTGAGAACCTCTTTCTTTTTGAAGTCGATTAAAAATCAGCTACCAAATCGCAAATCGGAACCCGTAATTTCGGGTAAAATATACTACGATTTTTCGACGTCTACGGTACTAACCCGCAATCTACGGTATTCCACCCTATGTCACGTTTTCTGTAATATACTTTTGTACGTTTATATTTGTATTATAATATTGTTTAGAAGCATTCAATAAAGTTACAATGATTAATCGTTAGTTTTAAACTCAAAATTACCTCAAATTACAGAATTCTGTATTCTTCTAAAACTTCCTGGTCTGCACTTTTACTACCTCTAATATCATAAAGCGATAATACAATAACAGCTATTAATTTCAATATCAATGAAGTATAATAAATTTATATCCATCAAATACAGTTATTTAATATTTCAATATTTACTTGTATAGCTAAATTATATTGCACTTTTTTTAAGAAGCAAGAATGTCACTAGTACGTTAACTATAAATCCTTTTTAACATTGGCCATGTTAATATTTATACTTAAGTTGTCAAAGCATTTTTTATTGTATGTATACAGTAAGTACAAAATGTTCCATGAGCCTTGAATCTTTTTTTTCAAACTTCTTTTAAGGGGAATTGGCTGTTTCGCTTCGTCTGTACATGGCATTCCTATTCCACTACCCTCTTTATCCTGCGTTCCACGTGAAAGACAGGAGGTTATAAGCCTCCCCAGAATAATGAACCAATTCTTTCACTTTCTACATTCTACCCCCGATGCGTTTTATACAATCCTGGTAAAAAATTCTTGTGAACGACGCCAATGGTAAAAATATTGGATTCGAACGGGACACGCTTCGCGAGTCTCTCCCTGTGAACGTAAAACTCTTTATTTTCCAGCCAGCAGATTATACCGAGGATGTCTTCTTACAATAAATTCTTAACAATCCTTAAGGAAAACAGTAAAATATAATTGTTATATTTGCGTGTAATCATAATGTATTTTTTATTTTTACGGAAGCTACGCATTAGATAAACAAGGAATATCATCGAAAATCGTTGCTGAATGATTTGTTTTTCGCGTGGCTCCCTTTAAGCAGTTGCTGTCTGGGCCCAAAAGTCCTCCAGGGACCCATCTCCCAAAAAATTATGATTTAATCCAAACACTTTATTTTTTTTTGTTTCCCACAATTTTCATACCACACGCGCGTAAATTTATTTGTAATTCCGTTATCTATACAGGGTGTCCCAGAACGTTTGCCATCTGGGCCTTTTTCCTTAAACCCGCTACTGCTCCCTTGTAACTCTCAAGAAATACATTCAACGTGCCACTGAGCAAAATATTATTACGTGTTTATGCAAGCAACCGACTACAGAGCAAATATTAGGTTAGGCCTTGAACAAATTCGATTTTGGAAAACAGCTTGTACTTACTTCAAACTATGTAGATACTTCCCGTCATTATTTATGACAGTTTTCCATCTGCCACTTTTAGTAAAATCTTCAGATTTATCGTTAAAAAAATAACTTGAGGGGTGGTTTGACCCCCTAAACATGCAAACGGGCAAAAATAAGAATACACGTATTTCTTATTTTTCGGTCCTCTAAAACATATCCAAAAACCAACGCAATCGGAGGCGGACTCCTGAAAATCTTATAACTTTGAGGGGTGGTTTCACCCCCTATATATGAAAACGGGCCGCTATAAAGAAACACGTATATCTTATTTTTCGGTCCTCTAAAACATATCCAAAAACCAAAGCAATCGGAGACGAACACCTGAAAATCTTATAACATTGAGGGGTGGTTTCACCCCCTATATATGAAAACGGGCCTCTATAAAGAAACACGTATATCTTATTTTTCGGTCCTCTAAAACATATCCAAAAACCAAAGCAATCGGAGACGAACACCTGAAAATCTTATAACATTGAGGGGTGGTTTCACCCCCTATATATGAAAACGGGCCGCTATAAAGAAACACGTATATCTTATTTTTCGGTCCTCTAAAACATATCCAAAAACCAACGCAATCGGAGACGAACACCTGAAAATCTTATAACATTGAGGGGTGGTTTCACCCCCTATATATGAAAACGGGCCGCTATAAAGAAACACGTATATCTTATTTTTCGGTCCTCTAAAGCATATCCAAAAACCAAAGCAATCGGAAATGAACACCTGAAAATCTTATAACATTGAGGGGTGGTTTGAGCCCCTAAACATGCAAACGGGCAAAAATAAGAATACCCGTATTTCTTATTTTTCGGTCCTCTAAAACATATCCAAAAACCAACGCAATCGGAGGCGGACTCCTGAAAATCTTATAACTTTGAGGGGTGGTTTCACCCCCTATATATGAAAACGGGCCGCTATAAAGAAACACGTATATCTTATTTTTCGGTCCTCTAAAACATATACAAAAACCAAAGCAATCGGAGACGAACACCTGAAAATCTTATAACATTGAGGGGTGGTTTCACCCCCTATATATGAAAACGGGCCGCTATAAAGAAACACGTGTATCTTATTTTTCGGTCTTCTAAAGCATATCCAAAAACCAAAGCAATCGGAAATGAACAGCTAAAAATTATATAACTTTGAGGAGTGGTTTCACCCCCTATATATGAAAACGGGCCGCTATAAAGAAACACGTATATCTTATTTTTCGGTCCTCTAAAACATATCCAAAAACCAAAGCAATCGGAGACGAACACCTGAAAATCTTATAACATTGAGGGGTGGTTTCACCCCCTATATATGAAAACGGGCCGCTATAAAGAAACACGTATATCTTATTTTTCGGTCCTCTAAAACATATCCAAAAACCAAAGAAATCGGAGGCGGACACCTGGGAAGCTCTCCTTGTCGGAACCAACCCTTTGACCAGATACGCCCTTTCGAATTAGCACGGCAGTGTGCTACTCTTCGTGTAGTCCCTCCGTCAGGGTACAGACAGCGTTTCACGAATCGTTCATAGGAAAGCAGCAGCTGGGAATCCAACGTTGGCGGCTACGGCCCTATAGACGGGGCTAGAGGCGTCGGGACGCCCGACGCGGCTGATAGGCGCCTGGTGCGGCGCCAGCTCGTCTCTCGACCTGCGTAACCGCGGTTGCACAGGTGTGCCAAGGACCATGACACCCCTAGCCCCGCAGGGTGTCGTTCCGACGGGTGGAGGAGGCGACGTCGGCTACCCGACGATCGACGCGTGATGCTGTCGAGGTTTTGAAGGGTCGACGTGTCGATGATCTCGACGAGAGCTACCCACCTGTCGCTCACTGCTTGTCGCGGCTCGGTCACGACGAGCGTCGCGGCACGGCTGCCAGAAACGTTGAGAAAGTCGCCGACGTACCGGCGTCGTGACGCGGGATGACGTCGACATGGACGCCCGGCGTCTTGTGGCGCCAGTCCTCGAGCGTCGCGACGCTTCAGTAGGGAAGCAGGATGTTTAGCAAGCCGGTGAACTGAGGAGTTGAAATGGTAAGCGATGTAAGTGACAGAAATAAATAATCTTTTCAGTGGAAAAGGGTGCGAATTCCGTGGGCAATAGGGTGGAAAAATGTTATGAGTGCTAGAAGAATTTATTTCAACTGTTAGGGCTGTCGCAAAATAGAGCTAAAGTCGGAAGTGCTAAGCTTCGCTGTGGTGAAAAATGATGCTAGTGCCAGCAATCTTCGCGGACGTAATCTTTTTATTTCCCTTTAAATCTGTGAAGGTGGTAGACGCTAGTCCATCTCGATAAACGAGTGACCAACGATTTCGTTTCTACTGAAAATTTTAACTAATTTTAACTAAACCACTTACATCGTTTACCATTTCAACTCTTCAATTCCTCAGCGAGGGTCGTTGTCTGATTACCAATGTGTCAATAACCAAGAAGTGTTCACTGTTGCTCAATAACCAGGATAGGGTAAGTGCATCTAATATCGCCTAAAACGAAATATCGCAATCGTAATATCTCGTGATGAAAGTGTTCTTTCTGTTGGTAATGAACTGAACTATAGGGTAAATCCGGGAGACGCGGACGACCTAATATAAAATGGCTATTAAAACTAATATAGATATTACTTATTTTATCAGAACAAGCCTAATATGTTCAGAATTTTATGCCGATTCAGAAAAACTGGTCGAAATTTGCTTTAAGACAATATTTACTGTAAATCGGGTTGAAAACTGAAGTCATGACATCTGACCACCTCTCCCGAGGTGCCGGGAGAAATGGTTTTCGTAGTTAGCAGAGACCACTCACATAATTATTCATGGAAAATTAACAAAGGATAAAGCAAAATTATTTATGAGTGAATACAACTACGGATTCATTGATATTTAATTTGTTTACGCTAAACAAGTAAAGAACACATCAAAGAAAAAGTGAATTACCTACTGGCGATTAGCAAGGCAAATGAATACAAAAGTGAATATATAAACTAAATAAACAAAAATAATAATAAAAAATAAAAAAATAAACAAAAATAATAAAAAAATCATAACTCGACCATCTCACCTTTCTGCAGCGAGATATGGTCTTCTCGTTAGCTTTGAGAGGAAGAGTTAATATGGCCCAATACTTTGGGTGCATTGTCCCTCAATATCTCTACTATCTTATTATTCCAAACGTTAAAGGAAAATATACTTAGAAGTATATTTTAAATACGATTCTGTACAACCGCTGTTTGACAAAAGAGGTTAAATGTAACATCAATTTACCTTTTATAGCCTATAAATCCAGAAAAACACAGAAGGAAGCGAAATAACGCTATTCATTCAACTATTTGGCTTCTAGAGAAGTAATTGGTCTGCACTTTAATGCATTTTTACGTATAGACTCTGAAATATAGCGACACGACCAACTCTCCGGCCGGACCGCGTCTCCCGGATTTACCCTAGTAGCCAAGCATATATTGTGGGGTAGGACGACATAATATAGTTGCAACGTCACTTGAGCAACGTGTAGCGTAGAAGCATTTTAATGAATCAAGATTATCAAGACTATCAAGATAGTGTAAAAATGTATTGAACCGTGGCAGTTTTGCGACACACTGGGAGGAGGTATGTTTAAAAATTCTATGAATGCATAAATATTTACTGAGAGTATCTAAATAATGATATACTTAAGCAATTCAATCGGTTCCAATATTCTTGTAAAAATTCCCTATGCTTCATCAGAGATGGGCAAAATTTTTATTTCAATATTTCGAATAACGAATAAAAGTTAAAAAAATTATTCGTCATGTGTTGAATGGAGTTGACCCGGGTTAAGTCTATTCGGCGATTAGAGTTCATGTTTTTATTCGCCGGGCGTTTCAACTTCAGCGTCCAATAATTTTTTCAACTTTAACTTTAACTTTAACTTCAACTTCAACTTCAACTTTAACATTCATCGGCGTCGAAAGTGAAAGTTGAAAAATTTATTCGACGCTGAAGCTGAAACGCTCGTCGAATAATAAAATTAACTTTATCTAAAGTTAAAGTAACTTTTGTTTGATTCGTTATTTAAACAATTTTTTATTTGGTTAATGCCCAACTCTGACATTCGTAATCTATAAACTACAGTTTTCTTTAGTATGTGTAATAGGTATAATCTAATATAAACATATTTGAAGCCTTCATACTTGAAACTTCATCCATGTATTTGTAGTTCGAAATTGCAAATTAATGTAAAATTGTCAAAACCATGGGTATCCATTTAGGCGATTATCATTGGATATAACAAGAACGTAAATTTTTTTTAAACGAAACATGAGAAAGGGTATTCAGTTACACGATTATTGTCTAAGGGTAGAAGCTCTGTTGGATTCTTATAGGTAGAGTGATTAACACATGTAGAAGTGTACTATTAACTATGACGGTGTTTTTAAAAAAAGATTCAAGACTTGTGGGGTGGATGAGCAGAGATGCTGTAAGGAGAGTAAAAACGCGTAATTGTATATCATGGGTTAAAACATCAACCCTGGCACAGTTAGAAGTGATTTGAAACTGTTTGGTTAAAAACAGCCTCTCTTTGCAAAAGTAAAGAAGTTTGCCAGATGCGTTTGTGAATCTATAAATTAATATTAAATAGACATTTGTATAGATGAAAAATATGTATATCAGAAAAGAAAGATATAGCACATTCAACGAGGAGAATTATTCAACAACCTCAGTTACCATCCATTCTATATACAAAAAAGTTGCCACTTTTTCGACCCACTCTGCCTCTATTATTTTTTAACATCAACTCAAAACTGCAGCATGTGCCCAATACACTTATTCTGATAGAGAATTGAAAACTGTATAAAACCCAGTATAAGTTGAATTTATTTAACTAATAAACAAAATCACTACATAACATTAAACACGACAACACCCTTTTAAACCTGTTAAAAAGTTACCACTTTTGAAAAGTAATAAAAAAATCTGATATTTCGCGAGGGCACCTTCTGCTTTTAAGACGGCCTAAAATAATACCAAAAGTGGTAACTCCTTTGTCGGCCCCAAAAATGTGTTATCCCGTTCAATGTCATAACATTTTTTTTGTTAGTTAAATAAATTCAATTTTAACTAAGTTTTTTTATACAGCTTTCAATTATACACCAGAAAATGTATATTAAACACATACCACAGTTCCAAGTTGATGTTAAAAAATAACAAAAATAAAGCAAATCGAAAAAGTGGTAACAATTTTGTCAGCTTGTGTATATAAAAGAAGAAGTCCTGACTAACTGACTGGCTGACACATCAACGCCCAGCTGAAACCGTTTAAACTAGGAACGTGAAATTTGGAAGGTACATGGGTTTTCATGACGTAGGCACTAAGGACGGATTTTTGAAAATTCCATCCCTAAGGGGGTGAAAAGGAGAAAAATGCATTTTCTCGGACTCCCCAATAACTCTTAGGCCCGATTAGATATCAACTTGGTTCTTACTCACAAAGATTACCCACACAAATGCCTAAAAACCAATTTCAGGATTTTTCCCTAACCAACCCCTAAGGGGGTGAAAAGCGGTGAAATATATTTTCACGGATTGCTCAAAATGGCCCGATTAGATATCAACTTAGTTTTTACTTCGGAAGGTTACCCACACGAATGCCTAAAAACCAATTTCATGATTTTGCTTCAATCAACCCCTAAGGGGGTGGTGAAAAGGGGTGAAATGTGTTTTCATGGAATCCTTAATATCTCTTAGGCCCGAAGCGAAGCGCGGGGGTATTTTGCTAGTATAAAATGTAATATTTAATTAAAAAGTAATACTGGACATAACCCATGTTTTTCAACATTCGCTGTTAAAAAGTATCGAGGCAATTTTGAGGTATGTACAGTATTATTTTTTAATTAAATATTATTACATTTTTTAACATAAGGGTTTGTGCATACGTTTTACGGCTTCGCTAGAGTATTCTGAAGTTATGTTTTAAGTCTCATAACGATCCGCTAATATTTACTCAAGTTAAGGTAAATGTCCCAGTCCTTAAACATGGCCCAATAATTAAAAATTGAGAAGAAAGTTTATTAATAATAATAGTTTTACTAATTTGCAACGTTTAAACTGTTCGAAATATAATTGCAAAATGTATTAGCTTTATATAGATACAATTATAAGCTTACATAACTGAATAGTTATATCATACAAAAATATTATTGTACAGTAAAGCTTCAACAGTTTCAATCTCGCTTCTTACCTAATGGGCTCAAGCAAGCGAGAGAATATTTTTGTTAAGGTTGTAATTAATTATTATTTTATAATTTTTGAAATTATACAGTTGTTTTGGATTTATTATACATTGAAGAATTTAAAATTAATTGGATCTTTTAATAATTTTTTGTTTTTAATATTGAAATTGTTGCGTTTATCCACTAGTACACGGTAACATGACACGTACCAATCATTAAACGTGTGTTCAATGGTCGTTTAACCGCGGTATTACAGACGTCAGTGTTCAGTAGTTATAAAATTATAAATATTTATTGTACCAAAGTAAGTATTTTTTGTATCCTATATATTTACGTTAATAATAACTAGACAAAAATATAATACTGTTTAAGAATTATTAGGATAATTAATCTTATATTCGTTATAATATTAACATAACCTAAACTTTTATAATATACTTTTAATCATTTTTTAACTTTTGCAGACATAAAGTCATGCCGAAGCTAAAAAAGATAAAGAAGAAGAACTACAGTCAGTTGATTTCGTTTCATTAACTGATAGAAATAGTTAAATTAAATACATATTCAATAATTGGGACACTGTTAATTAATGACTGGGACACGCTATGAATTTTATTTAATTACTGGGCCATATGAACAGTTTCATGTTTCAATTAATTTAAAACTTTTGCTTTAACAAATGTAGATTCTTGTTACGTTATGTGATAGTAGAAATTTTACGCTTTCGAATAATTATATTTAGTTATAATTTTATACTATTTAAATATAAAAAAAATCGCAATCATCTCAACTGCTTCCTTAACTGTTTCGCCATTGGGACATTTACCTTATCACAATTAATTTATGTTTAAAGAAATATTGACTTTGGACGATGAAAATTTTTTGTTTATAATTTTTATCTCGAATAGTATTAGTAGTAATTAACGATTGGATAAACAAACTGTAAACAGAAAAAATATGTGTCGCGACGAGCTTTACAACACCATATTTTTTAAAATACAATTTAACAACATTTACTTTTCCAATCTTTTTTAGCGCTTGGACAATAATTTTTCTTATTTTCCAGCGCTAGTTCCCTGCCACAGGTGGGAGGCTTAAGCCACTTTACATAATTTACGAAACCACATTTTTTTAATACATTCTTCGTTTCAATTAAACAAATTTATATGTTCGTTTTCGTTAAAGAACAGAATGTTGAATATGTAAACATGCAAAACGTCCATTAAAATATTATCTAGTTTCGTTTGCACGACCATTTTCCTCAAAAAAACGTGTCAACCCTCCCCAGTCTCCCCTACATTCCACGTTCCGCGTGCAACAGAATTAAAATCAATACTACGGCCATCATCCCCTCGCACCTCCACTCGACGGCCATTGCAATTTTACAAGTGAAATAAAACAAAACACGCTCCATCGGCATATTCAACCTCCTCCAGTCATACGTACCATTCGACACCTCTAACAAAAACCGAAAGAAAATCCGAAGAAAGCGTTGGAGTCACCCTTGCGGGTCGCCCAACTCTCCAAAGCCGCCTGAAAGTACTACGTCCAAGAGGATCGCCTCCGCAGCACCGAGAAAGCGCCCCTGAGGAAGCTCATCGGCGCCCTAGGCCCGCGACATGTTATCCGGGGAGCATGAGCGTCAGCGACGCTGACGTCGATCTCGACGGCGTCTGACGGAGCTGCCCGTCAAACGGAAGACGTCGTCTGACGTACCACCGGAGCAGGGGAGCAAAATGTAGCAGAGGTCGATTGCGGGGCGAACGCTTTCCGCCGAGCTTGCCACGCGAAGCTCTACGACGCGCGGAACCCCGAGAGCGGAGAAGGAAGCGCTGTCAGAGGCCCCGCCACGGCGTCCTCCGGAGCCAGGAGAACAACAGCTGCTGAAAGGATCCTGCCCGTCTGACACGGAGCGTCGCGACGCACGTCGCAACGGGCGTCGTTACGACGAGGAATCGCAGCAGGCGAGCATGCGGCGGAGGAGGTTGCCAGCGTCGCGACGCCGGCCTCGCGGGGTTAATTTTAGATCCCCCGCGCGAGCAGGGCGAGGGTGGCAGCGGCTAGGAACGCCCCCGACAGCTGCGTTTGCGCGGATAAGTTATCGATTAAATGGCGCCTCCAGTTATATTCGGCGTCGTCCATTAAAAATCTTCTCTCCATTTCTCATCGTCTCTACGAAAACACAGTTTTTGTGAGTGCCGACAGGCTGTTCTGCTACTTGGAAACCAGCCATTCTAAGAAATCTGAAAGTCAGATATTCCAGGGTGATAGTATATGAATGTCAGTGAGTGCAATGGACGTTGGCTTGTTGGTAGAACTGACCAAACTCATATTTATTAATTTCGGTAACTGTAAAAAAGATTAGTGTTTTTTTATGTAATTTGAGAGACCTTTCTTCTTATATTCCTTGAGGTGACACCCAGAGGAGATATTCTTGGCACCGCAAACTCCTTGCGTGACGACCCTGGTTTCTTCAACAACTGCTACAAGGCGAACAAGACGAATTATTATTTTTCTTTTAATTATTCGTTTATTTACAAGTAAGCTTTTAAGGGTATATTAAGGTTTTTAATTAACAAAATTACTTGTAGGTAACAAAATTCATAAAAGTCCCATTCTTCATGGTGTATGTAACCCCTTAATCTATTTTCAAACACTTAGAAAGTAATTGCTGCCATTAGTCTTTAAGGATTTTAGGATGAGATTTTATGGAAGAGCAGGCGTCCTATTTGTAGTCACAAATTTGTAGTTGCAAATGTACAATGTGTTTTTGAAAAAGCGTTCAGGATTTATGGGGCAAATAGCACTGACCAAGCTGTGTATAAAAAGGAAGTGGTTAATGGACACAGGCATCAAAATCAACCCTGTCAGTGTAGAAGCGATTTTGAAGCGAGTGAAAAAAAATTATCTTACCATATTTCTATTATAATTTTTGCAAAACATGTTTTGTGTGTCCTCTTTTCGACAAACACGTACTTCATATCTACATATACTACGGAATAGAGAATTCTTTTAAAAATGCATGGTCTGTCCTTAACGAGGATTTTCTACTTACAGAAGGGAAACTTGTAGCGTAACACAATGGGTGCGTTCCGATTCACGCATGGAGCGCATGATGCGCAGGAAGTTGCATAGAGATGTAGGGGTAAACAGTGTAGTTGTTGGCCACCTGGCAGTGATTGGCCTTTTTTTTAAAAATATGATTATTAAGAAATAATGTACATTATGCCTTTTATAATGAACATATTCAAATACCTTCTACTTTCATGCGTCGAATGCAATCACTATTTCGCTAATAATTGTTATACTACGTGTAAAAAATAGACGACTTGAAATCGATGCTTGAAAACTATAGTGATTGAATTGAATAGCCATACGGTTACATCAGGCAATTCTTAGATAATTTAATGCATTTATGATATATATATATATATATAACTCTCATATTCGTTATATAGACAAATAAAGGTTTAAACTTTATAAAAAATGATTATTTATTCATTAAAATTATACATTATTGCAGAAATTATAGGTGGCCAAGAACTGTAATGTAAATAATGTTTCAGGACAGTCATTGGCCACGAGGCCAATGGGTACCTAACTGTCATAGCAGCAGTGAAATAGCTGTGTGGTGATTTTAAAAGGTTATGTTTTAAAAGAAAATACTATTAATACAATGTGAAAGAAGGTGCAATACTAGCTAATATAGAAACATTTAAATAGAAAAGGTATTATAGGTTATATATTTTTAATAATATTACATTACATTTAGTTTCATTTTATGAATATATCCATTTTAATTTAATAATTTAAATCCTGTTTCTAACCGAATTAATTCATTATTTTACATTAACATTATTTCATAATTAGGTCTTAGAGCATTAAGAATTAGGTAGAGTATATGTTACATATAGGTTATGAAATAGTGGCCAATCATTGCCTTCGTCTGGCCAATAACTATGTGTTTTGATAGGAAACGTATTTTCTGTAAAATTTTTGTGGATCCTTCTACTCTTTCTTTAAACAAATTCTATTTCTAGACTATTAGAGTCGTTTACAGCTATTAACACTAATTGTGTTCCTAAAGATAGCAAAATAAGACTTATAATTCAACGCTTATGCGAACCTCTGACTTATGGCGTTTTCGGACGGTCGCACTGGGGCGCACTGAGTGCGAATTTTGGCCAATCGAAGGCGAAAAAGTTCACACTCTTCGCTTCCGATTGGGTAGGGTTCGCACTCGGTCCGCCCCAGTGCGACCGTCCGAAAACGCCATTAGGTGGCCAACAACTACACTGTTTACCCCTATCTTTCTACATTATTAATGCGTTTCGTTGCTATTGGGTGCGTTCCGATTCGCGCATTGAGCGCATGAGGCATTGAGTTGCATCTGTTCCTGCGCGCCTCATGCACCGCAAGTGGCATCGTATTGGTGGCAAGTGAGAGAAATTCTAGGGAATCGTACGATGTCACCAATTTCATGCGCTCAATGCGCGAATTGGAACGGATCACACGAATGTAATAGGAAAGGGAAACAAAGTGAAGTCCGCGCGAGCCTGAGGGGTTTGAAAATAGTTAGAGGTTCTTTTAACGAGAGGACTTCAAGTTTAGAAATTAATCAATACCCGCTTGGAAACGGGTGTTTGAATAAATGAGCTCCACTTTTATCCCTTCTCCTTTGTGTAAAATCAGCACAAAGTCATCGTTAATCTCGTTAATTAATGTAATAGCTGTTGCTACTACTATCGCCGACATTTTTGCACTTTCACTCTCAATCAAGATTGTAAAAGGCGCCACAAATCATGCAACCTGAAGTCAAAGGATTCTAGGGAATTTCATGCGCCGACAGGGCATAGGGGTAAACAGTGTAGTTGTTGGCCACCTAAGTCAGAGGTTCACATAAGCGTTGAATTATAAGTCTTATTTTGCTATCTTTAGGAACACAATTAGTGTTAATAGCTGTAAACGACTCTAATAGTCTAGAAATAGAATTTGTTTAAAGAAAGAGTAGAAGGATCCACAAAAATTTTACAGAAAATACGTTTCCTATCAAAACACATAGTTATTGGCCAGACGAAGGCAATGATTGGCCGATCGTTTGGCAGTTATTGGCCACTATTTCATAACCTATATGTAACATATACTCTACCTAATTCTTAATGCTCTAAAACCTAATTATGAAATAATGTTAATGTAAAATAATGAATTAATTCGGTTAGAAACAGGATTTAAATTATTAAATAAAAATGGATATATTCATAAAATGAAACTAAATGTAATGTAATATTATTAAAAATATATAACCTATAATACCTTTTCTATTTAAATTTTTCTATATTAGCTAGTATTGCACCTTCTTTTACATTGTATTAATAGTATTTTCTTTTAGAACATAACCTTTTAAAATCACAACACAGCTATTTCACTGCTGCTATGACAGTTAGGTACCCATTGGCCTCGTGGCCAATGACTGTCCTGAAACATTATTTACATTACAGTTCTTGGCCACCTATAATTTCTGCAATAATGTATCATTTTAATGAATAAATAATCATTTTTTATAAAGTTTAAACCTTTATTTGTCTATATAACGAATATGAGAGTTATATATATCATAAATGCATTAAATTATCTAAGAATTGCCTGATGTAACAGTATGGCTATTCCATTCAATCACTGTAGTTTTCAAGCATCGATTTCAAGTCGTCTATTTTTTACACGTAGTATAACAATTATTAGCGAAATAGTGATTGCATTCGACGCATGAAAGTAGAAGGTATTTGAATATGTTCATTATAAAAGGCATAATGTACATTATTTCTTAATATTCATGTTTTTAAAAAAAAGGCCAATCACTGCCAGGTGGCCAACAACTACACTGTTTACCCCTATTCTCCTGTTTTCACTTCGCATGCAATAAATGTTATTAAGAACAGACATGTCACTTGTGTCACCAGAAGAGAACAGGTCTTTTGTTAGCTAAACACATTCTACTTAGCTTACAATAAGTAAATATTTTAAAATCTCTTATGAACTTCGCAGGGATGTGTGACCCTTTTAAACAATTAATGCTCTTCAAATTTGTGTGGAGTTGATTACAGAAAAATTTCATTATTTGTCATTTACAAGAAATTTCAAATATAAATACCGACTTCTAAAATGTTATTAACAAAATTTCACCATTCGCCAACAACATTTAAAATATTTTCATTGAATTATAAACGTTGTCTTCCTATTTCATGAAACATTCTTTACTGGTAAATAAAATTATACCAATGATGTAGTAAGTATTAAATATTTAAAAGATTTAGTTTTTGGATTTGGAATACTTTTGAAGCAAAAAGTGTTTAGATTCAATATTAATGAATGATATACTAAATAGGTGTTATCTGTGCATAAACTCCAAATAAAGCAGTGGACACTTCCCAGCTGCATCGTGCCTGGTTCCGCAGTAGTACAGGTCAGCGACTTAGCTCGTCTAACGTCTAATTAATACTTCAAAACATTCGTTTTCCGTACAAGTAGCCAAACTAAAAGTGCTTGGCTTACATAATTTTTTGTTGCCAGAAATTCGTGTAATATGGATTTCTTCAAAATATATAGTACTTTTCAAAATACAGTTTACCTGCAACTATTATTCTTTACAATATTGAGTGTCGTGAAATATCACAGCATTTGGGACCATAATTAAGAATCGGTGAAAAAAGCTAATAATAAATTAAATCATTGGAATGGATATTGTTCAGATAGAACTTTATATTCATAAATATTCACAAAATATGTTTAGAAAGTCGTCGATTACTATTGTTACAGATGTTTAATATATATTTTTATATTTTATGCCAGTGTGCTTGCCACTCATTTTTGGAAACGTAAATTAATCCTTCATTTTTTTAATTTCTTTGTATCCGCTCTCTAATGGATGAAGTGCTCTAGAATCTGACAAATGGTTGTTATCTCTTCATACAGTGTACCATCATACTATACTGTGCCAGCTATGCAGCTTACATAAAATAGTAGTTTTAAATGATCAAATTTCCAATCCGGTTCCAATTATTCTACTACGCATCAGTGCCATCTTATCGTTTTCAGGGACCCCGAGCTCCATATCCCATACAGCACACCTCGTTGCAGCAGTATTGGAGAGACGTTGCTGCAATATTACGTTGTTGCAGGTTGCATTGCAATATTGTAGAAACGTTCCTGCAATATTGTCGTGCATTATTGGAGTGGCAATGATCCTACAATATTGCAGCGATATTGCAATTTCGTTGCCGTGCAATGTTCCGTTGGCAACGGTTCTACTATATTTCTGCAATATTGCGCGCACATCGACGTGCAATGTTCCAGTGGCAACGGTCCTACAATATTTCTGCAATATTGCGCGCACATCGACGTGCAATGTTCCAGTGGCAACGCCCCAGCAAAATTGCGCACACATTGCCGTGCAATATTGTAGTGAAAACTTGTGGAAACATTACAACAATATTCTGAAGCAACTATGACTTTGTCCAAATTTTTCGAAATATGTACATGACGTCGAGTGGATTCTACGGCGTGTTTCATTTAACTGGATACACTAGAATATCTCGTTGGCCGTTGAAGATATGAAAAAAGTGTTATCGCGGGAGTTGTATGTAGGTACATGAACTTATAGAGGAGATTCGAAAATCAATTTAATTTTTTTAGATAAAGTAGGTACTATATTTTTTAATGTCTGAAATTATTATTATTATTATTATTATTAAACGTCTTTATTGCACAAATACGTATATACAATCTAGCAAGAGAAAAGAGAGAAGAGAAGACAAATGTAAAGGTTCAGTCTAAAGACTGTTTTCCAACCTAACCTAAAATGACACTGGGTGAAATTTGTAGTACGCACCTATAGTGTTACAGAACCCTAATGGGGTTTGTCAAATGAGCCTTCGTTTTTTAATAATTTGAGTTTGAAGTATTGCACGGTAGGAGTATAAGTTCGAATACGTAAGCAATCTTATGAATCAGCGGTTGTAGCTGTGGCGGTATAGTGTTCGTCTACGATGCTACAGGTCCCCTCGGTTCGAATCCCCCTGGGGTAAAAGAATTTTCTATGAGAAAAAGACACACGGGCGTTATACTATACGACGATTCTGCACACATTCACGTCATCGCGTCCCTCACTGCCCGAAACGTTGCGGCGGAAATACACTCCTGCAATATTGTTAAGGCGGACATAGGAGTGAGTGAACCTACAACGTCTCTGCAATGATGCGGTGCAATGGAGTTGCAGGATCATTGCCACAATTTTGCCGTTTCGTTGCAGAATCATTGCCGGAACGTTGCAGGACTACATATTTGTAATGTTGCCGCAACCTTGCAAAAATACACACCTGCAATATTGCGAAGGCGGACATAGGACTGAACCTGCAACGTCTCTGCAATGTTATGTTGCAATATTGCCATCTTGCACCGCATCATTGCAGAGACGTTGCTGCAATGTTATGGTGCTGTGTGGGATGTGGCCCTCTAAATTCTGAATTAAATAAAATCAAAAATACCGCGCTAACACGCGAAGTAAATAAGTATTAAAACAATTAAATAAATAAGATTAACCCTCGGTTGTCACACTGGGTCAAATTGACCCAGCAATTTTTTAAGCAAAAATCTTTTTGTCGGAATTCTTATTGCTTCAAAAATTTTTTTAAGCATGATGACACTTTAAATGTCAACTTTCAACGATGGGCATATATTCTACAATGTTCAAACATCATCTCAGAATTTTTGAGACTTAATTTAACAAATAATTTTTAAATAACAACTGATTGAAAATTGGCAGGGTCAAATTGACCCAGTGTGACAACGACGTTCGAAAAAGTAGGTGTGACAACCGAGGGTTAAACGTGGGGTACATCCCACGAAAAAGGGCCTCGTTTTAAATACTAAATTTTGGCGTATTCGTTATTTTCTTTTCGTCACAGTTGGTGGGCCCATTTTTTTCTAGCTTTGCAACCCAACTTTTTTTTAATTTTCCATTTTTTCGGGGGCCCTGCAGCGGCTGCCTCTTTCGCCTCCAGGTTAAGACGGCACTGCTACGTATACAACCATTTAGATACAACCACCTACGGGACACTTAAATATTTTGTACACCACAAGTTTCATCGAACACATAAAGCAACCATAACTAGTATGCATCGTGTTTTCCTATAATACTATGCCAGAACGTCATGTTCGCAATTTTTGGAACAATTTAAACTTGAAATTACAAGATTTGAAAGTAAACATCGCTCGGAAATCTTAAAAATGGTCGAAGAAATTCTTCTTAGAGCTTCGAAACCCTTAAGACCCACCTCCCTAAAATATTAATAAATATTATAGTAATAACTATAAAAAATTAGCGCTCTTTTCTAAAAACTGTTCCATCCCAATTTATAAACATTTCCTATATAGTAACATAGAACATTAAAAGGGTTGTAATTTTTAACGTTTTTCTAAAATTGAATGTGTCGTTAAGGGAGTTTTCTACTTTGGGAGCGAACATTTTAGGGGTTTTTAATAATTTGTTTCCTAGAGAGAAGAGATATATTGTTTGTTACACAAACGTAGGTATATATGTTATTATAATACATTTATTGAACTTTTCAAAAACAGTTTTTGTTTGTAAATATTCGTGCCAGAAATCGTTCAATGTTGCGTCAATTTTGAGCGTTCGTTCCTTGTGCCACCCCCTTTTTCTGCCATCCTACCGGAAGAACGGATAGTCAGAAATAACAAAGTAAAATTTATTTAGAATCTACATAAGTGTAGTTTGCGTCTGAAACACGGATATTGAATTTGGACCATAATTTTCAAAATGACGGCGATTCAAACAAAGTAATTCGAATTTTACCAAATTTTTCCCATTCAACCCCAGAAAAAAAATAGAAAATGACAACGGAGATGAATAGTCATAGTTCAGACAAAAACTATAAGCTCGTTAACCATATGTTCCAAGTTTCAAGACAATTACGTCATAAATTACTTCGTTAAGATAACTAATAAGAACAAACTTATTCATATTTCAATCTCATTTTCTCCTTTACACTTGGCATAGTCAATTATTTTTTTCAAAAAATGGACGTATACCACTTTCAAAAAAAAACATACCTGCCATAACATTTTACAGTTCAACCTTTTATGATTAATTTATGAGGATATTGTACACCATTGACTGTGTGATTATAAATATAAAAAGAGGATATCTATATCTGACTAAAACCAGGGAACCGAACCCTTACCCGTACCCGGTTCGGTACGCCGCACAGTGTGGCAAAGTGACAAATTTTGTGTCAAAATCAACGAACTTTTGATAGAAATGAGATAGAGCGATGATTTTTTTTTTTTGTTAAAGCTGAAACGTTGCAGAATAAGGGGAAATTGCCGAGATTATGGTACGAACGTTTTTTCACTGTGAAAATTTGTGTTAAACTTGAAATTTTTCAACAAAATTGTGACCCAAATAGCACAAAGACATCTTATGGACGTCCGAAGGACGTCCGTTCCGGACGTACTGTACGTTCGGGGAATGTCCCGAGAAAGTCCATATATCCTCTGTACGTTCTCGTTAAGTTCTTTAAATGTCGTAGGAAGGTCCTATTTACAAAGTGGAACGTCCTGAGGACGTGCTGTGTCAACATTCTCAGAACGTTTTCCGAACGTCCGAAAGTAAAGATAAATACGTCCAAAAGGCGTCTTAAAGACGTTTTGCAGATGGTTTAAAAGCGCCTTAAAGACGTCTTCATCAAGTCTGGGTTAGGACATTAAGAAAAAAAATTTGGCGGTGACGGGAATCGAACCCAGGACTCCCAGATTACGAAGCAACTGCTTTTCGCAACTACTCAAGACACTTCCTTGCAAATAATTCAAATTTCTAGGTATATAATGAGTATTAATAATTTATAAAAAATGTGCATTGACGCGAAATATTCTACAGAATATCATCATTCGATCTCTAGACTCATTGCTTAAAATTTCACATTCGTCTCAAGACAGATGTTTTAACGACGACTTAAGACAGACGTCTTGAAGACGTTGTAAGCTATCTGGGAACATTTCAGCATTTCAGCATTTCAGCGTCTTCATTGCACAAAAAAATAGCGCAAAAGCGAGGTTCAGTCGTAAGACTGTTTTGCAACCGAACCTGAATCATCTGCAAAACCTACAAGACGGTTGTTCTTCGAACATCTGAAATTTAGGTCTTCTAAAGATTCACAAGACTTACGAGACGAATGTTCTCGGAACATTCGAAATGTAGTCGTGCAAAACAATCACGTGACTTACAAGATTGTTTGATGTTTCTAGAACAACCGAAATTTAAGTCCTAAGTACGTCCGTAGGACTTAAGAAACGGACGTTCCTGGGACAACCGCAATTTAAATCCTAAGAACGTCCGTAGGACTTAAGAAACGGACGTTCCTAGAAGATCCGAAATTTAAATCCTAAGAACGTCCGTAGGACTTAAGAAACGGACGTTCCTGGAACATCCGAAATTTAAGTCCTAAGAACGTCCGTAGGACTTAAGAAACGGACGTTCCTGGATCATCCGAAATTTAAGTCCTAAGAACGTCCGTAGGACTTAAGAAATGGACGTAGGACGTTAGGATATAAACTGGACATGAAAAGGACGTCCTTGGGATGTGCGGTGCTATCTGGGGATTAATCCAATACCATGCACGGTAGGATTTTTTTCTTGACATGTTGGACCTCATTTCCTGTAGATTTTGTCACGCTGATTTCAAATCCGTTCGCAAAATTTGTCTACTACTTCAGGATTTTGAAAAAAATCGATTTATGTGTAAGACTAATGAAATCATATTTTTTTCGTTGAAATGATTTGATAACCCACTGGTTTGAAGGTATATTGTATTCCCATATATGGAACACAATCAAAATAAGAATAATGAGGTATTTGAATGTTTTTAGTTACTTACAAAACACTTCACATCTCGTGATCACTTGACGTATCGCTGTCCTGGTCACTGGCACTCTCTGTAGGCTGTGTGTGGCTGCAATGTAATTTAAATTAGATATTTATTTTCCATAATTATATTTTCATTTACATTATATTCATTTATATTAATGTCTTTTTTTTTTTGTTGTTGATGAGAAGTAAGTTAAAAAGATTAAATACTTACCTTACTTCATGTGTAAATGAAAATATAATTATGGAAAATAGATATCTAATTTAAATTACATTGCAGCCACACACAGCCTACAGAGAGTGCCAGTGACCAGGACAGCGATACGTCAAGTGATCACGAGATGTGAAGTGTTTTGTAAGTAACTAAAAACATTCAAATACTTCATTATTCTTATTTTGATTGTGTTCCATATATGGGAATACAATATACCTTCAAACCAGTGGGTTATCAAATCATTTCAACGAAAAAAATATGATTTCATTAGTCTTTCACATAAATCGATTTTTTTCAAAATCCTGAGGTAGTAGACAAATTTTGCGAACGGATTTGAAATCAGCGTGACAAAATCTACAGGAAATAAGGTCCAACATGTCAAGAAAAAAATCCTACCGTGCATGGTATTGGATTAATCACAATTTTGTTGAAAAATTTCAAGTTTAACACAAATTTTCACAGTGAAAAAACGTTCGTACCACAATCTCGGCAATTTTCCCTTATTCTGCAATGTTTCAGCTTTAACAAAAAAAAAAAAATCATCGCTCTATCTCATTTCTATCAAAAGTTCTTTGATTTTGACACAAAATTTGTCACTTTGCCCCACTGTGCGCCGTATCGGCGACTAACCCGCCTAACCGGGTAACAGAATTCATCTGTAACCCGAGTAACCGGGTTAACCGGGTTAATGCGGTTACAGTAATACGGTGGAAATCATAGTTGAGGCAGTGAGAGCAACAATGGACTAACCCACATTTTTTTCAAAATGTTTTCCCGTTGATAATCATACCAAATTTCATGTAAATTGGACTATTATTAACGAAATTAGCTTCAGATTATGGAAATGAATTTTGCATGGAATTTCCTTCATTATTTTCCGAATTACGTCGTTCTTGGTGTCAGTTTCATCGGCGAAACATAAGGAATCATTTGGCGTCGTTTTCGCAAAGATCTGATGAGAAATGCGGAAGTCGAAGATTTCTCACTTCTTAATAGGCACTCCAACCCCTTCGAGGGTCGAAAGCCATAAAATTCGGTGAGGCACTGCGGGGGCTTGTCCTCGGTACGGGGTACCAGGCCGCATCCATTGTCAGGCGTAGCTTCAGAATCACCCTGTATTGCCTGTAGATTCACATATCACTGACTTGCCTTAAGTGACTGTCTTATTTCACGAGTAACCGGCTCGTAGCGGGTTAACCCGGTTACTTCGGTTTCTTCTAGAATTTAAGAACCGTTCCCTCGCGGTTAGTATGGGTTACAGAAACCTTCCTTGGTTAACCGGGTAAGGGTTAGGGTTACTAGTAGAGCTCTTACTACCCGACCCGCCGGGTACTCGAGTACCCGCCGGGTACCCGTGAGATACCCGACTACCCGGGTAAACAAAAATTACCCGGCTACCCGGGTAGACAAAAATTACCCGGGTATCCATGAGATACCCGAGTAAATTAGATGTGATGAGGTAGTTGAGAATTTCGATTTGACAGCCGATCGTCTTTCGACTTTCGATTAGAGCTATTCTTTTGGCCCGGGTATCCGGGTACCCGGGTACTCGGGTACCCGGTGAGACCCCGGGTAGACAAAAATTACCCGGCTACCCGGGTACCCGTAGAATACCCGACTACCCGGGTACCCGTGCGATACCCGGGTAAATGATCATCGATTTGACAGCCGATCGTCTTTCGACTTCCGATCATTTTCGGCTAACCTCAGTAATGAACGGAATAAACGTCAAGCAATTGAATGTGTGTGTGCACGTTAAGATTATGAATATTATGATAAAATGTTTAATTGCTTGAAGTTTATTCCGTTCATTACTGATGTTAGCCGAAAATGATCGAAAGTCGAAAGACGATCGGCTGTCAAATCGAAATTCTCAACTACCTCATCACATCTAATTTACTCGGGTATCTCATGGATACCCGGGTAATTTTTGTCTACCCGGGTAGCCGGGTAATTTTTGTTTACCCGGGTAGTCGGGTATCTCACGGGTACCCGGCGGGTCGGGTAGTAAGAGCTCTACTTTCGATCATTTTCGGCTAACATCAGTAATGAACGGAATAAACTTCAAGCAATTAAACATTTTATCATAATATTCATAATCTTAACGTGCACACACACATTCAATTGCTTGACGTTTATTCCGTTCATTACTGAGGTTAGCCGAAAATGATCGGAAGTCGAAAGACGATCGGCTGTCAAATCGATGATCATTTACCCGGGTATCGCACGGGTACCCGGGTAGTCGGGTATTCTACGGGTACCCGGGTAGCCGGGTAATTTTTGTCTACCCGGGGTCTCATGGGGTACCCGAGTACCCGGGTACCCGGATACCCGGGCCAAAAGAATAGCTCTAGGTACTAGGCGGTTCGGATCCCTGACTAAAACTATCATTAACTCATTTTTCCAAAAAAAAATGGACTTTTACCACTTTCAAAAACAACGGCTCATGTAGAAACATGTGCCACATCGGCTTTACGCAAAAGAAATGGTAGTACGTATTCACTGTAATAGGAACCAATCAATTTCTTGCAAGTTGCTAAAGTCAGGAAAACACCATATCCAAGAAAATAGTCTCCCCATGGACAGACTGGTAATAAACAAAAATAGATTACCATTAGCAAATAGAAATTCTGCGAGTTTGCCGCTAAAAGATACACCATAAAATCCAGAGATCTGAGTTGTAATGAGCTTGACCATGCACCATATTCTCCCAATATTTCACCCACCGACTATTATTTATTTAACACTTTTCAACCCTCCTTAAATGGAAATGCATCACAAAAAAGTTGCTATTTAACGCAGATAAAACTTTCTTACAGACCTAAGTAGTTTTATCGACAAACGAACCACAGAGCTAACTGATTTTGCACCTCTTTACAAGTGCCACGTTCGCCAATATCGGGTTTTCCTTTTAACTGGAAAAGCAGACCTCAGAATTAGTTACAAATTCTGGTTAAATAGAGTATCCGTGGAGGATGTCACAATTTACTGTGCTTGGAAACGAAGTGTAGTATAACATAGATTTGTTTTGGAGACTAATTAATTTTCCACGAACAATAAATTTCCCTCGATTGTACCGTGCTTTTCGCTTCGCTCTTCATCCACCACGTTGCCCATTCCAACAGTTAGGGGAGCTTTCCACCTTCCCTGTGTTACTAGGGCCGCATAACCGAGCGTAGAAGACACTTCGATAGAAACGTCTCAAGGACGGTGACTTGCGGTCGGTAAGCGTTGCGACGCCGTAGCAGGGTAGTATGGACGCGAGATACGCTAAATGCGACGGAAATATCGATTTGCCTTCTACGAGTTCCTCCCGAGTACGGCGAATATGTATTCCAAGCACGATTGGCGACGAGACTAATCGAATAATTCAATGTTTAAATATTTTATAGGCATTGGAATACTATGAATGATTTCGCATAATTGAGTAACATTTTACTCAAATAAGGAAGTATTGATATTTACGTAATGCGGATATTAGTGATGGATTTAAATAATACATCTTGTTGACAAGCGATTATCGAGTTACGTACGCAAATGAATGTTCTTTAATATTAGTAATTTTTTTTTTTAGAAATATGTTCAACGAGGACAATATTTGAAAAGTGGTTTTGTTCTGCACTAAGAGACAAAAAATGGAAGTTCTTCGTTCACTATCTAGATATTTTCGACTATTTTTGTTCGAATATTAATGACGTCAATAAATTTTTTAATAATTTAGAGTTATAGTTCCGACACTGCTGAAAATTCAGATTGAATTGTTCCAGTTAATACTTATAAACTGCTGGTGAAAATTAAAGGAACACTATAATTTCCCGAAAATTTTGGTCACTTTCAAATTGCTGTATCTCCGTGAAAAATGGTCGCGAAAAATATTTAAAAAAAGGATTTTAACGCTTGAAGTTTCTAGTTTTTGAATCATGGGACTTAATTTTTTTTTCATCCATTATGATACTGTTTTATCAAGATGAAGCGCAGGAAACAAAGTCTCAAAAATTGTTGCCTAGTTTGAGCGTATGCACGGGACAATTTTTTTTAGGTAAATCCAATAGAGGGCTCTAGTAGAGCAAACATTTATCTTTAATTTCGATTTTTTTGTCTTGCTGTATGATTTTTATTGAGCGAGTTATTCGCGATCAAAGCAAAAAAGGTACTTTTCATTTTGAACACCTATAACTTGCGAAATCCTGATCAATTCACCCAAGTGATGATGGCGAAAGTGGAAATATCAAATACTGGTAATAATATTAAATGAAGGAAATTAGATCTAATAGATACATGTGTCCGTTTAATCACCGTGCATGGCAGACCATTCGCCCTAATAGATGATGAGGCATTTCAGGAAATTATTAATGCCGTGCCTCAATTTAGTCAATCTCAGCCAAGGGAACTCATAAATTCGCATAAAGTACGCGATGCAGTTGCGCAGAGAAATCAATCCAATTGCAAACTGAAATTAAATACGAAGTGAAGGGAAACTGAAATTAAAAATGAAGTAAAGGGAAGCTGAAATTAAAAAAGAAGTGAAGTGAAACTGAAATTAAAAAAGAAGTGAAGGGAAACTGAAATTAAAAAATAAGTGGAACGAAACTGAAATTAAAAAAGAAGTGAAGGGAAACTGAAATTAAAAAAGAAGTGAGGGGAAACTGAAATTAAAAAATAAGTGAAATGGCACTGAAATTAAAAAAGGAGTGAAGGGAAACTGATATTAAAAAAGAAGTGAAGGGAAACTGAAATTGAAGAAGAAGTGAAGGGAAACTGAAATTAAAAAAGAAGTGAAGGGAAACTGAAATTAAAAAAGAAGTGAAGGGAAACTTAATATCTATAAAAGTTGATGCAGCCACATGCATGGGCAGGTGATTTTTTGGCATAAACATATAGCTCGTAAAGGACTACACTATACAAATTCGAACACTGGGAGTTATCGAACTTTTTAGAAGCCACACCGCCGAACATTTAAAACATCAGATTTTATCTGTATGTGAAAATTTAGTATTTCTGTGAACCAGATATATACGGCGACTGTTGACAGTGCTTCAAACATGATTAGCACTGTCAACAAATCCGATGGTGGTAATAATAATTCGGAAAAGATGCATAACATTACAGGATCAGCCCTGCTCGATATATTAATTGTTTACTATAAACAATGACAGTGAAAGAAGTATCTACAACGATGTAACTGAAAATGAATTTTTTGATAATTCCGATTTCAAAACAATTGCAGTTAGACGTGCAAGTCATACGCTGCGACCAGCAGTAAATGATCTACGAAAAGATGAAAGCATTTCTTCAATTCTGGATAGGGCCAGGAAGACGGTTAAACAATTACGAACAATAACAGTTATTAACAGTTATTTGTGGAACCTTTTCAATGCCTGTATACAATATGATCTCATTTATGCCCTAGTTCTGCTCATACAAAGAGTGACCCAAAAATGGGGCCTTTTTTAGCCACTCTTTGGTCCCACGATTTTGGAACTGAATTTTGTGCCAAATGATACCTTATGATGAGACATCAATCACAACCAATTTTCAAGTTGAAGTGACAATTAGTTTCTGAGATAGGTGAGGTCAAAGAAGTGAAAATTCGTTAACGCCTCAGCCCATAGGTACTCTTCGATCTACGAACTTCTATGTCAGTCCGATAATTTAAACCATTATTTCCAGGGGTTTTGCTGACTGCTAACAACGAATTAAACTTAGATTTTCAAAATTCACAAAAAAAATCAATATAAAAAAATATAAATGTCCGTGTGGTGGGTGCTTTTTTTAAATATATTGCCCACAATATTGAATCTGCTATTGTGAGTTTCGCTGACTGCTAACAACGAATTTGAACTCAGATTTTCAAAATTCACAAAAAAAATCAAAATAAAAAAATATAAATGTCCGTGTAGTGGGTGCTTTTTTTAAATATAGTGTCCACCATATTGAATCTGCCACTGTGAGTTTCGCTGACTGTTAACAACGAATTTGAACTCAGATTTTCAAAATTCACAAAAATATCAAAATCAAAAAATATAAATGTCCGTGTAGTGGGTGCTTTTTTTTAAATATATTGCCCACCATATTGAATCTGCCACTGTGAGTTTCGCTGACTGATAACAACGAATTTGAACTCAGATTTTCGAAATTCACAAAAAAAATCAAAATAAAAATATATAAATGTCCGTGTAGTGGGTGCTTTTTTAAATATATCGTCCACCATATTGAATCTGCCACTGTGAGTTTCGCTGACTGCTAACAATGAATTTGAACTTGGATTTTCAAAATTCACGAAAAAAATCAATATCAAAAAATAGAAATGTCCGTGTAGTGGGTGCTTTTTTTAAATATAGTGTCCACCATAATGAATCTGCCACTGTGAGTTTCGCTGACTGATAACAACGAATTTGAACTCATATTTTCAAAATTCACAAAAAAATCAAAATAAAAAAATATAAATGTCCGTGTAGTGGGTGCTTTTTTTAAATATAGTGTCCACCATATTGAATCTGCCACTGTGAGTTTCGCTGACTGCTAACAACGAATTTGAACTCAGATTTTCAAAATTCACAAAAAAAAAATATATAAATGTCTGTGTAATGGGTGCTTCTTTTAATATATCATCCACAATGTTGAATCGGGCATTGTGAATTTTGAAAATCTAAATTCAAATTCGTTGTTAGCAGTCAGCAAAACTCACAATGGCCGATTCAATATGGCGGACGATATATTAAAACAAGCACCGATTACACAGTCATTTATATTTTTTTATTTTGATTTTTTTTCTTGACTTTTGAAAATCTGAGTTCAAATTCGTTGTTAGCAGTCAGCGAAACTCACAATGGCCGATTCAATATGGCGGACGATATATTAAAACAAGCACCCATTACACAGTCATTTATATTTTATTATTTTGATTTTTTTGTGAATTTTGAAAATCTGAGTTCAGATTCGTTGTTATCAGTCAGCGAAACTCACAGTGGCAGATTCAATATGGTGGACGATATATTAAAACAAGCACCCATTACACAGTCATTTATATTTTATTATTTTGATTTTTTTGTGAATTTTGAAAATCTGAGTTCAAATTCGTTGTTATCAGTCAGCGAAACTCACAGTGGCAGATTCAATATGGTGGACGCTATATTTAAAAAAAGCACCCACTACACGGACATTTATATTTGTTTATTTTGATTTTTTTCTTGAATTTTGAAAATCTGAGTTCAAATTCGTTGTTAGCAGTCAGCGAAACTCACAATGGCAGATTCAATATGGTGGACAATATATTTAAAAAAAGCACCCACTCCACGGACAGTTATATTTTTTGATTTTGATTTTTTCTTGAATTTTGAAAATCTAAGTTCAAATTCATTGTTAGCAGTCAGCAAACCCCCTGGAAATAATTGTTTAAATTACTTATCGGACTGACATAAAAGTCCGTATGCGTATGGGCTGACTCGTTAACGAATTTTCACTTCTTTCACCTGCCATATCTCAGAAACTAATTGTCACCTCAACTTGAAAATTTCGTGCGATTGATGTCTCATCATAAGTTACCATTTCGCATAAAATTCAGTTCCAAAATCGTGGGACCAAAAAGAGGCTATTTCTTGGGTCACTCTTTGGAATGCTTAATTTGCCTCGTATTTTTCTAGGTCTCTTAAGCGCGTTTTCTCTTTCACCACCTGTGTGCATCGCGCACTTTAACCAGCCATGTCTGCCTACACATGTACATACATTAGCATCTTGTGTTAGACCAAGCTGAAAAGCATTAATGCGCGCAGCTCGACCTCGAGAAGTTTCGCGTTCCGCGAGCGAGCAACAAAAGGGAGACTCGCGCATTGCAGCATGGTAACCGGAAATTGGTTCGGTCGGAAGTTGACTCCCGCGAGTGACACAGCTGAAGCCGAGCTCGATGGCGTGTAATGCGTTTGATCGTCGCCCGGCGTGCCCGATAATAGCGTGCGACACCGTAATGCGCTCATTTCGCGGACATTCTGCACGGTATCGCCATTCATCTCGCATCCTGTATTCGCCGGTAAAAATGATTGCCCGTGAAATCGGGTCAACAGGCAATTACCCGTGCGCGATAATGAAATTGGTCTAGCCGCGCGCGATAGCGTTCGAGTTTCAGCCTAACATTCCGCAAATGTTGCAGAATTGTATTGGATATTTTTGAAAGGAATTTCCAACGGGATACACGGAATAGGAATATAGTTTTGACCAAGCGTACAGGCTGGTAGGAATAACATATTTTTATAATCGAGGGTTGATTAGATTGAGGTGAAGCAGAAATTGCGTGGGAGTGGCAGATTAATGGCAGAAATGTTTTTAAACATATTTGGCAGATGAAATACAAGGCATGCATGTGTAGAGTAATTTTTTTTGCAATGGAAGAGAGACTTGGAAGATTTAATGTGAATTAGGGTGATTATGGGAGAGATGCCACACTGGGAGAGACGCCGCACTTTCGGCATTTCAGGGTGATCGGTAATAAAATACAACACTGTTGATTTTATTTGTTGTAGGCTGTTAGTTTAGGTTAGATTGATAAGCGAGAACGTGTTTCCCTTATTACTTTTAAAGATTCTGATATTTCTCGGGGTAAGCCTAAGGCAATTTGTGTCAATAGTTATACGTCGAGGATATTTTTGCTATCGTAGTAGTTAAAAATTGATAGTTTTTCGTGATACGACTTTGTGAATGCGTTAAAGGAACTCTGTGGAATATTTCTCGGCCAGAATACGTCACATTCGACGTAGCACTTGGAAATACGAAAGTGCGGGATTGATAGCGTACTGTATCGGAAGGTATCTAAGTCGACTAAATGATGTTTTTAATGTTAGAAATACAAAAAGTGTTTCAAAATAGATACCGCGATATCTCAAGGCAAATTAGTTATTTTTTAATGACAAATCTGGTAATCCAAACATATTTGTGGGCTTTGTACGCTTTTTTCACATTTTATTTTTATTTTATGTGTATTGAATGTGGAAGGAAGAAGATTAAATTTCGAAAGGCAGAAATAATATATGTACCTATTTATTTTTCCAAATTTATTGTATTTTATAACTGTATTAATTAAAAAGATGTTTCATTTTACTTTGCTATTACTATTTTTTTTTAAAGAAAATTTTAAAATTGACAAGTTTAAATGGAAAATTACACGTTTTTCGAAATGCAGCACCACTCTCGCATGTGCGGCATTTCTCCTAAAAAAAGCATGTTTTTAGTAGTTTCAATTTTCTAAGGGTGACAAATATTAAAATTTTGATTTTCTTTAATGCTAAGGTTTATACAAAAACCGGTTTTCGAATTCCACTATTCCCAAAAAACCGGTTAAACCGGTTTTCGAAATTTCACAAAAAACATAATTAAAATAGAAAATAAATATCTGTACTTATGTTAACAATTTTCAGTTTTTTAAATATATATGGAATTACAAAAATATAACAAAATAAAATATACTCTACCCATACTACCATACAAAACCAAATAAACAAAAAAATTTAAAATATCTGGAATCCGTACAAATCCCTACAATTTTTGAGTTCATTTATTTATGGATCTACAAAAATATAACACAATAAAATACACTGCACTCAACACCAAATGAAAAAAAACAAATATAACTAAAATCCGTACAAAATATAAATTATAAATCTTTATATCATTTAGTATTTTTCTTCCGAGAATATGAACTCATGAAGATTAGTTTTACAGTAAACTGTTATCTATTACAATATGCTGATCTCATTGTTGTTTTTAATTAAATAATTAATTCATTTTTACATATTAATTCTAGTATATAAACCCGGTGTTTTAAATTTAAAAACCGGTTTTCGAATTTTACAAATTTATAAAAAAAAACCGGTTTTAAAACCCGGTTTTTAAAAACTGACAAACCCTAGTAGTAGCACAATATGTTCAATTAATAATATGTATAATTGGAAAAAAAATTCAAATTTTGCGTAAGGTGCGGCAACTCTCCCATAATTACCCTATTTTTATAATAGTCAACATAATTTATGTAAGGAAAAATGAGTGACTATATCTTATTCGGTGTTATTGGATATGAAATGCATGTTAGTGGATACTTGACTTTTGATAAATTCAATTTTATAGCATTGCCTATTTTTAATACATCATGGTAGGACAATAAAACTATGGTATCCCATATAATTTACCACTCTATTAATTGTTCATTAATCGCCATATATTGTAAGACTGTTTCTCAATGTAAACACTTTTTTTACGAATAGACTGTATTAATGCCATTCTTAATCTCAGAACTAATTACGCTGCTGTGAATACGAATGCTTTTCAAGGACTTCAACACTAAACCATTCTTCATAAGGACTGAAAAATACAGAAGAGTATACACGCATATACAACACATACGTCAATATTACATAAACCAAATCATTCCGTTTATTACGGTTGAAAATGTAAACGATATATTATTTTATAATAAATGTGTTTAAAAGCATAGTAAATGGAAAATATAATTGTGGTAACTGAAATATTATTCGACTAAAAAAAGATATGTTAAACACACCAAAAATAAACTACTTAGAACGTTTACTGTTAACGGCTTTCGTCTATTATTTTATGTAAGTACTTTGTAATCCCAAACTCTCCGATTCCTTTTATCAATTCCCCCGTATGTTACACAGTGTCACAAATTCTTCGAAACTCCAAGCACAAATTCCTATTTAGTGAGAGCTCCTTTCCTACATGAGAATTTATAGAAATGTTTCAACAATCGAGAGTTAACCCTTCGTTGACACACCCCTGTTTTCGATCAACTTTGACATACCTGGGTGGCCCGCACCCAGAGCAATTTTTGAACCATTCCCATTCTCATCTAAAGAATCCAATCGTTATGAAAAAAATCATGAGTCATTTTCGAGGTCTCTAAAATGTATTCCAATAGTTTATATATTGAAGTTTTATCACAGATTCGGTGGAAAAAAATCTAGATTTCCATACGTCGAGGAAAAGCAAAGAGAATCTTCCAAAAATTGTAACTCTCTCAAATTCCAATATTAGAAGCTAAAAATTTACAGAGTTGTTGCTCGGATATAATATTTCCAGAGAAAAAATAGTTTTTAAGTCGACTTTGGAGAACAGGTATTTATTTTGCATACAGAAGGTGAAAATCCGCTTATGGGTGGCTCGCACCCAGAGTGTCAACGAAGGGTTAAATATTGCCATACATCAGACATTTAGCGAAATTCTCTCAATTGAATTAGGAACAGTACACGTCAAACGGCGCTTCGTAAATCCATCAGATGATATCATAAGCGCGTAATTTAACCCCCCTATAATCTAGCGGTGAGCATGTTTGATTGAATTGACTTTTAATTAGCAAGGGACTATTAAAATTTAATAACACCAAACGCCAATAAATCCATCAGCCGCTTTTATAACTACGCTATCGACAGCACACGTGATGCAGTTATAAACGTCATCGATCCGGCCAAAAGGCCTTCGGTAAAAAGTGGAACCTGTTCTTAAATTACGGCCGCGATCGTGTCGCATTTAGCTAATTTTTTTTCCTCGTAAGCTTTCGCGAAGACCCCCGAGGGAACAAGTAGGTGTACGTGCCGCGAATGGAAACAGGTGTCCTCCAATAAAAAATGGAGGAAAACGCGCCGCCGTAAAAAGCTGCCGGGCGCGGCCTGAGCTTGCGGCGTGCCCCGGGCTGGCGTTGATGCGCCCGCATTTTCAGCGCGGGGCTAATTGCTGGTTATATAAATCATTTTAACGCCCATTACTTCCTCACTTACACATTAAATGGATAGTCGCCGAACGCGGCAGTACAAGTTGGTTACTTTATATTCAGCAAAAGTGCGACCGATTTGCGGCGAGCGTTTTAGCTCGGCGATAGCGAGGCATCTGCGAGCGTCCTTGGCTTTAATGGGGCTGAACACACTCGCGGCACAGCTAAGAGGAAACGCGTCCCGGCGCGCACTCAGCGTGTCCAATGTCGCGAGGATTCGCGCGGCGCGGATAACGCTGTACCAAGTTCAAATGGAAGTAGGTAAATGCAGGTTGGAAAGAAGTGGGTGAGAATTTAGGGGCTGATAGAACTCCTCGCGAGGGATAAAAAATGCTTAAGGGGACTAGGCAGTCGTTTTTCGTGAGAAAGAGAATCTGTGCTTTATTTATTTGTAAGAAAATGAAAGCACATCCTAATGTATCATTTTTCCCAATGTTTATTACTATCATACAGATTGAAAAAAAAATTGGTAAGAAAGACATATGTGCTTTAAAAATGGCGCTGCAGACGGGTAAACATTTTGACGTTTTTCCGTCGTTTTCCCTTAATATCAGTCTTAAAATCTGACGTAATCCGATTTCAAAGGTGAGATTCTTGTTTGTTGGATTCATAGTTTCCGCCCAAACCTATAAAAACAATAATTAAATCAAAATTATGCGATTGGTGGCTGAAAAACGGCGATTTTTCCGAGAAATATTCGTTCTTGTTTGTGCGCTACCAAAATCCGGTGACTTTTTAATTTTTTTATGAAAATCTCGAATTTTCACGGACCATATCAGAGGTTTGGGGCGAAATGGCACATGTTTTGCACATCCTGTATTTTTTTTCAAGTCGATCTGAACCTCCATTCGTTCGCAATCAGGAAAAAACCAAGAGAAAAAAAGATTCGAGAAAATCGCATTTAAAGTTTCTGGGCAAAGGCGACGCTATAAGTTACCGCTTGATCTCTTTAGCTGCCAAATCAACAATTTTGCGAATTTTAATATAATCCAAACGGCATTTTATTCACAAAAGATAGTACTTTCGGAAAATGCAATAAACAAAAATCGAATTTTCGACTGCCTAGTCCCCTTAAGGCAGGATACCACCTTTGACTGCGATTTTGGAGGCGTTTTTCATGATTTTTTTTTGCATACAAAGAATGCGCAGAAACAAAATCGGTTTCAGTCATTCATTAATGTAACTTTAATCTGTAATTACACATTTTTTGAAACTGAAAAAGTGAAAAATAATCTCTCGTAGGTGGCGCCAAAATACACTCCTTTGGAGGAACATCGTTAGACGGCGTGTCAGATTCCGCTCTGTACGTGGCTGTTAGAAAAGAAACCAAAGAATGTTCCTATTGGCAACAATATTTTTTAATGCTGTACGTAGGGATTTTACGAAATTTCGATTTTTAAGAAAATGGCGGCCATTTTAACGAAAAGGTCAATTTTTTAGGGTAAAGAAGTTTAAAAAAATTTATAAAATTGCGCACCAAAAGAAAAATAACAACGCTACAGCAAAAGTCCTACGTACATCGTTAGATTACACCAATCGGAAGAATTGTGCAAAGTTTCAAGTCAATCCGATGAAAATTGTAGGAGTAATCTGACACGCTGATTTGGAAAACATCGTTTCGAGAAAAACGCGTTTAAAGTTTTATATAGATTTATATATCTGCTCCAATCCGGTTTTTACACAAGAAAAAGGTTCCGGCCACCTTTCTAATGAATGAATTTCGATTCTATACACTTGAAAGTGTACTTTGAGAACAAAAAAAATTTCCATTTTTTTTAAGTGCAAAGGTGGTATCCTGCCTTAAGGCCTTACATACGTCTAGCAGCGCCAAAAATGCGCTAAAAGAAATTTTTTTTTTAGTAGGGATAACAATAGAAATTAATAAAAATAAATAGTACACATTGTTTATTGGTATTTAAACTTTATAAAAAAATTTATTTCACTTTATTTTTACAAAAATTACTATATAAAAAAAATTTTTCTCGAAACTACTTTTTCCGCCACGGTCTGCATGATAACTCATACAGTTTTTAATATTTTTTGATGCGATTTTTTTTAAAATATTCAAAATCGTTTTCTCTATAGTGTGTCGAGCCGGATTTTTTATATTTTGATTTAAAAATTTTATAAAAATAATTAAAGTGGAAAATTTATGACGTAAAACGCATACTTTTTTTTAAACTGCCATAAATTGCTAAATTTTTCGAAATTCAAAATTCCGGCTCGACACACTATAACTACAACTTTATTTTACAAGAATTTTTTTAAATTTTGCAGATCGATCAACATTTATTGAAGATATGATGCCGACCGTGGAGCAACTTTTTTTTCTTAGTGTTGTGAATCACGTGATTTTTTATATAGTAATTTTTGTAAAAATAAAGTGAAATAAATTTTTTTATAAAGTTTAAATACCAATAAACAATGTGTACTATTTATTTTTATTAATTTCTATTGTTATCCCTACTAAAAAAAATTTCTTTTAGCGCATTTTTGGCGCTGCTAGACGTATGTAAGGCCTTAAGGAGTTACGCTACTTTGGACGAAGCAAAGGTATAGTGATTTGCCTGATTTTTTTTTAGGAAGATAGTGAAATAAATGGAAAATTCAATATGGAGCCTGTTATTGTACAACTCTCGACGGAAACAGTCGTGTTTTTATTTCGTACAAAATAGCGGCGGTAGAGTCGTGATACGCATCATCTTGCCGGGTGACTAGGGTCTGTCGATTTTTACAAACCGGGTTTACTAACCGTTTTTTTTTTTTTTTTTTAATAAATTTGTAAAATTCGAAAACCGGTTTTTAATATTAAAAGAGAACGGTTTTATATACTAGACTTGATATGTATAATTGAATTAAGTATTTAATTAAAATCGTTAACATTTTGACTTGAAATCGCCTCGGACACAAGCATATTGTAGTAGGTAGGGTCACATGTCCAGCGAATGAACACTTAAGGGGTTAGCTCCCCCCAGGAGGTAGAAAATGTATCGATTCTTTGGGAATTTATCTCAGAAAGTACATGCATATTTTTATGCAATGGTTTTTATATTCAAATGAGAGACACTTTAACAGATTATTATATTATGTTTTGGTATAAAAATATTTATTTATTGCACAATTACAACTGGTTTCCCAGAAGCTGTTTTTAGAAACACGCTTTGCGGTGACCAACATTATGCGGAACTGGGCTATCTGAAATAAAAAAACGAAGAAGATTTAGTTAGTACAATAGTTTACCTAGTCTTTAATCGTTCCGTTTTATAGAATATTTATCTGGGACAAAATGGCATATGTTTTAAGGGAAATGATCGATTTTCGTAGAAAAAAACACTGATTTTTCATCAAAAACATCTGCCATTTTGTCCCAGATTAATATTTTATAAAACGGAACGATTGAAGACTAGATAAACTATTGTACTAACTAAATCTTCTTCGTTTTTTTTATTTCAAATAGCCCAGTTCCGAATAATGTTGGTCACCGCAAAACGTGTTTCTAAAAACAGCTTCCGGGAAACCAGTTGTAATTGTGCAATAAATAAATATTTTTATTCCAAAACATAATATAATAATCTGTTAAAGTGTCTCTCATTTGAATATAAAAACCATTGCATAAATATATGCATGTACTTTCTGAAATAAATTCCCAAAGAATCGATACATTATCTACCTCCTGAGGGGAGCTAACCCGTTAAGCTGCATTAGTATTCAAAAGTCGTTATTTAATCCCCTGAATGTTATTTCTGTAAGCGAGCTGTTTTATTACTAAAGTCAGACATCCCGGAACACAATTCTAGCAATCTTTGATAGTTATAACTTTCATTAAAAGTCAAACCGGGTTTATATACTAGAATCAATATGTAAAAATGAATTATTTAATTAAAAACAACAATGACATCAGCATATTGTAGTAGATAACAGTTTACTGTAAAACTAATCTTCATGAGTTCATATTTTCAGAGGAAAAATACTAAATGAAATAAAGATTTATAATTTATATTTTGTACGGATTTTAGTTATAATAGTTTTTTTTTTTTCATTTGGTTTTGTATGCAGTGTATTTCAGTGTGTTATATTTGTGTAGATCCATAAATGTTAAATGAACTCAAAAATTGTAGGGATTTGTAGGGATTTTAGTTATTTTAATTTCTTTTTATTTATTTGGTTTTGTATGGATAGAGTATATTTTATTTTGTTATAATTTGTGAAAATTTTTAAAATAAGTACTGATATTTATTTTCTATTTTAATTGCATTATTTTGTGAAAATTCGGAAACCGGTTTAACCGGGTTTCTGGGAATAGTGAAATTCGAAAACCGGTTTTTTCAAAATTCGGTTTTTGTATAAACCCTACGAGTGACGTTTTCCACGGTGTTTAACCTCACGGCTATACCGTTTAACCTACGTAAATATTTTTCTACAAAAATGTTACCAAATGTTCTTTAAATGTTGCTCTTTTAAGTGCAAAAAGTTCTGTAAAAATATATGCTTCCGCTTTTTAAAAAAAATCACAAACATTCGCCTCTTTTCGGCCTCCTGGGTAGCGTCTTTTGTAATATTTTTTAACCTAATTTTCAATATAAGTAACTTAAAAAAAACTGTGTTTCATCGCACACACGAAACCTAGTTAAATGAATTATATAAACCTTTAAAAGAAGTTTAACAGTTGAAAAAATGCAATGTAAAAAATATTATGTAAGGATGGGGAGGGGGAATAAAAAAAAAACTTACAAAATCTTATATTGGGGGGGGGGGGGGGTAGGAAATCGCCAAAATTACCCTTACGTAATTTAAGGACGGCCCCTAATCGCAGAATTTCGAACCTTAACCCTTCATTGACACTCTGGGTGTGAGCCACCCATAAACTGATTTTGACGCTCTGTACCTTCTATATGCAAAATAAATACCTTTTCTCCAAAGCCGACTTACAAACTATTTTTTTTCTCAAAATATTATATCTCAACAACATCTCTGTAGTTGTTTAGCTTCTAATATTGAAATTTGTAAAAGGTACAATTTTTTGAAATTTATTTTCGTATTTTTTCGACATATGGAAATTTAGATTTTTTTGCAAAAACTGTAATAAAATATCAATAAAAAAAAAACTATTGGAATACATTCTAGAGGCCTTGAAAAAGACCCATGATTTTTTTCATAACGATAGGATTCTTTAGATGAGAATGGCAATCGTTCAAAAATTGTTCTGGGTGTGAGCCACCCAGGTATGTCAAAGTGGATCCAAAAAGGAAGTGTGTCAAGGAAGAGTTAATACAGATTGATTTTTAGAAACTTTAGAATATTATTCTACCACCAGCATCTTCACATCCCCCCAACTTTGACTGTATTTGTGCATGTAACTTTTATAGACAACGTGGAAATTAACGTAACAAGTAATATTTGTAGCGACCTGCATAACTGCAACTTATATGTACATGCATATAAATGAAATTAAAATATGCATTACTCACCTCCTTCAACAGCACATACTCAGCATACAAACACTCCTGTAACAAAGGTAAATAAATAATTAGTTGTAAAACTGTGACAGAGTCAGAAGCATGATTTATTAATGAGAATTTCGAATTTTCAACTTAAATATCAAGTAATTGGAGAACCACCGTTTTTTTTTGGAGGAAAAATTATTTTTCATTTAGAAAGTAATCTTGTAAAATGAAATATTTCCAAATTATTCATACTCTGCGGATACATTATTAATTTATATAAATGATTATGTAAAGTATTTGGTTATTAAGAGCATTCAAGTAATTTAGTATAAAAGCGAATAAAAAATAAAACAGGCAAAGTAACATATATGTATATACAGATGCTTATGTATCGAATTTTTGTTTACACTTAAATAAATTACATCCTCCTTCGTTACATTCCGCTCAAAGTGGGCTGAATGGGGTATTATGTGCAACACAAAAAACTAATTAAACACTCGCAGATAAAAGCCTCCAGCAAAGGTTTCCTGGCCATCGATACCGCGAAACGTTTATGAGCTCGTATTAAAGATAACTGTACACACATGTTGCGAAGCAGTCGACGTTTCGATAATTATATTTTGCCCTAAATCTTTCTGTTATCGATTCCAAATTAAGGACTCTGACATCACCATGGGCTTTTTAAAATAAGTTGCAAATTACCATCGTTCCCCTCAAGTACGACCATAAATTTTTAATTATGCACACACTCCGACATTTATACTGTAATTTTATAAAAGTTTATCGAACATATAATTTCACTTAGATGTAAAGGCGAGGTGCGTAATGTTATCGCCTTAAAAATCACCGTTACTTCTGACTACATAAAAACTGTATGAAAAAAAGTTGCAGAGAGGTGAATATTATGACTAGGTATTTGTTTCAAGAACATATTTTTCGAGGTTTGGAATTGGAAGCTACCGACATATTTAATTGTGTACAATGATCTTGAATACGAAAAGTTAGGTCCTTGAAATAATATTAGATGCTAACATTTCTTAAATCAGAGCAACCATATTATTACCTTCCATATTATTTAACTAGTCTTTAAGCCTGTCTCCGACAGGCATTACTACCCTGTACAAGAAGACGCCTAAGGTAAGCACCATATCAGGTATATTGGCCTAAACAAAACCTGGAGCTAGGCTCATTTGAAATAATAAATTACTCTGGCTAAATTATCAGAGGATTTTCCAGGTTTTGGATTTTTTACGGCATCTTCGGGTACCGAGGAAACTTCACGCCGAGTCTGAACCCTGTAGGTCATCGGGAAGTACGAAAAAAAGACTCCGGAAAGATTTTGCTAACAAACGAACATCCACCTTAAGCGTCTTATTATATAAAAAAAATGGAAGGATTGATATAGGATTTTCCAGGTTTTGGATTTTTTACGGCATCTTTGGGTGCCGAGGAAACTTCACGCCAAGTCTGAACCCTGTAGGTCATCGGGAAGTACGAAAAAAAGACTCCGGAAAGATTTTGCTAACAAACGAGCATCCACCTTAAGGGGACCTTCCGGTCTAAAAGTCGATTTTTTTTTTATTTCATTTTTCGAATGTTCAACCTTTTAGGAATACGTGTTTAAAAGGATTTGTTGAAATTCGTAAAATTCCCGAAGTTATAGGCATTTGAGTAGCGGCAAATGCATGGGCAACAACCAGTCACGTAAAACTTTAAACGCGTTTTTCTCGAAACAGTGTTCTCAAAACGGTGGGACCTGTATCTCCAAAAGTTATTATCGGATTCGACTGAAACTTTTTTTATTTTGAAGGATATACTTCTGGCTAGGGGGGGGACTAGAAAAATTACAAAAAATTGAAAATTTATAATTTTCAAAGGCGTTGAAAGGACGAAAAGTACAGGGAAAAGTGATTTCACACTTCAAGTGTCGTTATTTTCTAAAAAAAATGTCATTTTTTTAATTTTTTTCTAGTTCCCCCCCTAGCCAGAAGTATAGTCTTCAAAATAAAATAAGTTTCAGTCGAATCGGATAATAACTTTTGGAGATACAGGTCCCACCGATTTGGATCAATTTTTTGACGCCTTGACTTTAACGACTCCCCAGGGCCGTCTGCAATGATTAATTATAAAACAAAAAATATATTTCTAGAACTTAAGACATCCTTAATACAATGCAAGAAGTCCCATTAAATTATATATAGTAGTTTTCCTTTAATTAATTCCTAAAAATCACCTATTTTTTTGGGCTCTAGACCGGAAGGTCCCCTTAAGCGTCTTATTATATAGGATGGCACAAATATTTGTATCAGAAACACTGAAAATTACTGTGTATATTTGGCAAATCTGGAAGGTAAGCAATCACATCACATGCTAAGTAGCTCCTTGACGTGTGTAGAAAAGTATTATCTTGATCAAAATAATTCTTCCTCTATTCAATAGTAGAAATATTTTCTGAGTAAACGCTGCCTCGAAATCCTCTTTATTTTATTCGTTGCTACCCTACTGACAAGGGAAGATCCCGAACCCGAAATTAATAAAAATCTGAAACTTTGTGAACATGTAGGGGAGTTCCTCCTGATTTGTAATAAAACGCATTTTTTGTTTGCTGCCCAAATTCACTCTGGGGGGGTTAAATTAACCCCTGAAAATTCGGATACTTCCGATTTTATTTTGTAACTCGCAATCTGTAAGAGATAGAAAAAAAGTTTCAGGACAAAAGTTACTCCTTTTAATTAGACTATCATTTGGTAATTTACAGTTATTACAGTTCGCGAGTCATAAAACAAAATTAGGAAATAGCCGGAATTTAAGGGGTCAAATTCACACCCTTAGAATCCCTTAGGGGAGACCGGGGCAAAGTGAGACGAAAAAAGTTTGAAGTCGAATAGAATTTTTCCCTTACAATAAAAATGTGTGGAAATAGATTTATAATATAATTTGAACATTACTATTGATAAATGACGAATAGCAATACTTAAAATAAACTTAAAGTATATTAAAATTCAACTTGAAAAGAAAAAGCCAAAACACACCACTTTACCCCATATATGGGGTAAAGTGAGTTACTATCCGGGGTAAAGTGAACTGTAAAAAAAGAAGAACTTTAATTAAGTATACAGCTAATAATTATTAACCCCTTGCGCTGGAATGACGTGTGTAGCACGGCAGCTTCTGTCTTTTTTGCACCGTGGTTGGCAAAAACTATGGAAATTTTTTTGAGGTTAGTTTCTGTTCCACCACGCCGCGTGGCTTTCTAGCCAGCTGACAGGTTAGGCTATTGCGCACATCACTTGCGCACCTGTTCTTTGCAGCCATTTGCAGCTCAGTTTACCCCGGTCACTTTACCCCGAATATGTACTCAATGGAAAATTAATTATTTAATAATGTTAGGATTAATGTTTTCTCAAACGCGTGTACATGTATGTTTATAAGGTTGTTATAAACACGCAGAAAAAATTGGAGTTAAAATAACACATTTAAGACTCATTTATCCAAAAAGCTAAATTGAAAAGAAAACCAATCGGAAGTCTCTAAAACTCCATTTTTAATTTTTTAAACGAATTTCCATTTTTCGATATCTGAATGTGCATAATTATCATTGTGGTATTACACATATTTATTACGTCACCAAAATTTGTAAATATATTCTATTGTTAAAGAATAAATTAAGAAAGCTCATTTTACCCCGAGGTTCATTTTGCCCCGATCTCCCCTACATATTACCCACGTCTCAGATTTTTTTGAATCGGGATCTTTCTTCGTGAGATTTATACTGGCATCATATGCGCTAAATGCACTTTATACTTCCTTTACACCCAAAATATATTGAACAACCATTAATTAACCCTCGTCAGGCGGCATAGGTGCAATTGTAACTTTTGCGTTTTTAAATTGCGATAACTTTTTTTCCAGAAGCCGTGGAGGGCTGAAGTTTTGTGACATCTCTCAATTTTTAGTCTAGATTATATAGACCAAATTTCAGAAAAATATCTCTACCCCCTTCCGAGATAGGGGGTCGAGTCGAGCATTGCATCCATAACAGCGACATAGGCACAATTGCGCCCTCATATATTATGTATGAAGATAATGGAAGAAAAAAGAATACGAGTTTCTTTTAACGATAATGTTATTTTATCATAAAGAAAAGTAAAAAATAGATAATTTACATTATAAAAGAAAAATTGGGAAATTTTTTTTATTGATTTTCATTGGGACTAAATGTTATCAATTTATCGTACAAATTATACCGACACAGTGAGAATATTCATATAAAATATGTGAGGGTGCAATTGTGCCTCTGCCGCCTGTTAACGTTGTAAAATTGTGCCGCCTGACGAGGGTTAATAGAACAAGACAGATATGATTCACGCTTTTGGAGAGTCCTTGTAAAAAAACACGGTAAGTGGCCAAAATCAAATTTTCCAGCAGAGAGAACAAACTTCCCTGACTTTAAATTATTTACGAAATTTCATTTGTTTTGATTGCTAAATATACTTACGTAGGTATACAATAACCCAAATGCATCACAAAATTTTAAACCTTTTGCATTAATACAGTCCAAGTTCATGGAAAAAGGAATTGTATTCGTAGAAAACCCTGTATTTGCCACCTCTTACAAGGAGAGTATCCCGGATGTCCGCCTCCGATTGCTTTGAATTTTGAATATGTTTTAGAGGACCGAAAAATAAGATATACGTGTTTTTTTATAGCGGCCCGTTTTCATATTTAGGGGGTAAAACCACCCCTCAAAGTTACAAGATTTTCAGGTGTTCGTCTCTGATTTCTTTGATTTTTGGATATGTTTTAGAAGACAGAAAAATAAGAAACAGGTGTTTTTTTATTTTTGCCTGTTTGCATGTTTAGGGGGTTAAACCACCCTTCAAAGTTATATGATTTTCAGGTGTTCGTCTCCGATGGCTTTGGTTTTGGATATGTTTTAGAAGGCAGAAAAATAAGAAATAGTTTTATTTTGGCCTGTTTGCATGTTCAGGGGGTGAAACCACCCTCAAATTTACAAGATCTTCAGGTGTTCGTCTCCGATTGCATTGATTTTTGGATATGTTTTAGAAGACAGAAAAATAAGAAACAGTTTTATTTTGGCCTGTTTGCATGTTCAGGGGGTGAAACCACCCCCCAAATGTCTTGAGAAGAGGTGGTGCCATCCTCCGATTTCTTTGGTTTTTGGCCAAAGCAATCGGAGACGAATAGCTGAAAATCATATAACTTTGAGGGGTGGTTTCACCCGCCAAACATGCAAACAGGCCAAAAAGTAAAAAGGACACTTGTTTCTTATTTTTCTGTCCTGTAAAACATATTCAAAAACCAAAGCAATCGGAGACGAACACCTGAAAATCATATAACTTTGAGAGGTGGTTTCACCCCCTATATATGAAAACGGGCCGCTATAAAAAAACACGTATATCTTATTTTTCGATCCTCTGAAACATATCCAAAATTCAAAGCAATCGGAGGCGGACACCTGGGATACTCTCCTTGTTAGTTGTAGAGAAAACTGAATGTGCCATTCATTTAAATTTGCAAGCACTGTAGATGCCAATCCTGTCCATCTACCGTTTAATTGGCACTTAAGCTGGGAACCCACCTGGGAGCAAAGCTACGCTAAGCTAAGCTAAGCCATGCGATGCTATGCTATGTTACGGTTTAAAAAATTAGTATCAATACATTCTTATGGAACCGTTTCCACCAACAGCTAAGCTAACAATAAGCTGCGCCATGTTATGCTATGTGTTAAAAAGACAGCTTCAATACATAATTTTTCACTAAAAGCTACGTTTCTGTTTTATGCCTTGCTACCCACACAGCACCATAACATTGCAGCAACGTCTCTGCAATGATGCGGTGCAAGATGGCAATGTTGCAACATAACATTACAGAGACGTTGCAGGTTCAGTCCTATGTCCGCCTTCGCAATATTGCAGGTGTGTATTTTTGCAAAGTTGCGGCAACATTACGAATATGTAGTCCTGCAACGTTCCGGCAATGATTCTGCAACGAAACGGCAAAATTGTGGCAATGATCCTGCAACTCTTCGGCAATATAGCGGTGCGTATCCAGTTAAATGAAACACGCCGTAGAATCCACTCGACGTCATGTACATATTTCGAAAATTTTTGACAAAGTCATAGTTGCTTCAGAATATTGTTGTAATGTTTCCACAAGTTTTCACTACAATATTGCACGACGATGTGCGCGCAATATTGCAGAAATATTGTAGGACCGTTGCCACTGGAACATTGCACGTCGATGTGCGCGCAATATTGCAGAAATATTGTAGGATCGTTGCCAATGGAACATTGCACGGCAACGATCGTACAATATTGCAGCAATATTGTACCATCGTTGCGAACGGAACATTGCACGGCAACGAAATTGCAATATTGCTGCAATATTGTAGGATCATTGCCACTCCAATAATGCACGACAATATTGCAGGAACGTTCCTACAATATTGCAATGCAACCTGCAACAACGCAATATTGCAGCAACGTCCCTGCAATACTGCTGCAACGAGGTGTGCTGTATGGGTAGGTATGTTTCCGAAAAATCGCTCGCAGGGCAATCTCGTGCTACGTCGAGCTAACTCGACAGAACCATCGAACAGAAACGTAGTTTTTGGTGGAAAATGATATATTGAAGCTGTTTTTTTAAACATAGCATAGCATGGCACAGTTTAGCTTAGCTTTTGGTGGAAACGGTTCCATACGAATGTATTGAAGCTAATTTTTTAAAACGTAACATTGCACGGAGATACGCGCGATACATTGCAGAAGCGTTGTCACTCCAATATTTCTGCAATATTGCGCGGCAATGTGGGTGCAATTTTGCTGGAGCGTTGCCACTGGAACATTGCACATCGATGTGCGCGCAATATTGTAGGATCGTTGCCAATGGAACATTGCACGGCAACGTTCTTGCAATATTCCTGCAATATTGTAGGACCGTTGCCAATGGAACATTGCACGGCAACGTTCTTGCAATATTGCTGCAATATTGTAGGATCATTGCCAATGGAACATTGCACGGCAACGTTCTTGCAATATTCCTGCAATATTGTAGGATCGTTGCTACTCCAATAATGTACGACAATATTGCAGGAACGTTCCTACAATATTGCAATGCAACCTGCAACAACGCAATATTGCAGCAACGTCCCTGCAATACAGCTGCAACGAAGTGTGCTGTATGGGTTATTGTTAGCTTAGCTTAGCTTCCAGGTGGATTTCCAGCTTAACACTGTTTTCTACAAGGACTCCCCATTTGCCTGCTGTTTAGCTATAAAAGAAACAATAAACTACGTTTCTACGCCCATATCTTTCGAAACAATTTAACAACGCAACTCACTGTAAAATATTATGTGAACAGGAAACAACCCATGTCATTTATCCTGATATTAAAATCTTTATAAACAAACTAGTCCACCTATATTTCTCATTCACTAACTATTACTATTTAACTGCCTAACAGTTGGTCAACCAAGAGGCCACCGCTGAAGAGCATTGCACATTGGCGGCCGCCGCGCCTCCGCTTTCCGTCGTCCTTCTTCGCACAATCGATTAGAGGTCCTCGGGAGAAGATGAATCGTTCGAGGTGCCGCTTTCTCTCGCGGCACAGTGGCCAGGGGCCACGCAGAAGTGCAGCGACAGGGCGCATAAAAAAGTTTAACGAAGGTTTCAAGCGGGCCGAGAACAACCGAGATACGCGCGCGTATTCCGCCAGGAGCAAGGACAACGAGAAGGGACGAGGCGAGACGAGAACAAGGAGTGCGCGAAGAAAAGGCGAAAGAGCGGGACGAGAGCGGGTAAAAATTAGCAGCAGCACGTTTCAAGCTGCGCAATAATTCCCGAGGCGTTGTGTTATTCGCGGAGCGCGGTGTTCTATTTTTAAAAATTTATGGGCGCAACGGCTCTCGCGCGGCTGCCGCGAGGTGAATTTGTACAAATGAAAGGTAAAGGAAGGAGCCCAGCCTGCGGAGACGCGAAGTATGTATCGTTCCGTGGCAGTGGGCAAAGCGGAGGAAGCGATTGTGTCGACTTCTCCAGTTAAAAGCCGAAGGTGCTTAAAAATTTACGACGAGCTTCGGGAGTTTTCGAATGGCCCCGAGTATTATTGGAATCTCAAGAAATTGCACCAGTCGAGATCTGGGAAGGTTTGATGGACGTTGGAGTTCGTGAATGAGAAAAATTTCATCGATAGCGTATCGCACATCAAATGAGAAACAGAAAACTAGGCGAGACTTTGGATCAAATGATCCAAGCATTTGAAATTTTTAAGATAATAAGAATATTTCTGAGGCGAGTTAACTGTTCAATGAAAGACTCCTCCACGTTGGGTAAGACAAGTTGACTTATGGCGACAGTAGAAAAATTTAATTCGCACAAAAACCATAAATAATGCATTGGGGCATGTGCCATACTTACTGTGCTTAAATTGAATTAATTTGCTTGTGATCACTTTTAAATTGAAAATTTTAAATATACTGGAGTTGTTCCTAGTCGAAAAATGACTCAATGTCGGTTCATGGGATAAAAATGTAGAGGTATGTTGTATTTAACGAGATGAGTATGAAGAATCGCGTAAAAATACAAATGTATTCTGTGTTTCGGCAATATAAACAGCAAACAGCGGATTATAATCACTTTCCGAAATTGTGTTGAACTCCCTCATCACAGCCATTTGGGTCATTCCAAGCCAAATCAATCATTTTTTCCCCTCGATATCTGGGGTTTTGTTCTAACTAGAATATGTAGTAGTCCTCATGAAATTAGGGGGTGTTTAAGTCACCATTTTGCCGATTTCAAATTTGTTTAAAAAATACAGCGCCTTGAGTTTTGCGATTTTTATCTCGGAAACTATTTGTCGGATTTAGTTGATTCCTCCTTTATTTTAATCTAGAAGGATCGGCCTTCCTGAAGAATCTTTCAACCGAAAAAAAATGGTTCAGGACAAATCCGACAAATAGTTGCAGAGACGTTGTCACTGCAATATTGCACCGCAACCTTGCGGCAACGTTGCAGCAATATTCCTATGTCCGGCCCGTGCAATATTGCACGACAACGTTGCAGCAACGTTACAGCAATATTGCGCTGCAACCATGCAACATCGCAAGGTTCCTGCAACGTTCCTGCAACGAAGTGTGCTGTATGGGATTGCGTACGACTGACGGAATTAAAATATATAATATATCGTTCGATTATAGACTATTAGAGGGCATTACAAGTAGAGTGCGCGAATTGACCCTAAATCTAGAGACGCGGCAGCGTCTCGACGCCAAGTACAGGAAAGACACCCTGTATATGTCGACTGTCGCTACCGCTATCATTTACTCGTCGCCGGGCTATTCCAACCTAACCTGAAACTTATTTCATTAATATCCCGTGACGCCTGCAATATTTTATAAATTTAATGGCATTTTTCTGGTGTAAACCGCATATAAGCGTTCGAATAAGACCAAATTTCAATAAAATCTGTCCACGCATGACAGAGATATCATAATATCGTCTCATGAATCAGTCGGAAACGGTAAGATTTTCTTCGTCTTCTGATTAGAGCTCTTACTACCCGACCCGCCGGGTACTCGAGTACCCGCCGGGTACCCGTGAGATACCCGACTACCCGGGTAAACAAAAATTACCCGGCTACCCGGGTAGACAAAAATTACCCGGGTAGGGTAGATGTCCCAATTACTGCCAGTGTCCCAATTACTGCCACTTGATTTATTATATGTAATAAAAGCGTAACGTATAAAAAGAAAGGTACAAAAAATAGTTATTATTAAATGGAGATTCTGATTTACATTAAAATAAAAAAATATATGTACTCATATGTACATAGGATAAGATGCTTTTTGAGGTGACAGTTATAGGTACACAAGGATCGCTCGCGAATTTTAATTAATTATTAATACATTCTTCTGATTTAATTCATAAAACTATTTTTTTTAATGAAAGAGATGTTAAATAATATTATGTTTCAAATTGAAACAATTTTTAAGTTACACCACACGCGAAATGATTAAATGAAGTTCGGTTATAATCTTAAGGTGGCAGTAATTGGGACATCTACCCTAGACAAAAATTACCCGGGTATCCATGAGATACCCGAGTAAATTAGATGTGATGAGATAGTTGAGAATTTCAATTTGACAGCCGATCGTCTTTCGACTTTCGATCATTTTCGGCTAACATCAGTAATGAACGGAATAAACTTCAAGCAATTAAACATTTTATCATAATATTCATAATCTTAACCTGCACACATACATTCAATTGCTTGACGTTTATTCCATTCATTACTGAGGTTAGCCGAAAATGATCGGAAGTCGAAAGACGATCAGCTGTCAAATCGATGATCATTTACCCTGGTATCGCACGGGTACCCGGGTATTCTACAGGTACCCGGGTAGCCGGGTAATTTTTGTCTACCCGGGGTCTCACCGGGTACCCGAGTACCCGGATACCCGGGTACCCGGGCCAAAAGAATAGCTCTGCTTCTGATTCTCCTTCAGCCAAATTTTCGTCAACATAATACGTATACGCGTTACACGCACACCTTCAACCAAAAGAAACTAACACATATTTCGTTCGTCATACGCGTTACACGCACACCTTCAGCCAACAGAAACTAACACATGTTTCGTTCGTCAAATGCTATTACGTTACCTTCACTATATGCAATCTACTCCAAATTTTGACAGCTTACAGTCAGGTTATAAACCTGGCGAGTGTCAAATAAGGAAAGTTGTCAAAAATTTCTGAAATGTCACGAGTTTTTACACCACGATCCACACAAGACACTGAATTATTGTCTCAATTAACAAGGTAAGTCGCCAAAATTTTTTAATAGAATTTTTATGGGGATTTGTTTTTATACCAGCAAATTATTTTTAATTTAGGGTTTTTATGTAAACCTTATCCCCATAAAAAACTTTAAAAAAGTAAAAAAATTACGCCAAGTACACGAAATCAAATAAATCACAAAAAATAGAAGATAATTACAAAATAAAAAAAAGTTGTGAAATCAAAATGAGCTGCAAGTACTATAAAGGTGTTTTCCCGCAGCGTGCAAAGGTGACACTGTGTAACGCAATGTAAGATTCGGTGCTTTCCAACTGCGCTTAATAATATTAAGCAGATATATTTTTATAGAAATAAATATTTCAATACCAATAAATATTTTATTCAAAATACTTGGCGCTGCGAAACCGAAAAAATGTTAATTGTCTTATTAATAGTAAATTAATAATTTACAATAACTCACTGACAATCTAAAATACATAAACATATACATATTAGAAACGCAGTGAGATTTATTCTACATATATTTAATTCTAATATCATACGTAGCATATGCACACGCACACATACACACATTCACGAATGCACGCACAAGAAAGAAAGAAAAAGATTAATGCAGTTTATACATATGTATTCAGCTTAACAACACCAATTCGGTGAGCAGCGCCAAGTATTTTGAATAAAATATTTATTGGTATTGAAATATTTATTTCTATAAAAATATATCTGCTTAATATTATTAAGCGCAGTTGGAAAGCACCGAATCTTACATTGCGTTACACAGTGTCACCTTTGCACGCTGCGGGAAAACACCTTTATGTACTTGCAGCTCATTTTGATTTCACAACTTTTTTTTATTTTGTAATTATCTTCTATTTTTTGTGATTTATTTGATTTCGTGTACTTGGCGTAATTTTTTTACTTTTTTAAAGTTTTTTATGGGGATTTGAATTACTTCAACACTAATATCACTCTTATTAATGAAAAATCAAACAAGCCACTAACGTTATCGAAACCAAATTAACCGCAACTCACAGTTCCCAACCTCGACAAGATTAATTCTTGCACCCACGATGGCTATATAACAATAACAATTTTTTACTCATTTTAACGATTAAATACTAAAATTATACAGGAATATACATTTTTAAAGATCAACTCTTCAACCTCACTCCTGGCTGTTCAAAGATCAGAAAAACTAATTCTCGCAAGTACAATAATAATAAATTAATAGATAAGCCACTGAGTGTAATTATGCTCAATTATTTATTCTTGCCAACTGCTTTGCCGAGTCCATTTTTTTTTTCATCCCACCGTAAGCACATCCCTTTAAGCGGATTCTCAACCTTTCACATTTCTCGCAACGCAGATGAAATCTGCAAACAGCTAAAAACACGTGGTCGGATCGTCTGCCGATAAAATTCATAAAAACGTTAATTACAGTCGGCGAAGTGTTAAGGGTATCCCCGTCCTTCGTTCGCGCAACGCAGACCGTCCAATTAGATGTCACAATTATGCACATGGGTAAAATGGGATCAGACAGTGAACGGCAGGGAAAAATGTAGGCGATTCATCGTGCGCGGGGTGCGTGAGAAAAATATTTCCTCAGATGCAGCGAATGCGTGGCGTGATGCGGCTGAAAATGCGGGCGCCGCAGATATGCGGAAGTGACGTTCACTGGGAATGCGATGAATGCTTTATTTTGGAGAACACGTACAGGGTGTGCCCATAAAACTCGGAAATTTTCATTATTTTCATCGTTAATGGATGCTTACAAAAATATTTTCTTATCGTGGATAATGTATCTGACTGATAACGCAGGCGTCTAATGGGGACTAAAAGACAATGTTAATGTTCTACTGCATACATACTGTTATATAAAAACCACTCGTCGATAGGTATCAACAAATTGATTTAAAACTCATAATTTCTAAGTCTGATTAACCTCTTAACGACATACCTACTGCAATTAAAAAAAAACTTTCAAAATTACAACCCTTTATAGGTATTCTATTTTACTATATAAATGTTTATAAACTGGGACGAAACGCTGCTTTTCGAAAGAAACGTTTACTTTTTATCCCATTGGACGTAATATTACGGAGGTGGAATTTTGAGACTGTTATTATAACGGAGGTGGGTCTTAAGGGGTTAATAACAGCGTGGTTCGTCGTCGCTGAATATTTACACCGCCGTATTTAAATTTTCTGTTTTTTTAATGCCTGCATCCATTTCTTATTTTAGTTATTTTTCTGTTTTTTTTATTGTACTTACATTTTATGGATTATGGTAAAGCGATATTAGAGTAGACGTAGGTAAAAGTCCGCACTATGCGAATTTCATTGTTTGAGTTGTGGCAGTTGCCAATGGTGATTGACAGTCAATTGTCAATCAAGGTAGAGTGACCAGTGTCGAATTGTGTAGCCGCGCTTCGTTTTGTTATCGTACAACGGCGGTAACTACTGAATTCGTTAGTTCTGATGTAATATTCTCATTTTTAGGAATAAATATTTATTATTCCTATAAATGGATCAGTAAATATTTTAATTAATACGTCGTCTGAAAGAGCTGAAATTCTTCTATTCGAAAATACTAACAGAAGTTTTCAGTTCTCCTCGCAGATAACAGGACTGATTAAACAATGGAAAAGTAGCTGCGGCGGCATGTGTTCGCACAATGCAGTGGGGCAAAAGTTCGAATGCAAACTCCCCAGTTAAAACTCGGCTTGAAGTAAATGAAGCAATGAAATGAAAATCTGAATGCGAACGTGCAAAGAAATAATTAGAAAAGCAAAAAAAAAAAAAAAAAAATAACATCTACTTCTGAAAATTTTTGAGAGCAACAAAACAAACCGGTTCCAAAAAGAGAATAGGCCAACCGTCAGCGTCTATGGAGAAAATAATTTATCCTGCATGTGAAGAAGAATGCACTGATCCTCCAGAAGACTGAGGCCTGCGCGAACTACGAAGGCTGGAGTAATTTTATTCGCAACTATTGTTACTTTGATTAAAAAAAATTAACTGTAAACTATTAGTCGTTTTACTATATTAAATAGAACACTTTTGTGGAAATTTCTCGTTGCGTTCTTTTATCCCATAACGTGCGAACTTTTGCCCCACATATCGGGTAAAAGTTCGCATCCCACACTTTTTGGAAATATTTATTTTATATGAGTTGGGACAGGTAAATTCACACGAAGACGCTGCCTATCGAATAATAAGGGATAGTAGTTATTTCTTAAACAATGATATGTGCTACTGGTGTAATACCAAAGATTTTAAGGAAGTCTAAACTTTAAGTGCGCACTCTTGCCCCACAATAGTCTAATTATAATTTTAAGATTGCTGCCTAAGGAAACTGTAAAGGTGGGATTCCCAGAGGCGTCGAGAGCCAACGCCGGGCCCGGGGAAAAGATTCTTACCGGGCCCCCAAATTATTTATATAAAATATCAAAAGAACTGTAAAACAATATCAGCCTAGAAATCGAACTATAAATTACACATAATACCACTTAAAAAATACAAATTCAATGATTTATGATACAAATGATTCATTGAAATTGTGTTGTATATAAATATTTTTTAAAAAAAAAAATTGGTGCGAATCATCGCCTGAGCGACTCGGCGAAGCTGAAACGCCACCGCGCGATCGAAGGTGAAATATTCACTGCAGCATATTAAAAAATTCTTTTAAAAAAATAGAAATTTTATTAAAATAAATAATATATTTGGGCATGCCCGGGCCTCTAAGGACCACGGGCCCGGGGAATTCTACCCCTCCTGAGCCCACTGAGACAACGCAAGGCAACATGTCGCATGCGATGAGTGCGCGAGTTGCATGCGAAAAAGAGATGCGAAGATGTTGCCGGTTGCCAAAACGTTCCCTCAGTGGAATCCCACCTTAATATACCCGCATCTGGACGCGATAGAGGGGCCTCAAAGGCATACTGAAATGGCACATCAAGGATATCTTTGAAGGTTAAATTGCCACACGCAGTATTTGTTACGGTGTATCTACAAGGCAGAATGCAGACGGGTGTAATACAACGTGAAATAAAATATGTAAATTGTAATACCTGGACGTGTGGAAAGTTATCCGTACAATTACCATAAATTAACCATACAAAGTTGCGTTTGTCTAAATATTGTAAAAAAAATGGAAGTTTTGAAACCTACAAAAAAAATGCAAAAATTACTCTTAATCTACGTAACTAAAAGTTTTTTTGCATTTTTTGGAAAGTTTTGAAACCTACAAAAAACTAAAAAAAAACAGTCACTTTTAGTTACATAGATTAAAAGTAATTTTTGCATTTTTGTAGCTTTCAAAACTTACCTTTTTTCACAATATTTAGACGAACGCAACTTTGTATGGTTAATTTATGGTAATTGTATAAAATTACTTTTAAGCTACGTAACTAAAAGTGACTGGTTTTGCACTTTTTTGCAAATGATATTTTAGTAGTTTCTGAGAGTGTTGATATCAAAATTGTGACCGTTGCAGCAAAATTCTAAATGGCATAAATCTCGAAATATAGAGTTACGTACTCAGTTTCTGTTTTTGCAACAATCACCCCAAATTTGAAATCAGCATCCTCAAAAACGATTATATAACCTGGAAATAATATTTTCCTTCGCAGGAAAAATTAGTCCATTTCGGTACCGAATAAATAGGTCCGCAAGGCGGTTAAACTGAAATCTTGTTATTATCTAAAATTCTTATGTCGTTATCGCAGTGATATTACTAAATTATGAGTAGGGTAAGGTGGGGCTAAAAGTCCCGTTTTTCGTATAAACCTAAGTAAAATTTAGTACTAACAATCTAGAGATATCTGGTGTTGTTTTGTATAAACTATAACTATTATGGTTTATGCTAGCGATGTTCGTTTGTTTATACTGTTATTTTCTGTTGAGTTATACCACAAAATGTTTGTCAATAGTATAGAAAGTCCCTAATGTCTTTTCGTGTAATATTCTGCTAAATAAGTAAAAAAAACTCTTTTCAAATCAACAAATATTTATTAAACCAATTCTTTTTGGTACACAATATTGAAAGGAAAGCATGACTTCTTTAACAAAAAAAAAAAAAATATATAAGTCAGAGGCTCACTTTGAACTAAAAACTAAAAAAATCACTCAACTAAGACAAAGACAGTATTTAAAGACTTTGGCATCATTTCTTTATACTTTGGCCATGTTATTATGAAAACAAATAATAAAATATATATTTTTGGTCTGAGGGACTTTTTGCCCCAATGGTACTTCTATAGTTTCTGCGATATAGGGGTAAACAGTGTAGTTGTTGGCCACCTAAGTCAGAGGTTCACATAAGCGTTGAATTATAAGTCTTATTTTGCTATCTTTAGGAACACAATTAGTGTTAATAGCTGCAAACGACTCTAATAGTCTAGAAATAGAATTTGTTTAAAGAAAGAGTAGAAGGATCCACAAAAATTTTACAGAAAATACGTTTCGTATCAAAACACATAGTTATTGGCCAGACGAAGGCAATGATTGGCCGATCGTTTGGCAGTTATTGGCCACTATTTCATAACCTATATGTAACATATACTCTACCTAATTCTTAATGCTCTAAAACCTAATTATGAAATAATGTTAATGTAAAATAATGAATTAATTCGGTTAGAAACAGGATTTAAATTATTAAATAAAAATGGATATATTCATAAAATGAAACTAAATGTAATGTAATATTATTAAAAATATATAACCTATAATACCTTTTCTATTTAAATGTTTCTATATTAGCTAGTATTGCACCTTCTTTTACATTGTATTAATAGTATTTTCTTTTAAAACATAACCTTCTAAAATCACAACACAGCTATTTCACTGCTGCTATGACTGTTAGGTACCCATTGGCCTCGTGGCCAATGACTGTCCTGAAACATTATTTACATTACAGTTCTTGGCCACCTATAATTTCTGCAATAATGTATAATTTTAATGAATAAATAATCATTTTTTATAAAGTTTAAACCTTTATTTGTCTATATATCGAATATGAGAGTTATATATATATATCATAAATGCATTAAATTATCTAAGAATTGCCTGATGTAACCGTATGGCTATTCAATTCAATCACTGTAGTTTTCAAGCATCGATTTCAAGTCGTCTATTTTTTACACGTAGTATAACAATTATTAGCGAAATAGTGATTGCATTCGACGCATGAAAGTAGAAGGTATCTGAATATGTTCATTATAAAAGGCATAATGTACATTATTTCTTAATAATCATATTTTTAAAAAAAAGGCCAATCACTGCCAGGTGGCCAACAACTACACTGTTTACCCCTATACGTTAGAAAGTATTATCATTCAGCAATAAACAATATCACGCACACATTACTAAAGGAACGTACAATCTTAACGTACTTGGCTGATACGCTTTTAAACTGTGGTTTACTTCGTATAAAACAATAAAGAGGACGTATTTCGTTTAGTTTCCGATGCATAAAATAACGAAGGCGTCGTGTAATTCGCAGGACCGTCCAGGAGCGACTGGCGATTCTGTGGTCACCTCCGTTCCTTCTCGCCTTTTACATAGTATACTGCGAAACTCAATACATTGTTTAGGAATAGAGATTTTGAATTCGGGACTAGGGTAGAAGCCCCAATTACTGACACATTAAGGACTGACTCTAATATTATTGCATAGTATCTGTATTTATCGACTAAAAGTATAAGTTTTTTATTTTTTTTATTATGGTTTAATATGTTTACTTCATGAAAAACATTTTGTGGATCTTAGAATTTCTATTTTTATATATAAATTCATTAATCTAAAAAACATATTTCTAGATCTATTACTGACACCTCTAAAACGTAGGTGACTGAATTACTGACACCCTAATTACTGCCAGCTAACCTAATACTGTTTATTACTCATTTTACGGTTATGTCGTCTCATGTACATGAGCAACTACTGCTATGACAGTAATACCAAAATGCTTGAAACGCTTGTACCAATCACTATCACCCATATATTAATTAAAAAGGCTTAATTAATCGTTAAATTACGATCGTTGTGACTTTCTATGATACTTATATTGTACTAAAAAATTATTGTTTATTATGTGAATAATTTAAATATAGTAATTATAGCCCTTTCTTTAGTGCCCTGTTTTCTCTTTCACTAGTAAGGAAGTCGCCATTTCCACTGTTGTCATCAAATTGAAATTTTGTATCGTCTTATAGAAATTAATGAAAAAAAAATATTAAGTGGTGCATTTTCTAGCGTATAGATTATAGGTTGAATTACATAATTCTTTTTGTGTATGACTTTATAACGTTTATTTATTCGTTATTTTCAGTAAAATAGCTTAAGGTGACAGTAATTGGGTAGGTGTCAGTAATTGGGGGTTCTACCCTATTTACTCGCCGGACTTTTAGCCCCACTCTACCCTACCACACATATAGCATCGATTGGATCCAAAACGACCCTAGATTTGCCAGACAAAGGTTAGCTGTACTTTCAAAATACATCATTCCATCCGCACGGGAGTTCGCTACCATTTGTTCCCGCTGAAAATCTCTCTCCCAGTGACTCGAAGTGTTACGAGAGCTCGAATATTCGAGCCGTTCGAGTGCTTCAAGGAGCTCGCATTTTTTCAAACAGTCCGTCAACATCGAGCAGCTCGGAAAATTTAAACGCTCGACCCGGCTCGACCGACCGGCATTATTTGCTTCCGAAACTCGGACACTCGCACACCCCTATCCGGGAGCGTCCGCTTCTTGCAGCGCTGCTCAGCCTAGAGCTCGGATTAATTTCCTTCGTCAATTAGCCTATATCATCGATGTACGCGGGCATTTTGCAAGCAGGCCGTAATTACGCCCGGGCGAAGTTTCGCCGCGTCACGTAGAATCATGACGATGATCAACGAGGGCCAGGCCGGGCGGCAAGGGTCCGTGGAGCGATCGAACGGGACAAAATATCAATGCGTCGAAAGTCCGGGAGGACGTTTCTTTCAAGCAGCACAGGTAATTACGGTGAAAATAACGATGGTCACGTTACCGGGGCAGTGCGAGCGGAGCGTAGACACGAAAATAATGACGACCAGGATAATGATGATGAACGGACGGAAAGAGAAAGGCTGTGGCACGAGCAGAAGCGAGGCCAAAGCCCCGGCCGCGGAGTTTCAAAGTCAAACAAAACGAAAAGAAAGTGTGTACACACCGAGCAATAGAAAGGGCTGCCGGGGGAGAAGGCCAGGGAGAGTTGCGAGGTGGGGGCCTTAAAAGAACAGAGGGGTCCCCCGGTAGGACCCAAACGACCGGCCAATCCCGTCTAAGCAGCGATCACGGAGGTGTGGTGGAGCCGCCGGGCCCCGAACCTCTCTTGTTCCGCTCCGACCAATCGCGGCGCAGCGGCCACCGGGCCCGGTCCCGCGCGGCCCCAATCGCGCGCCGTCTCTCGCGCGGAATTACAATAGTTTACTGGCTCCGCTGAAATAAAACTGCCGTTCTGTCCGGCGACCACTCGACTAAAACCGTTTCGTCGCCGACTCGCGCCAGGCAGCCGATTGCTCTGCGCGGAATGATCGGCATGCTTGCTCTGCGCGGCCACTGCTCGCTGGCTCGCGGGCCCCGTGCGAGGCAGATGCGGGACGGCTCCTTCCTTCGCTTCCATCATTGCTTTAACCGGCATTTCACTTTTACGGACATAGTAGCACTCGCAAACGTTGCGGCTCGAATGCGCAGTTCTCGTTGGTTCGTACGAAGATGAGGAAGCTTCCATGGTGTTCTGCAGAGTCCCCAAAAGATCCCAGTCGTTCAAGCCGATCCTACGGGTATGAGCCTGCACCGCACAGTAAACGAGACGCGCAAGAACATTTAATTAACGACGGAACTTGCCACTTTTCCAGAAAGTAGACACGTTCCGTGTTTCTCTGCTCTACAAAATTCTAAACTCCGTCACAATGGTCGCCAGTTTTTTAGATCGTCGTGGACACATGTAAATAGGTGCGTCTCGTCTCCTCTAATTACAGCAACGCTACGCGCTGCCCATAACAATTTAAGGTGGTCCCGCGGGATTATTCACGTGCAGCAATCGTGAATATTCATATTTATGTATGGATATGCAAATATTAACGCGAGATTGGCGGTTGAATCGTATCACGAGGCTGAAAACCTGTTAACCCGGTCGTTTCGCCGAAGAAAAACCAGAGAAGTTCCTCGTGCAGGTAGGATTAACGTCGCGTTAACTCGTTTCAACGACAGAAAGCGCTACACGCCACATAACAACGTATCATATTAATACATTAATGTTTCCAAGTAGTTCATCCCTTTCGGACAACACGAAAGCATTTTTCATTCGCCTCCCTCGGCTACCAGCTTCAGGAGAAATTTACTACACGAGTCTAAGAAACTCGATATCTTCGCAAACAATTAGTTCGCTAGGTCCGCGTAGACAAAAACCTACTTCTGTTATTTTACGGCTCCTATCATCCACCTAAATCCGCGCCTACTTACAATTCCGACATGCGACAAAGCAAAAGCGACGACGGAAGAGAGCCCAACACCTGCGCCCATCGCGTACCCACGAGTCGCGATTAGGGGCACAGCGGGGTCCGTGTGGAATCGGCGCGAAACGACCCGTTCTTCCCAAGCAGAAAATGCGTCAACCGGGCGATGAGTCCCACGGCTCGGGGAGGCCCGTGCGCGGCCCAAAAACTCCAGACGCCTTTCGGGGAATAAAAAAGGAAACGGGCCAAGGGACTTTCGTTTCATTTCGTGCGTATCGGCGGTTTCAGGGCGGGAAGAAAAATGCGGCGTCTCGCCTCGAGAATGGGCCTCATCCCTTCCACCCCGTATAAAAGGGCCCTAATTTTCCCGCGGAGAGAGGCCTGTCCGTCGACGAACGCCATTCCTCTGCTCCTCGCGCGTAACCCCCCCCCTCCCCCTCCCCCTCCGCGCCGTCCCACACCCACCTCCTCCCCCTCGCCCTCCCCTCGCCCTCCCCTCCGTGGCTTTCTATTCACCGTTTTACATTATGCACTTTACGCGGGCTCGTACACCTGTGCGCGGTGGACTCCCCGAAAAGCACACAATGCCACTTGTCCCGGCGTATAACCCTCGCGTGGGGTTGACGGTCGACAATAGGGGTTATGCGGGATTCCTTCGCCCTCCCCCGGCACTGATTTCGACGCGCCCCTGCCAGAAGGGAGAACGGTACCGTCCCGCGGACAATGAAATACCTGAATACGAAGCTTGTACGTGATTCCCCCCCCCCCCCTCCCCTACCGGCGAATGGAAGCAACAAAGGGAGGGGGGATGCGTGGCCGATCGAAATGGAACCCCCGATCGCCTTGTTAAGGGGCTCGAATTCTGGTACGACTGACAATGAGATACTATCGTCGTTAGCGGTGTTGGACTCTTCCGACGGGATTCTAATCGATCGTTACGGGCTTAAAAGCATTGTGCTGTCGGTGCGGATGTAATAAGGATGTGGGGTGCGGAAGGCGACGCGGCGTACCTTCGTTTAGGGTCACAAAGCTGCGGGGCTGGGTTTAACGAACTTGTCACTTGGAATATAGACCGCTTCGAGCAATTGGGATGTTTTAAAATAGAAGATAAAGTTGAGTGACGCAGCGATGTTTGGGATAGGGTGAATCCGGGAGACGCGGTCGACCTAATATAAAATGGCTATTAAAACTAATATAGATGTTACTTATTTTATCAGAACAAACCTAATATGTTCAGAATTTTACGCCGATTCAGAAAAACTGGTCGATATTTGCTTTGAGACAATATTTACTGTAAATCGGGTTGAAAACTGAAGTCGTGACATCTGACCACCTCTCCCGAGGTGCCGGGAGAAATGGTTTTCGTCGTTGGCAGAGACCACTCACATAATTATTCGTGGATAATTAACAAAGGTTAAAGCAAAATTATTTATGAGTGAATACAATTACGGATTCATTGATATTTAATTTGTTTACGCTAGACAAGTAAAGAACACATCAAAGACAAAATGAATTACCTACTGGCGATTAGCAAGGCAAATGAATACAAAAGTGAATAAATAAACTAAATAAACAAAAACAATAATAAAATAATAATAAAAAATAAAAAAATAAACAAAAATAATAAAAAATCATAACTCGACCATCTCACCTTTCTGCAGCGAGACATGGAGCCTGATGAATAAAAACTAAGCAATTCCTTACAAGCAATTCCTTATTAGCAAAAGCAATTGCTTTAAAAGCAATTGCTTTAAAAGCAATTACTTAAACAAAAAAGGAATTTCTTATTTTCATATGAATAAAAATCATAAGCAATTGCTGGCTTTGCTAAACCGTATAAGTAAATGGTAGGTGTGACTGCTGGTAACGTTCCCTAGTAAAATATTTAAAAAAAAAGCGATTGCTTACACTTTATTCATTCGAGTAGTAAGCAATTCCTTAAAAAATTAAGGAAAAGCGATTGCTTTAAGTAATTCCTTGTCAGTTTAGGAATTCCTACAAGATAAAGCAAATGCTTGTGTTTTTATCACATGAATTTAAGCAATTCCTAGTAAAATATTAAGAAAAAGCAATTGCTTACACTTTATTCATTAGGCTCATGGTCTTCTCGTTAACTTTGAGAGGAAGAGTTAATATGGCCAAATACTTTGGCTGCATTGTCCCTCAATAATTCTACTATCTTATTATTCCAAACATTAAAGGAAAATAAACTTAGAAGTATATTTTAAATACGATTCCGTACAGCCGCTGTTTGACAAAAGAGGTTAAATGTAACATCAATTTTCCTTTTATAGCCTATAAATCCAGAAAAAACACAGAAGGAAGCGAAATAACGCTATTCATTCAACTATTTGGCTTCTAGAGAAGTAGTTGGTCTGCACTTTAATGCATTATTACGTATAGACTCTGAAATATTGTGACACGACCAACTCTCCAGCCCGACCGCGTCTCCCGGATTTACCCTATTGGGTTTTTTATAGGTTTAATTACGCAGCTGTAAAGTGAAATTGCACTGGCCTCTTTTAAGTTAGGGGTCGTCCTTAAGGGGACTAGGCAGTCAGATCGCTCGAAAATTAGGTATTTTTTGCGAATTAATTACAAGGAGATGAACACAAATTGTGGCTATTAGTACGCTTGGGTAATGTTTATTAATACTATAAACCGTAAAAAAGAAATAATTTGAATATTATATACATATGTATGACAGCGCTACAGTCGTCTGATATGTGGGCGTTTTTTTTTTTTGGAGCCGCTGTAATTTTGCAGTGATTCTGGCCGTAAGAAATTTAATTGTGAAATATCCTCTGAAATTTATACTTTGCCCTGGCCCCTATTCTGCCCTGAACCTATTGAAAAAGAAAAAAGAATCAAAGTTATAAAAATGGTGGCTGCAAAACGGCAAATTTTAAAGAAACATCATTTTTCGCCAGGGAAAAGAGCCATTCTATTTTTTTTTTTTTTTTTTTTTTTTTTTTAAAACCAGGAGTTTTCACAGACTTATGCGTAGGTTCAGGTCGTAACTAGACATGTTTCATATATGCTGAATTTTTTTCAAGAGGAAATATGGTTCCGAGAAAAAAGCGCTTAAAGTTTCGAAAGAGGAATCTAGTCTACCTGCTGCGTGCGCGCAGAAACGGTTTATGGCGCGCTCGACCTTTTCGGCTGTAAAATCCTCAATTTTGCGAATTTTAACATAAACCAAACGGCATTTTAATCGGGAAGGGTGGCAAAATGCAACAAAAAAATCGAGTTTCTGACTGCCTAGTACCCTTAAGGGGGAAAGCCACTGTGACGGTCGAAAATAAAGGCTATTTTCAAGACATCCTTTTGTAATGAAATGAAACTTTCTACGAGAAATCATTATTACCAATTGAAAATACTGTAAGAGTTTAGGGCAAATTAGGGAACGGCCTATGATGTGCAAGTTATGACCATAGGTGGCGTCCCAACGAAAGTAATGTAGCGACGGAGTATAAGGGACCACGTAGAGTCGGCGTAGTAGCCGGTGTGGTTAACGCTGCTGATCAGCACGCGGGCGACTCGGGTTCGATTCCCGGCGCCGGTGGCTCTCTTTTTCCGTCGCTTACAATGCATATATTTAACTAATATTTTATGCTCCCAGATTGAAAAAAAATCGGTAGTATGGCCACGGCATACGATAACGTTAGGCTCTGCAAAAACAAAATTCAAAACGGACGCTCGTGTAACTTTCCAACATTTGCTCCGGATTGAAAAATTCGAACGGTTTCTTAGAGTATATTACAATAGCTTCAGTTGAGCGTACAGATTTAAAAAAAATATTAATTTTTGAAGAAATGGCGGACTTAAGAAGAAATCTGGAACAAAAAGTATAAAAAATCAACATGTTTTTTCAATGTTACGATTAAATGAATTATTCGATCAAAAGACTGGTACGCTTAACTAAAGATAATTGTATTACGAATAGTCCCTGAAAATTTCAAGTGAATCCGATAAAAATTGACTGAGTTATGAATGCGCTCAGATTGCAAAAGGTAGATTCGAGATAATCGCGTTTAAGGTTTTGACAGAAGTTATTTTCCAAAACTCAAAGATCGCAGCTGTATACGGTCTCGCCATGGCCAGTGATTCTCTACCTATTTCTAAACAATATATAAGCTCATAATCCCTCTTATTAGATACATTTGGATTCTTGGACATAAAGATTTCGGGCGATTGACACCAAGTTTCAAAACCTTCCATATCTCCCAGAATTTTTCGAGATCCACTTTAAAATTGTGCAGGCATAATCTTCAGAGCCCAAGCATTAAGAAAAAGCAAAACAAAACAAATCGGAAAAAAAAATTTCACAGTGGCTTCCTCCCTTAAATTACGTAAGGGTAACTTTTGCGATTTCTTACCCCCTCCCTCCCCCAGTACAAGAATTCATAAGATTTGATATTCCACCCCCTTGCTTACGTAATATTTTTTGCATTGAATTTTTTCAGTTGTTAAAATTCTTTCTAATTTTCAGTTGTTAAAACCTTACAAAAGGTTTGTATAATTCACTTGACTCTGTTTCGAGAAATTTGAACTAAAACTACATTTCTGGAGCATAAATGATGTAATTTGTATTTATTGAAAATTAGGTTAAAAAATATTACGTAAGCCCCCCCCCCCGCCCCCCAAAAGCCTTGCGTAATTTAAGGACGACCCCTTAACTGCGAATTTAGGATGCAATAACGATAATTGTGTTTCCACTATTGCGTTGCTACGGTAACAGTGTATCGCACATTATTTACACGAATTTGAATGGAATCACTAGGGACTATAGGGTAGATGTCCCAATTACTGCCACTTGATTTATTATATGTAATAAAAGCGTAACGTATAAAAATAAATGTACAAAAAATAGTTATTATAATAACTATTATAATAACTATTATAATAACTATTATAATAACTATTATAATAACTATTATAATAACTATTATAATAACTATTATAATAACTATTATAATAACTATTATAATAACTATTATAATAGTTATTATAATAACTATTTTTTGTACATTTATTTTTATACGTTACGCTTTTATTACATATAATAAATCAAAATAAATGTACAAAAAATAGTTATTATAATAACTATTATAATAACTATTATAATAACTATTATAATAACTATTATAATAACTATTATAATAACTATTATAATAACTATTATAATAACTATTATAATAACTATTATAATAACTATTTTTTGTACATTTATTTTTATACGTTACGCTTTTATTACATATAATAAATCAAGTGGCAGTAATTGGGACATCTACCCTATAGTCCCTAGTGATTCCATTCAAATTCGTGTAAATAATGTGCGATACACTGTTACCGTAGCAACGCAATAGTGGAAACACAATTATCGTTATTGCATCCTAAATTCGCAGTTAAGGGGTCGTCCTTAAATTACGCAAGGCTTTTGGGGGGCGAGGGGGGGGGGACTTACGTAATATTTTTTAACCTAATTTTCAATAAATACAAATTACATCATTTATGCTCCAGAAAAGTAGTTTTAGTTCAAATTTCTCGAAACAGAGTCAAGTGAATTATACAAACCTTTTGGAAGGTTTTAACAACTGAAAATTAGAAAGAATTTTAACAACTGAAAAAATAATAATAAAAGCGTAACGTATAAAAATAAATGTACAAAAAATAGTTATTATAATAACTATTATAATAACTATTATAATAACTATTTTTTGTACATTTATTTTTATACGTTACGCTTTTATTACATATAATAAATCAAGTGGCAGTAATTGGGACACTGGCAGTAATTGGGACATCTACCCTATATCAGATTAAAAATATTAGAGGTAAACTGCTATGCATTTTATTGTAAGTGCACACCGTGTTCACTGTACAGTAACATGTTACACGTATAGGATGCAATATCAAAAAACTTCAGAGAAATTCGAGAAATTTTTATTTATTTTTATTTAGCTTTTTATTAATCCCCACGCAACTAAGCAGTTGCGTAAATCGGTCTTGCCTTTAGATAATTAGTATATCGCTCCCCTTGTGCCAATACCGTGAATGTGCAATTCGATAAACTCTGGAAATTCACAATCAAATGTAAAATGTAATCAGATAATTCGGGAAATCAATTTTTTTTTTAAATAGAGTGTAATCGCCGTTGTAGGTAGGTGCATATTCGTCGCTTTGCAATAAAGTTGGGAACAAGAAAAGACATTCAGCCCACTTTTTTATTAAAAATGTGAAAATTTGCATATTCGTGCTTTTAGCATAAGGGGGGCGATATAATTTCTTATCTTCTCGCTAAAATTGAAATGCAATTCTCTCGTAAAATTGAAATGCAATTTTCAATGAAGCTACCACCTCTAATTGAATGTTTAACAGAAAGCACGAAACACGCCGGGCAGGAACGAGAAGCGATCGCCCTCTTTTGTTACACGGACGATACAGGTAATTCATAAGGATCTGGTCGAATATCAGACCAATGGTACCTACGTCAAACAAAACGACCCTTCGGCCATGACGAGACGTCGCCGAAGTATTGGATTTCTTCGACGAAAGAACCCGTCAGAATTCCTAACCAGAACGACATCCCCGAGTCGAGGTGTCCGTTTTCTGGTCCCGGTTTACTCGCCGCGCCCTTTTATTTCTCTCCTCGTACGTGTGCTCCCTTCAAACTTTTTTTCCACCGTGCCTCGTTTCTTATGAGAAATAATCGACGTACAGTCGGAAATGTGCGGCAAGCGATGCGCGAGGGAAAGGGGGAGAGATTATAATGATCCCTGCTGAGAGTAATTATATGTGGCCAGAAATTGAATTACTGTGCGTATGAATTTAGTTAATGAAAAATAAGAAATTGATTTTTAAACGAGAAATTGATTTTGATATTTAACATTATTTCAATGCACATGCTCGTAATCGTTGGAGGTGCAGAGGTGTTTAGCGTTAAAGAATTATAATAATTGGACAGCATTCAAAGGCATTTACCGAATGAATTTTAATAAGTTATAGAATTTCATTATTTCGGTGATTTAATATTTCTTCAGTTAAGAACTGTAATATAGTACAAGTTATTATTAAATGTACATCGTTTGAACATTTATCAAACAAAAATCACGAAAAAATGACAGATGAATGTGTCGATTTTAATAATTACATTAAAATTTGTAATGAAAATTGAAAGTTTAAATTCGATAAAACTTCGAATTCCGTTTAATTAACAAACTCGTGCTATTTTATTTCGTTAATTTTACATATGGAAACGTCGATATTGAAATAAAAACTAATTAATATTCATTATAGACACTGAACTCCTTCGTTTTCTTTTTTATTTAAAACCTTCTTGCCCGCACAGAATAAACAGCCATTGCGAAAATATTCAATATGAAGAAAATTGCCTTAAAACATTGTAGGTAATGCCAGTATAGAAAAATTTAAGCAACACCATTTGCTTTCACAAATTATTGCACAAATTATGATATTTCTAACCTTAACATAATATATTCGCAAAGATCGTTGTCTTAATATGAATGGCAACATATACTTTATAAATGAACAGTCCAACCTCACTGCAAATCGCTTTGCATGTTAACAATTGCACACTAATTTAATACTTCTATCATTAACAATATTCCAATGCAAAAACAAGGCCGCGTGTGAATAACTAAACCCTACTTCAAAGTCCTCAGTAACTTTTAACCTGCAACGTGCACTCTACGTTAACAGGCCGCCATTAGCTTCGATGCTTTATTCCTAACTAGCAGACCCGTTACCCGGTTTCACCCGGGAATTATTATTATTATTATTTATTATTTTAGATACCATATTTATAAATAGCCTATAATCTAATCTAGGGCGTATTTAATGTATATTCAAAATTTCATTGAAATCCGTTCAGCCGTTTAGGCGTGAAAGAAGGACAAACAAACAGACAAATGTTTCACTTTTATATATTAGTAAGGATCCTCGCAGTCGAGCAGTCAAATTAAATCCACACTCAACATTAAGGCCCATTTACACATTATTCCAGCGCTTTAAAACCCGAAAGACCCGCAGTGTCTCCATCATAAACCTTTTCCAACAGAGTGAGATCGCCATTCCCTCGCCATCAAACAAGAAGCTACGAAAGTAAAGCCAACAATTGGGCCCAACGTTCACATTTCCCAGCGTAGACACCCCTGGCCGAGGGACGACCAGTGCGCCCAAGTGCCTAACGACCATCACGGGCCGCAATGAGCATCCTCCCGTCCAGTTACATATTTCCCTGCCACCCGAGCGCTGACCGACCCATCCATCGGGGCCCGATACCGGCACGGGTGGCGCAATTAATTCATCAAATTCATATTCCCCGTGAGGAATTCCTCGGCGGTCCCAGGACGGACGTCGTCTCGGTCGCGGGCCCAACTTGTGCCTCCCTCCCCTCCGCCCTTGAAAAACACCGGCGAGCCTCGTTCGAGATTCGTGGTTGCGCGCGGTGTATATCTCGCGGCCGTCCGAAAATATCTAAAAATAAATAAGCGTGCCCGGTTCCCCTCTCGCAGCCCGTGGTGCACACGTGTGCCGCCGCTGGGCGAGCGAGAAGACGGGCCGGGGCGAGAGAGGGAGCGAGCGAGGGGGACAGAGCCGCGCGAGGCAGCGGGAGAGAGCGGGCCCGGGCGGTGGGACCGAGAAGGAGGGCTCGCGCGGAGGGAGAAAGAGGGGGGCGGCGGGGGGGGGCCCGAGACGGAGCGAGGCGAGGAGCGACGTCGGCGGGTGGGGGAGGGAGGGGGGAAGGACGAACAGAGGAAAGATGAGGCAAACGTGAGTCCCGGCGTGGGAATAAGCGGCAGGTGCGCGACGGCGCTACCGGGGAGCCACTTGTGGGGGCAAAGTCCCCCTGACGGGCCCCCTCCGTGCCATGGAAAGCCGCGGCAACCGGGGCCCCACCTCGGGCCCCTTCCCTAAAGTAATCAAAAAGTATTGCACGTGTAAAATCGATCGTAAGCTCCGTGAGCGCGGCCGCGGCCCACTTCGAGTCGGTCCCCTCGAAATCGAATTTCTTTTTGCCGCGCGCTGGCCAGTTTTTGCCGTTTCCTTGCGCTTCCTATTTTCTGGGCGACGGCGAGCGACGGGGGGCTGAATGCGGGCAGAAACGCTCGGCGGGAACGGCGGGACGCGGTGGAACACTGATTGCCTGGACCAATTTACTTGCAATTAGACCGATGAGCTATTTAGAAACGGGAAACGCTCGGCCATTGCTGCGTGCGCTTAATCCTTCGGAATTATTTTCTGCGGACGTACAGCCGGGATCTCGTTTGGCGGGGCCAATCGTGGCACAGAGTGCTCAGATAAATCGAATCTCTGCGTTTTTACGGATAAAAACTGTTATTCGTTTCCTCGATTTAAATAGGAGTCTCTTGTACGAATCCCCGTTTTCTAGAATCTCGATTTTATAAATTCGCGAGAATATAAAAATATGCAGAATTGATCAGTAGATGCAGTATAATCGCGAGTGAAATAAATCCTTGTGCAAAAATAAATCGAAATTGTAGAATAATCTTGGTTCGTTTTGGGCCTCGTTTCCGAGAAAATCGAGTCCGAGAAAAATGCGCGCACTTGGCTAGAAATTAATAAATTAATTTTTCAAAATTTAACCCCACCAACCCTTTGTCGAAAATTATGTACCGCCATATTGTGGGATATTAAAAACCATAACAGTTGAATTAAACTTTTTTAATTCACAATTTCTTTGAGGGGTTGTTTCACCCCTCAGACCGTTTCATTGCTGAAGCAGAAAATGGTTACGTTACTAATCGCTTGAACTACGTTTCTGCAAGTCTCAAATTATTTTTGGAGCATACAATTATTAATAAGTATTTTCTATTAAACAGTGCTTAACGAATAAAAAAAAATTAATACTGCAGATCGGTCTGCAAAATATATAAATCATCTATGGGGTAAAAGAACTACTGCACCGAGTTCTTGAAGAGCGGGCGGAGCTCGTGGTTGTTTTCGAAGTTCCAGTGACGCGTCACTGTCGTGTATTTTTATTATAATTTGGTGGGCGAAATGATGTTATGAAAATACATTGTGTCGAGCGTGGTTATTTAAACTTTCTGTCCTGCATTGGAGCGAAAATGATTTGCAGAAGAGAATGTTTGTTCTGCTGAACATGAGAGGATCGAATTTCTTTGAGGCGCGAAGGAAAAATATTTTGACGTATGTCCATTTGTGTTGGAAACTTTCCAATCTACTTTTAACTTGATTTTTCTTTTTTATACTAACAGTCGTTAAGAGCTTCTTCTTCCCTCCCTTCTTGAACTGAATGAAAGAAAGAGATGTAACGAATATTTCGGAGGACCTCGGTACTTATAATATTGTAACAAACTGCGCAATTTTCCTAACTTTAATGCTGAACTATTTTTGTAAACAAAATCTTGATCTCCACATATGCGTTTTTATTACCTACTATAATTCTTTAGGTAAAGATGAACCAAAATTGTGAAATAGAATCTTTCCACACAATTCTCCATTTTTTTAAAAAATCGATATTGAAGATGGAACTGATACTTGCTCAACGAATTTTGAAACTCGATTTTCTCGAAAATGAAACCTCTTTGCAATCGAAGCATCGCCGTTTTTTCAGGTTGTTCAACCAGTTCGGTAACACCCCGTGCATCGAGTCGAAAAACAAAAGTCGAGTCGCGTTCTTCCGATGTACTAACTGTTGATTAAATTCGACCAATTCGGAGCTTCAGGTGGTCGATAATCTTCGCGCGGGTAGCCGAAGTGGTACCTTGAGGGATATAATGTTGCAGTCGATGTCAATTCTCGTTTACACTAATTTCTACGATATTGCTGTATTTACACGTGTCTTCCTATAATTGGTAATAAAGGCGAATAATAATAATGAACGAATAATTATTCATTGACGTTAAAGCGAGTGGTTTTAGCAGGGTGGGAAAAGAACACCCGCGACGAAGTCTGTCCACCGTAAGTCTTGCCAATATTTTCGAGCAATGGTGAATTGTAAAATAAGCTAAGTTTTACTTCCTCGACAGTAAACTACCTTCAACCGGCTCCTCAAGTTTTCCAATTCCAGATTCATTACGCATACTGCAGTTTTCTGACTGGAATTTTTTAAAACATCGTCCGTTCTGACGTCTGACTTATATTAATGGTGGTATATCCATCCACTTGGCATACGTTTTTCGCTCCCACAGTTGTATTACGTACTTCCTTTTTCGACACTTTCATTTTAAATTCTTGAAATAAATAAAATGTCTGAAAGGTCCATTTGCACTGGCATTTTATGCCACATAAATAGGTAGGTATAAAATCGCGTTCATTGTTATTGCAATATTCCACGGATTTCGAAAAAACTGCGATGCTCATCGTTCATTAATTTGCTAACCATATAGGTAATTTATTAACTAGAAACGTTTCCAATATATTTAAAAATGTGTATTTGAAAGTAATCAGGGGCGAATTAATTAATTTTGTTCAAAAAGGACACTGTACACAATGTGGTATTAAATTTACTGCTTCTGTGCCAGCGTAATTACAAAATTTTCTTGTATTCTCAAGTATTCGGTAGTATAAAGAATTTCCAAATTACAAGTTAACTCGCTTTGAAAAGTAAGCATTGAAATAAAACGAAATCTTACAGGTCCTCTGAGGCACGCAGAAGCTAAGATAGAATCTATCTGCAAAATGTAATTGAAAACATTACACGAATTAAATAAATTAATAAACGTCATTGAAGTGTGTAGAAAATACACTTAATTCTTACCTACATTACAGTAAACATTTTTCAAACGGCAGCGCAAAAATTATTATGATAAGGTGAACATAAAAAGCACAAAGAATTGGACAATTCAAAATGTTACAACAAGAGATTATATAAAATTATCTTTGCTGCGCCCTGATCTTCAGTTTTCTAGTGAAGTAAAAACAATTCAATTTCCATATCTGATTTCAGTGAAAGCTCTAATCTTCCCACAAAAGATGTACCTAGGTAGTAGGTACTATTTAGGATAATAAAAAAATAAAAACAAAATGCGATATATCGAAAAGGAATTCAAATAAAATTTATGTAGATATATGTATACATTTTTTAGCATTCAGAAACTTCAGATTGATTCTATCACTAGGGGATTTGCAATTATTTCCATTAAATGCAATAAAAATCACCAAAAATCTAAACAATTGAGATTTCTCTTATTTTATGTTATATTAATTTATATTTCAATATTATGAAATAATTGTCTGCAAAATAGCCGTCAAGTAAGCAATGCTATAATAATGTCACTTTCATAATGAGCCGCCACAGTTTCATGTCCATTTCGATAGTAGGTACTAAGTCATTTGTTCTCTGTAAATCATTTATGAGAAAGAAAATAATTACACATTTTAGTGTTATGTATTAACCAGTAGCGCACTCAGGATTTAATCATGGGCTAAGCCGAGTTGAACGAATAAAAATATTTTTAATGCAAGTCCAATAAAATTCATTAGATCATTATAAAAATTTATTTCAAGAATAAAATCCACAATTTTTCTTTTCACGAAGCTCTTGAATTTCTTCAGTCGTGGTTACATTAATATTTTTTTTTTCCTTTTTCTTTGGGCCAGGGCTCCCCTCCCCTTCTGGGTGCGCCACTGGCATAAACATTAAATGTGGGGCAAAAAAAGAAAATAAAAAAAAACACGAATTATACTTAATTATGCCGAAAATATGAGAAAAAGTTGGAGAAATAGTGGTAAAGAATAGGCACATTACCAAAAATGGTAAAATCGTTAGATATCAAAGTATTTGAAAATAAAAATTACTTCTGTTCGAAAGAATGTTTGAATATATCAAGTTGTAAAGATCGAAAAACTACGTTTGAGCACTTTTGGAATTTGGGAGACATTCTTTGACAACTCATAAAATTTTATAAAGTGGGTGTGTTTGTGAGAAATTGTTTGTGTGTTTGTCGGTCGCCTAAAAACTGTCGAACGGTAAACTCTGGGGTCACGAAATGTGTCCCAGCTCATTATGCCTAGCTAATCCAGACAAATGTGTCTATCTTCACAAACGATAAATAAAAATTTTTTTTTTATAAAATCAAAATCTAAAAATTTCAGGCGAAGCCGAGTCGTAAAGCTCGTGATAGATAAGTTCGACTGTAAAAGAGCATATATGTTGCGAAACATTTTGTTCAATAATGGAGAAATATTTTTTAATACACCCAACAGCAACAATCTAAATATCTCGAGAGAAAAAAACTGACACCACTTTCATAATCACCTAACCCAGTCCTAACCCAGACCTAACCCAGAACACAATATATCCCCGACTCTGCGATGCGCGCTCACAGTGCGGCTACAAAGACGTCAAGATACGCCGCGCATCGCGAAGAAGCAGAAAAATCGGATATTCACGGCGGAATGGTGAAAGTCATGAAAACCGTCCAAGCACCTGCGACTCCTCAATGAACACCTCGTTTGCACATGCGGAGGTGCATCAGAATGCCCACAGCTCGTCGGCGGCACGCTCCGGGCATAGCATCGCGGCGACGTTACGGTCGCGGCTCCCTATAAAAAGCGAATTGACTTCCATGAAGCTTGGCGGTGAGTCATCGCGAACGGGCGAGGGGATCTTCTCGCACGCAGGGGTAGAAGAGGCGCAACCGGCGGAACCCTTAGCGGCGGGGTACAAGGAAAAGAAGGGGAGAAGATAAGGTAGCAACAGGTGGCAGGGTCGCGGAAAAATCCGAATTGAAAACGAGGGGCGAGTGAAGAGGTGAGAAGTTGCAGTTAATCGCTGGACAACTGATGACCGGTGACTTTTAAGCGACTTGCTTCGCGCACAGGTGCGCACATTCGGTCCCGCTTTGTTCGAGCGGATATAATGCAATGCGGGCGCGAATTCCTTTGATTCCTCTCGCGAGGCGAACGCCGTGGGGATAGGGAAGGGCGAGGGGGGGGGGGGGGAGAGGTCAAGGACACCGAGGGTACAAGGGGCCTTTTAAAAAAGGGCATCAGGTGCAGGACACGTTCTCCGTTCAAGGTGGAGTTTAATTGTTGGCGTAAATTTCGCAGCCAAGGACGTGTCCGTACGTTTCCAGGCTGAAGCTGCAAGGTCGCCGCTTCGAGATCACCGGCTCGACGGTACGCGCTACCGATGCCCGGTTGAAGCGTAAGGTCGCCGACGATTCCTTTTCTTCTTTCAGCGGGTCGTTTCGCAAGCTTCTTCAGGTAGGGCAGACCGGGGCAGGTTGACTAATTCCCTTTAATTGTTGTATTAAGGTGGAATCTGACGGACCGTGGATCGGCGAGCTTGGCACGAGACTCGCCGAGCCCACGCGCCGTGAGAACGCTCATGGATAGCTGATTCGCGAGCCTGGCCGAGCCTAGGCGAGCCGAGCCGACTCGTCGATCCACGTGCCGTGAGGACACTCATGGCTCGCCAACTCGCGAGCCTGAGCGAGCTTGGGCGAGCCGAGCCGATCCACGCGCCGTGAGAACGCTCATGCTCGCCGAGTCGCGTGCTGTGAGAACGCTCATGGATAGCTGATTCGCGAGCCCGGGCGAGCCTGAGCGAGCCGAGCCGACTCGCCGATCCATGTGCCGTGAGAACGCTCATGGCTCGCCGACTCGCGAGCCTGGGCGAGCCGAGCCGATCCACGCGCCGTGAGAACACTCATGGCTCGCCGACACGCGAGCCGGGCCGAGCCTAGGCGAGCCTGGGCGAGCCGAGCCGACTCGCCGATCCACGCGCCGTGAAGGCGGGATCTCCTACCTGCGTCTGGTCGCTGCCGGTCGCAGCGACCCCACTAGTGCAAGGGAGAAAGAGATGTCATGCTTCTCCCTTGCACTAGTGGGGTCGCTGCGACCGGCAGCGACCAGCCGCAGGTAGGAGATCCCGCCTTGAGAACGTCATGGATCGCCAATTCGCGAGCCTGGGCGAGCCGAGCCGGCTCGCCGATCCACGTGCCGTCAGATTCCACCTTTTATGGAGTAAATTAACCTGCGATTCGAGATGCTGAAGCATATGAATGACCAGGTTGCCATGTAATGTGTCGCCGTGACAAACACTTGCGTGTCCTATCACTGAGGATGAAAAATCTAAAAGGGCCGGCGGGAAGTAGTTTTTGTCTCGCTATTTGTGAAATTTTGTCCACTAAGTAGTGCTTGATGTTTTTCCATGAATATTTTGTGGAAACGCGGTGCATTGACTATAATTTACGGTGTTTTATTTTATCCGGGTCGTGGAGGATTTGTACGTACGACCCATAACACGTTAACGATGTCGGACGGGGTTACTTGACTAACAAGGGAACACCGCGAACCCGCACTCACCGATTCGAACGCAACTTTGTGGGTTTATAGAGCGACTCAAGACGAGAACAACGGTGTGTTTCATTCGGGCCCTATCGCCCTTTAAGGGGGTGAAAACTAACCTCATGGTCAAATAGGCACTTCCACTTTTTCGCCTGTAACTCCCAAACTACAACAGACAGAAAAGAATGCTTCAAACAAAAGTTTAATGGCGCAATGAGCACTGCAGACTAGCGTTGACAAAATTTTGAATAGGGTTTAAAGAAGGGTACCTGAACGAAAAAAAAGTTTTTTCAAAATTTTGTTCGAAATTGTCACCTGTAAATCATCCTCATCTATTGGCGGTGCATTATCTAACCCAACATCTCCTGATCCGAATTTTTGAAACCATATTTGACACGTTCGAATTTCAACGGCACCTTCTCCATACACTTTGCAAATGTATTTTACTGTGATCTTGCAAATGTATTTTACTGTGATCTTGCAAATGTATCTTTTGTGACTCCAGTGCCTCTTCGAAACTCATAAAGTAGTGAGTGGTAGAATTTAAGAAGAAAAAACTAGATGATACACTCAAAATAAAACTGTAGCTACAGCCTGTGATAGAATACTAAGTAGATTAGGTTATGAAAAACAAAAGAATAATTTCTATGGAATTTTGATTAAGATAGGTTTTCCTATACGCGACTGGAGTCAACGGCAAGAATTTCAAAGTTAATTTTCTTGAAAATGAAGCACAATATCAAAAAATTTTATTCCTCTTTTTCGACTTATTTACTTGTTATAAGTCGAAAAGAAACAGTAACTTTCTTTTATATCGCGCTTCATTTTCGAGAAAATCGACTTTGAAATTCTTGACGTTACGTCCAGTCGCGTATAAGAAAACCTACCTTAATGAAAATCACGGGCGTTGCGGGCGATTTGGGAGTAACCCTATGGAACGCACCCTATAGCGGCGCCCCATGAAAAATGCAAAAACTTTCTGTTCAATCCAATACATTTAAAATCCCTTCATCATTACCTGACAAATATTTTCAACTGCATTTATAACGATACTACTTTGTTCAACTAGATATTATTTTACGCAGTTGCCACATTGGTATACAGGCTTCTATTTAAAAACATAAACCTTCTTGCTTCCATTCTGTATATTTGGACATTGTTGACATTATTAAAACTTTACTATGCCCAAGCATTGTTTTATTACCATATTAAACTAACAAGGGAAGATCAGCAAGTCGAAAATTAAAAAAAATTTTAAACTTTGCAGAAATGTAGCTCAAGCGATGCTAATAACGTACCTATTTTTTGATTCGGCAATAAAACGGTCCTAAGGGTGAAAACACCCCCTCAAAGAAATTGCGAGTTTTTCATATTTCGGTGAATATCTGCGGAACAGTAAAAGATTTCGAAAGAAAAGTTCAATTTAAAGTCTTATGGCTTTCGATATCCTACAATATGGGGATGAATAATTGTCGGAAAAAAGGGCGGTGGGATAAATTTTATGGGACATAAAAAACCATTGAACTTTGAATTTAATTTTTTTCTGTAATTTTTTACAGTTTCGTAGATATTCGCGATAATCTGAAGAACTCACCATTGTTTCGAGGGGGTGTTTTCACCCTTCCGACCGTTTTATTACCGAATCAAAACATAGTTACGTTATAGCATCACTTCAGCTACATTTCTGCAATTTTTTGAATTTTCGACTTGTCGAACTTCCCTTGCAAGTCATCTTCCCTCATTGCATTGACTTATAATTCAATATATTATATATGCATCCTTTGTTTCTTATTTTACGCGGACAACGAACAACAAAATATCTATTCAGAAGAAAGTGTACGAAAATCGTCTCCCAGCATATGTATATCGTTGAAAACTTCTATCGCTCTTCTGACCATTGTAATTAAAAGTGGCAATGAAATCCTGTACGTAGACAACGCTGGGGAAGAATTTCTAGATCGCCGACCGACATTTTGCGCGCCGCCCTTTCTCCATTGATCGATGAATCATGCAACGAGAACCGTAATTAAAATTCCAAAGTACATGCGAGGGAGATAATACAGTTCTGATCGTAATGATGGTAGACCGCGGTGCAAGGTGGCCGCGATATACTTAAAGGCGGTAATTAAGGCTGGCGGCTAATAACGAGCGTCAAGTATTGAATTTAAAATTATATACAACCCTTATTTCTCATCTCGCCAACGCTACAATTGACGTGGCGAGGTGCACGTAATCGTGAAATCTAAAATGTACTATTGAAAGTTTTTTGGTAAGTTTAAACAGCACTCGAAAAAGTTCTGGAACTTTTTAATAGGTTCTAGTCGAAACATGTACCGCGAAACTTTCTTAAAAATGTTCTCACATTTTTAGTTCCTAAGAAGAACCGATGAAATAAAAGTTCTTGAAAATAAAAGTTCTAGTTGGAATGGAATTTATAAAATATAAAAATAAAATTTCTCTACGACAGGAACAGATATTTTGTTCGCCAATATTAAAAAAGTTTTCAATCGTTGTAACAAATTCTGAATACTATTCAATGGATAGTACTACAACAATATTAAATAATTCTTAGAGTTAAATTGATATTCTGAATATGTTATTTTTTTTGTAGTACTTTTCTTTGTCTTATAAAAACTTTTTTAACAAATGTTCTAATGTAACTTGTTTCCATGGAACTTTTATTATATAGGTGCTAAAATATCTGTTCCACGAGAACACTTTTTAAAAAAGCTCTTAAATGTACATTTTTTTCAATAAAAATTCTACAGGAACAGATATTTTATTAAACGAAACATATAAGTTCTAACAGAATTTTTTTAAAAATAAGGGTTCCAGAACTTTTTCGATCCCTGCCTACTATTAAACCTATTAATTGGGACATCTTTCACATAACCCTGACCAAACTCAGGTTCGAAACGCCTTCAATGCGTGTAGGTAATTAGGTAAATGAAATGGTAGAGGAAGTGCAGCATATTTGGAACTAGCTTAAAGTACCCGGCGTTGCCCGGGTAAAAGTTCGATTATCAAGAGGGTGAAATAAGGGGGAGGGGGTGGGATGTCCAGATTTCATGGTAGCCTATATTTTCCGCAGGGTTGCAGAGATTAATTATGAAAAATTTTGTCCAGATCGGTTAAAAACATCGGGATAAAAAGTATTCTATATGTTATTCCTGGTCCTAGACTACGTATGTACAAAATTTCAGAATGATCCGTTGCGTAGTTGCGACGTGATTGAGTAACAAACATCCAAACATCCAAACACACTTCCACATTTATTGTATTATATATATTATATGATTATTATTATTAGTAGGATTAGTAGGATAGTAGGATTAGTAGGATAGTAGGATTAGTAGGATTAGTAGGATTAGTAGGATTAGTAGGATAGTAGGATTAGTAGGATAGTAGGATTAGTAGGATAGTAGGATTAGTAGGATAGTAGGATTAGTAGGATAGTAGGATTAGTAGGATAGTAGGATTAGTAGGATTAGTAGGATGGTAGGATGGTAGGATTAGTAGGATAGTAGGATAGTAGGATAGTAGGATAGTAGGATAGTAGGATAGTAGGATTAGTAGGGTAGTAGGATTAGTAGGATAGTAGGATTAGTAGGATATTCCTTCTCCTACAGGAATTATGCAATCAATCGGGATAAAAAGTATCCTATGTGTTATTCCCGGTTCTAAACTACATGTATACGAAATTTCAGAAAGATCCGTTGCGTAGTTGTGACGTGATTGAGTAACAAACATCCAAACACACTTTCGCATTTATTATATTAGTAGGATACTGTTGGTAATTTGGAATACCGAAGTACCTGTCTAATAAACTATTAACGTTGTCTAATTTGTAACACCATAGATAATAGGTGCTAATGACCTGTTAACTAATGACATTTGTGGATGAACCACCATTTCGACATTTTCGACTTAATCTGCAGAGGAAGAGAACGTCAATCTGCAAAACTCTTTCAGGAAGTATTCAACCGTTCCAATCGTGGTTAAAATATGTCAAAACTTTAGAGTGAAACACTTGGTCTACTCATTTGCGCGTTCCTCCTATGGCTCCGTGTCAGTTTCGCGAGAATTTCGAGATTACAAAGTGTGACATGAAATTTTAGGTTTCAATGCCATGTTGGTAATTCGCAATACCGAAGGTGAATATAATTTGGAATATTCCTGCACCTTAAAGAAATCGATACTTCCTGTCATTTTTCATTTAGACCAAAGTTTCAGCTACTTTTTGTTTTTTATTATTACTGAGAGTTCGAAATATAAAAGTTTATTAGCTTCCCTATGATATATCTATGCAGTTTTATTTGTTCCCATCCTCAGCCGTAATTTTTTATTTTTCTTAAACAAACTGGTATTCCAAATATACTGCACTTCTTCTATGTATATTTGCGAATGCTTAAGGTCGAATACGTTATTTCGTCTGCGGTAAATGCGACACGTAACCTAATATATTATTTACTCCTATGTACGAGCTATTCCACGTCAAAACGGATAGGTGAAAAATTTAGTTTCACCGATTCTCTTAAAATACACGGGTTGAGAAAGCATTCCTTCAGCTTTAAAAAGAGCCCAAGACGGAGGCATTATCTTTAAAAATGACCGAGATATTACAGTTTAACTGATGACGCGTCAGCCGATTATGTTGCAATTTTTAAAACTTTAACATTAAATATTTCGAAAACTATTTGACAAAGGCCTTTAAAATTCAGTATTCTTTGTTTTTGCAAGGTTATCGACAAATGCTGTAATTTTGAAGAGAATCGGTGAAACTAAATTTTTCACCTATCAGTTTTGACGTGGAATAGCTCGTACAGCTGTGGTACGAGTAAAATTTCGAAATTCTCGCCATGGAACAATTCGTCTTATACAACACAAAGGAGTTTTTAAATGACGAGTTAACTCGTCTTGCCCCTAGCAGGTATGAATCTCTGTTAATCCTGATACATACAGAATGATAAAACGAAAGACAGAAGCATTCACCGATAAATAAATAAACAGTTTACTCAAAAAATGTTATTAGTAAACAGATGAATATTTATTATAATTTATTAACCACATAGGTATATTAAAAATGATAAAAGAAAAGAAACAAAAAAGTAGCAAAGTAACGTCAGAAGGTATACTGCTTTTGTGGTGGTAATAAAAAATTATTTATATTTGCATTCTTTCGCAACGCGCGCAATTTTTTAATATTAGTAACGAGTTGACTTGAGACTTATCAACGCTGCTCAAACTGTGGATCCTGAAATCAATTTAATGAGTGGCGACCAGAATTACTTTTTAAATTATTTTATTCAGCTTCGATCCTCTGTTTGCTTCTTGTATGATTGGTTCAAATCTGGAAACTCAATTTTAACCCGCTTCCAACTATCCAATAGACTTGAAACTTTGCAGGCGTACGTAGTTTCGATGACAATACAAATTTATGAAGCAAAACAAATCGTTTAAAAAACCCGAGGGGTTTAAAAAATTACCCGGTCTTCAATAAATATAGCCCGTAACCACAAATCCAAACGACTTGAAATCCGCCTATAACCACAAATAAAACATAGACACTAAAAAGTACATAATAAAAAAAAATGAATTTGTAGTTAAACGATTTTTATTCCTAACAGAATAGAACAGCGAATCTTGGACTGGACTTCTGCGAATGTCAAAGATTTAAAATGCTGTTTATTTATCCTGCTTTTGATGTTGGACGGACCGTAAAATCCATTTAAAAAACACGAATGGACAGCAAATTTACAAAATATAGTTTTGCATCTGCTAATACGCTAAGTCGCTAAATAATTGAGAGAAATTTGTTTATTAATCCACGATGTAAAATGCAATCTCTCATCGCAGGTCGTAGATAAAACGTGGAAAACTGTTCGCTACCAAGTCGCGAGTGACGCGTGCGCAGCCAGTTCGCGATTCGAATGATCGTGCAAACTGAATAATTTATGCGAATAGCTCTCGCGCATGGAGTAACGAGATCCCGAAGACGTGGGTTTCGTAATTCTCAATTAATCACTGAAACAAGAACCGTAAGGAAACGTGATAAACGAGCTACGCGATTTCACGTCCCGGCAGAGGTCGACGATTCATTCATAACTATTCGCCTGAATAATTGCAATCGACGAGATACGGTGTAGTTGAAAAGCTGATTCCCATTATCCGCTGCGTTCTACGTGCTCAGTAAATGTTCACGTCTGGGTTTCCGTCGAAACGGATTTCTTATCGTAATGGCAGAAAGTATCTTCTCGGGTACGTACGTGGCCCGGATCCTGATTCCTCAGAGAGTTTACTTAGCAGCAGATAAGTTCCAGGCACACATCCGCGTGATAAAAAAGAGATGTTGATAAATATCGACATGTATTTACATAAATTCCTCCCACTGGATATACTGGAATATCGTGCCAGGATTAGGAACTGCTTTACTTCAAGCTGACCCAGGTTTTGTAAATATCAGAAGGTTTGGGAAATGATATCGACGTTACAAAGAATTTATTTACTGTATCTATATTTACTGTTCGCATGCTGTGTATTCGTTTTCTAAGGTTGAATTAAGTTGTTTAGTGTTAAACTTCATTGGTTCGCCCCGTTATTTAGAGATACATAAAGGTAAACTAGCAAAATACCACTTTTTCATCCCTTTCAACCACCCCCTTAGGGGTGGCAAAATCCTGAAATTGTTTTCTAGGCATTCATGTGGGTAGCTTTTCGAATTAAAAACCAAGCAAATTTTGAGGAATCCATGAAAACACATTTCACCCCTTTTAACCACCCCCTTAGGGGTGGCAAAATCCGGAATTTGGTTTCTAGGCATTCATGTGGGTAGCTTTTCGAATTAAAAACCAAGCAAATTTTGAGGAATCCATGAAAACACATTTCACCCCTTTTAACCACCCCCTTAGGGGTGGCAAAATCCGGGACTTGGTTTCTAGGCATTCATGTGGGTAGCTTTTCGAAGTAAAAACCAAGCAAATTTTGAGGAATCCATGAAAACACATTTCACCCCTTTTAACCACCCCCTTAGGGGTGGCAAAATCCGGAATTTGGTTTCTAGGCATTCATGTGGGTAGCTTTTCGAATTAAAAACCAAGCAAATTTTGAGGAATCCATGAAAACACATTTCACCCCTTTTAACCACCCCCTTAGGGGTGGCAAAATCCTGAAATTGGTTTCTAGGCATTCATGTGGGTAGCTTTTCGAATTAAAAACCAAGCAAATTTTGAGGAATCCATGAAAACACATTTCACCCCTTTTAACCACCCCCTTAGGGGTGGCAAAATCCTGAAATTGTTTTCTAGGCATTCATGTGGGTAGCTTTTCGAATTAAAAACCAAGCAAATTTTGAGGAATCCATGGAAACACATTTCACCGTTTTCCACCCCCTTAGGGGTTGGGTAGGGCAAATTCGTCTAATTGGTTTTTAGGCATTTGTGTGGCAATAATTTTCACGTGGCGAGCAGCAGTCGTGTAATGCGCTCCTAAATTGTGTTTCAACACAAATTTTCAACTAAGCTTCGCAGTCCGTCATTGTCGATCACCCCTTTATTAGGGCGACCGTGACGTTAACTTTCGAGGTTTATGTCTCCAGTATGAAATTTTTCCCCAACTCGGAAATTCAAAAAAATAAACTTTGGGGACATGTAGGGAATATATAGGTATGTATTACGCAATTTTTTTGCTGCCCAAAATTTACTCGAAGGGGGTGAAATTAACCCCTAAAAATTCGGCTATTTTCCGATTTTGTGTTATAACTCGCGAAGTGTAATTACTGTAAGTTAGCAAATGATAGTCCTAATTAGAAGAAGTAATTTTTGTCTAAAAACTTTTCTTCTATTTCTTACAGTTCGCGAATCATAACACAAAATCGGAGAATAGCCGGATTTTCAGGGGTCAATTTCACCCTCCTTACAGTGAATGTGGGCAACAAAAAAAATTGCGTACTAAATACCTATATATCCTTTACGTATCCCCAAAGTTTCATACTTTTTGAATTTCCGGGTTGGGAATCTTCCCTAAGTCTTCCCCAAAAACAGTGGTAGTGGTTTCGCTGCATTATGGACGAGTTTCAACTCGTATAAGAACAGCACTCGAATTTGCTTTCACTGTCATTTTATTTTAAAAAATATTGACCATCTATTAATCGTGTTAAATTCACCTAGCCTCCAGTTTTATATTCATATAAAATAAGTGCCATTTAGTATTACTTGCAATTAATTAATGACTGCAAAACTTTAAGCTACATAAAATCCAAACTATTTAATACAAGAAGCATCTAAATGCAATTTTATGTAACGTGCCCTTTTCAAATAGTAACTATATTCTCTAAAAAAAAACCACAAAGAAAGTATTGACACCAAGAAATCAAAGTTACAATACTAATTGCAAGCAATATTAAGCAAATAATTTTAAATTATAGATACAAGACGTACTCTCATTTTTACACTTGTACCTAGAAGACATTAAAAGAATTGAGGTTTATCCAGAACCATCATAGTTCGTGGCCCAGGGTGTTAAACTTAAGAAACAGGAGAGGCATTTAAGCATCGCTAACGCGAACGGCCGAGTCGATGTAACTTCCCTGTTGCCATCCATTGTTAATATGCATTAAATCGCAGTGGCAAGAAAGAAAAATAGATTGGCTCGGAATACCTTGATGCATTCGAGCGAGTGTGTATCAGAATATGCAGATGAGTACGCGAGCGCGGGGCTCGTTAATTAGCTTAGTACACAAACCAAGCTTTTGACCGTTGTGTCTTTCAATCTCCCTCCCATGTGGTACACTGGGTGTCAGTGTTTTGCACAGCAGAAATATCGTGGGTCATTTGCATTCGAAATGCACAGCAATAAACTGTGGTCAAGAACAGAAACAGAAAGAGTCGTTTCTGGTTTTGTTCTTGTAGTGAATACACCCTTTCACATCAGCCTACTGCTATACTATAGGTAATGTGTGTCAATTTCTCATCACTGAACGTTTAGTAAAATGTATTAAGCTCCCAAACGAACGTATGCTTCTTCAAGTTTGCTCTTACCAATGACTGAAGTATAATTTTCATTATCATTGGATAATAGACAAGGCAAAGTATAAGCAGATAATTATCACAAAAAATTCACCGATTTCGAGGCACTTTTATTAAAACATGTACCAATTATCGAATTTTCATTACTTTGCAGTAAGGTCATACGATAACCTAGGGTGTGTGAATTTTTTGAATGTTTTAATTTTAAAAACGACTGGTGGAAAAACGGAACAATCTCAGGTTTAAAATTAACCACTACCATTAAATTTTGGGTAATACGTTATTTACCTAGTTGGAATTTCATTTGAAATTATAGAAAAATACGAAAATTACTAAAATTATTAAAAAGAATTTTTATAATTGAGCTTATGAACCGCAACAGAAGCAGAGATATCGCTTATTTGGTGGATTTTGGTAAATAGCATTAAGCTATATAGGTGACATATGGCTAGATCTGTTGCTAAAGTTACTATATTTTCATTTTGTAATAAATACACATTTCCATACATTTTCATGTGAATGTAATAAACACTAATTTCCACATATTTCTATTTTCATTTTCATGCCTTTATGTAAGCAAGACTCACTTTAAGCAGTATATGAATATGTAATTTGTAGTTAAATCTTACTTAATTTTCACATTTTTCAACTGTGATTTGAAGTAGCTAAACCTCACTCAAATAAATCTCTGAAGATAGTTTCAGATTGCTGATTAAAAACAGCATTACTTTGTCAGTAGTCATTTTACAATTTTCAAAAAATTTTAAATGTGTCCATAAAATTGACACACCCTAATAACCATACTCATATATTTTAAGAAAAACTTTCGGTTTCTGATCTCAGATGAGCCTATCCTGAAATATCATGCACACCGTGTTCTTATCACCGTCAGAATTATAACAATAAACAGCATTTTTATCATCTTAAAATATGTATAAATCAATACCAAAAAGACTTTTTACCCTACGTGATACAATTTTCTTAAAAAAAAAAAAAGAGAATGCAACCTACCCGTAACAACAAGCAGCAAAATTAAAATTTACATTTACGCTTTAGCATAGAAAAAAGACACTGCTCCTCTGCATTTCAAATTCAGAAAAATCACATAAAATGAGTTTAAATCCTAATGAGTTTAGTATAATAATTAACAATACTAACGCATAAGCAATGCCTCCCTTAATCGCCAACCAACATGCACCACAAAGACATACAAACACTCAAAATTTCAAGTTAAATTAAGGCAGGATACCACCTTTGACTGCGATTTTGGAGGCGTTTTTCATGAATTTTTTTTGCATACAAAGAATGCGCAGAAACAAAATCGGTTTCAGTCATTCATTAATGTAACTTTAATCTGTAATTACACATTTTTTGAAACTGAAAAAGTGAAAAATAATCTCTTGTAGGTGGCGCCAAAATACACTCCTTTGGAGGAACATCGTTAGACGGCGTGTCAAATTCCGCTCTGTACGTGGCTCTTAGAAAAAAAACCAAAGAATGTTCCTATTGGCAACAATATTTTTTAATGCTGTACGTAGGGATTTTACGAAATTTCGATTTTTAAGAAAATGGCGGCCATTTGAACAAAAAGGTCAATTTTTTTAGGGTAAAAAAGTTTAAAGAAGTTTATAAAATTGCGCACCAAAAGAAAAATAACAACGCTACAGCAAAAGTCCTACGTACATCGTTAGATTACACCACGGGGAAGAATTGTGCAAAGTTTCAAGTCAATCGGATGAAAATTATAGGAGTAATCTGACACGCCGATTTGGAAAACATCGTTTCGAGAAAAACGCGTTTAAAGTTTTATATAGATTTATATATCTGTTCCAATCCGGTTTTTACACAAGAAAAAGGTTCCGGTCACCTTTCTAATGAATGAATTTCGATTCTATACACTTGAAAGAGTACTTTGAGAACCAAAAAAAATTTCAATTTTTTTTAAGTGCAAAGGTGGTATCCTGCCTTAAAACTCGCATAACGTCTTTCATGTCCAGTCCCGCCCGATTAGAAACGGCGACGCGCGTGTCGCTAGGAAGAAAATCTAATGCGAGGTCGAGGGAAGAGTTGGTCGGCGGCCGCAAACGCGTCAAGGGGACAGAGCGCGGCGGATCGAAGGAAATCTCTCTGCCGGCACGGACGAGTCAATTCCGCCGCCCGTGGCCGAGTCGATGGTTGTCAGAGAGCGAAAAGAGCTAAGGGTGGCCGAGGACGTCCGAGGAAGAAGCGGTGACTGGGGGGGCAAAGCGATCTCGTGGGAAAAAGGAGCAGGTGTGACTCGAGCGAGATACTCCGTGCGGAGCGACGCGAGTCGAGTCCCGGAGCCGTGACGCGCGCGCGCGCGCGCGCGCACACGCAGCCACGGTATGCACGCGTACGAGCGTGTGGACGAAGCGTGTAGAACACGTGGTCACGGCCGCGGTGGGCGTGCGTGAAGGATGCCTCCGCGTTGCCTGCCCGACGGGGAACGCTCAGCGAAACTCGGCGATCCGATCGACGGGAATAAAAAGAAATTGCGACACACGCGCGCACGTAGAGCCGCGCCGAGCTCTACAGGCTAGACGGGGGGGGGGGGGGGGGGAGAGGGTAGATAAGAATTGTAGGGGAAAGGAGCAACAGGAGCGACGGGTTATTATCGGTCATCATCGTCCGTTGATCGATGGATTATTCCACGGGATTCCGTAACTGAGCGTGGTTATTTCCGAAACGACGCCGGTGACATTTCTGGTCGGTTTGGGTTAGACGGATATCTTTATGCAGAGCAGACGGGTGGGGTGTAAATGACACATGTTCCACCTACACTTCTCCGTTGAAAACAGCCTCAAGGATTGAGTTTTTTTTTTTTTTTTTTTTTTTTTTTTTTTTTTTTGAGTAGGCAGAAGGATCGGAAGGTTTCGGCGTTTTGAAAAAAAATTGACATTGGGCGGAATAGCGAAAAGCAATAGTAAAGGTCGTTTTCATCAAAATCGGTTAACGTTGCTCTGACAAGGGAAAATCCCGAACCCGAGAATTGCAAAAATTCTGAAACTTTGTGAATATGTAGGGGATCTCCTCCTGATTACAGCGCGATTTTTGTTTGCTGCCCAAATTCACTCGAAGGGGGTGAAATTATCCCCTGAATATTCGGCTGTTTTCCGATTTTGTATTATAACTCGCGTGAGAGATAGAAAAAAAGTTTCAAGACAAAAGTTACTTCTTTTAATTGGATCTATCGTTTGGTAAAAAAATATTTTACAGTTCACGAGTGACAACACAAAATCGGAAAATAACCGGATTTTCGGGGGGTCAATTACCGTTAAGGAACTAGTTTCTGATCAGTTTAGAAGGTTTCCCGCTTTAATATTTATTTTTCACCTAATGAAACATTAAACCATAGACTTTTTTTATACTAAAAGTTGAATTAATGTTTAAACTTCAAGGAAAAATTTTAAAAAGTTGAAAATAAATATATAATTTAAATACTTATATGGTATGGAATAATAAGGTGACTAGGAACTAGTTTTTAATCATCTAAAACTAACAATACTAACTGCTTTCACAGACAACACATATATTTTTGAATTATCAATTTTTATGTTAGTAATTATTTCAAACAATTATTTATTGACATAAACTCTAAAGAACGATTTATTTCATGAACTGATAAAAAATTAGTGCCTGATCAAGAACTAGTTCCTTAACGGTACACCCCCTTAGAGTGAATTTGGGCAGCAAACAAAAGTTTCGTTATAATCACGAGGAAATTCCCTACACATTCACAAAGTTTCAGAATTTTTTGAATTTCCGAGTTCGGGACCTTCCCCTTGTGTATACAACTTACTTGAATCTACAAATGAGTTTTTTGAATTTTCATTACAGAGGCTCAGAAAAAAAGTTGACAAAACGACCTTTACTATTTTTTTTTTTCCTATTCCGACCAATTGCATTTTTTCAAAACGACGAAACACGTCACATAGCAAACTAATCCTAGCTTCTCGAAAAAAAAAAACTCAAGGCGGTTGGACCAATTTTAAAAATGTTATGCGATTGTAAAGAGTGTACGATTATGGGTGTGAGCCACTGTACCTCTGGTGGACGGGTAAACGAGTATAAGTCAGAATACTTAGTTTTGCAGGAAGACACTTATTAAAATATTTAAACTGTTATGTAAGAGCAGGTATTAAATTTTGGATATGAATGTTGACAAATATGTCTCGTCCCAGTGGGCCCTCAACATATACTTCATGCTCGAACGAAAATTACACAAAATATTACAAAATTTGAATTAAATTGCAAATCGTGCAAAATAAACTCTTATATTTAACTTCTAATCACAAAAAAGAAGATTTCATTTTCTTCATCGTATTCATTGACATAACTCAACTTATATTTACTTGTGAAAGCACACGTGATGCTCCTACAGGGAAGCCCTGTTCGCCTGAACAGAACATTTTTCCACTTAAATTTCTTTATTGTTTCAATGACATGTGTGGTCGAGCAAATAAAATGTGGAGGTTCACCTTTAAGCTGGAAAGTTTAAAATAAAAAAAGAATCCACAATATCTTGGAAAATGTGGTTTAGGTACTGCAGAAACAACACGCGTGAAGATTCTTACAATTGTTATGTTAATTTGTAGCGACCAGGGATTAAATGAACAATATTCCAAATTCAAATAATGATTTTCCTTCGCTTTTAAATAAATGAATTCTCAGGAAACTTTCAGCAGAACTTTAATTTCAGAATAATATTAAAATATTTAAATTCAGCAAGTCACAGTTGATGTTCACGGTGCCCCACGAGTTCTCTAATGGAAATTTGATTATCTGCGCCAGAACAATGTAGAAACTTTCAATTTAAAACATATATTTCTCACTGACTGTCCCCTCCCACACAGCACCATAACATTGCAGCAACGCGTCTGCAATGATGCGGTGCAAGATGGCAATGTTGCAACATAACATTGCAGAGACGTTGCAGGTTCAGTCCTATGTCCGCCTTCGCAATATTGCAGGTGTGTATTTTTGCAAAGTTGCGGCAACATTACGAATATGTAGTCCTGCAACGTTCCGGCAATGATTCTGCAACAAAACGGCAAAATTGTGGCAATGATCCTGCAACTCTTCGGCAATATAGCGGTGCGTATCCAGTTAAATGAAACACGCCGTAGAATCCACTCGACGTCATGTATATATTTCGAAAAATTTTGACAAAGTCATAGTTGCTTCAGAATATTGTTGTAATGTTTCCACAAGTTTTCACTACAATATTGCACGACGATGTGCGCGCAATATTGCAGAAATATTGTAGGACCGTTGCCACTGGAACATTGCACGTCGATGTGCGCGCAATATTGCAGAAATATTGTAGGATCATTGCCAATGGAACATTGCACGGCAACGATCGTACAATATTGCAGCAATATTGTACCATCGTTGCCAGCGGAACATTGCACGGCAACGAAATTGCAATATTGCTGCAATATTGTAGGATCATTGCCACTCCAATAATGCACGACAATATTGCAGGAACGTTCCTACAATATTCCAATGCAACCTGCAACAACGTAATATTGCAGCTACGTCCCTGCAATACTGCTGCAACGAGGTGTGCTGTATGGGCTGATTCATCACATATCTTAATAATTCCTATCTTCTAATTAAATTTCTAGTATCGACGTGGCGATGAGCAAGTTCGTTGGATGATCGACCAACCTGTTTCTGTGCGACGTGGCACGTTTTTCATGCTGCGCTGCAACTTTGTGAAGCGGTTTATTGCTAATGAACCAAGTAGCAGTTCCACTTTAAAGCGCATACACTATCCAAATCAATCCACGCAGAATATACAGCAATTAGATTTCTCTTCACTGCAAAACATCACCCGGATGTTTCTGCAAATCACGCATTGAAGAAATAGACGTATCGATAACTTCTAATATCAAATAGCAATCAATCGAGTGGCGACTGAAAAAATGTAGCGCTTCGGTTTCGCAACGTTGCGGCAAATTATTTTTGTACCCAACGAAACGGAAAGCTGGATCATTAATAGTTATCGTCGGTTATTAATCGACCATTCGCCTCGCAGCAATAAAGTTTACGTAGTCTTATAATTGCTGCTACTCGCAGCGGGCCGTATATTCGATCGATAATAATTCTTTGCGGGAAGGTGTAATTTCTACGCGTTCTTTCGGACCAGTTCGTGCCGCATTGTTGGACATGTCCATGATATCTTCGATCTGGACGGAAAATTTATTGCGCGCATTGATGATTATTCAAACGGTTAATTATTTGAAATGTTTCACGGCTGCGCGTAATTGCAGCTAATAGCGCTTAATTCCACGCAGAGGTAGTTAAATTATTTCGTGCAATTTCTTCGATTCCGAACACGATGCTGCCCGTCTTGATCGACAGATCAATCATCATTCATCCCATATCCGTTGCGCGGTGATGTATTATTATGGTCCAATTACGTTTATTGATAATACAGAGAATCCTGACAATGTTGATGCAAATTGCAACTATGTGTACAGAAACGATTATTAATAAGAATATTAATATTCTCTGTTAATTGTGTGTTCACGTGGCATACGCGCAGAGCCAATGGTCGCGACGGGTGAACTAGAGCTGTATTTATTCGAATATTCGGATAATTCGAATGACTTCGAATACGAATAATTTCTAATTAAGGCAAATGTACCAATAACGAGCCATGCACCAGTACCTAGCCATCTGTTGAAATATTAATAATTGTTAAACTATGCACGTAAGATAAAATACATATTTGGTGTAATTTGCATTATTTAATTGTTCGGTTTAATATCTGAAGTTATATGGTCTTGTTTTTTTGTCTAGATATTTAGAAATACCATTTATAGTCTCGAGGCCAGATATATGACGCGTTTTCAGACATTCGTTATGATATGGCTAAGAAGAGCGTGCTTCTTGTTAAGAGCATAATTATTATAGGATAATAGTTTTTTAGATAGAAAAAAGGGTTTTAGAATCTTGAAAATATTTTTAACACATAGAAAGAAAAAATTTGAATATGAAAACTATTTTTTATTTGAATATTTACATGGCTATTTATCGGTGCAAACAAATCTTGTTAGCCCAGTAACTAACCACGTGTTCAATAAATCGGGTGAAGTGAATTGCAAATGTTAATCGGCATCGCCAGAGCAAAATTACGAAAAAAGTGTGACTTTCTGACCCGATATTTGGAATAAATCATAATATAAACATTATTTTTCTAGATAATAATGTTAGCATTTAATTTAAGTTTATTAAAGTTTATGTATATGTACAGTTTAATGAATTTGGTGGTTGTTTTGATGTCTTATATAAAATAACCACAAACTTCTATTGATAGTGTAACTAAACTTATTGTTTTTTGCATTTATTTTCTAATCTGTTTATTATGGTTATTTGTACAATAATTTTATATTTCTGTACTTCTTAATTTTCCTTAACAGATTTTTCAATTTAAGACAAAGAATCAGTTTTTAAAATAATTTTTACACGCTTATGAAACCTATGGCTAGGTACTGGGACATGAAAATCGGGCCGCTAGGTCAATCGCGTGAGATTGGCTATATATTGGTACATTTACACGTACAAAATTCTTGTTTATTTTACGTTAAATATATAAAAAAACAAAATTTTGTTATGTGAGTACTGATGAGAAACAACAAAATCTTTATGAATGAAAAAAAGTTTCACTTAAATTGTTAATTTTATACACAATATTCATTATACTTTGTCACCGTTTCCTTAAACGGCTCGTTATTGGTACATTTACCTTAATAGGAGTATTCGATTATTCGAATCTCAAATTCGAATTCTCTGGTATTCGAATCTCACTTTCGAATTCTCTGGTAGGTATTCGAATATTTGAATCTCAAATTCCAGTTTTCTGGTATTGGAATATTCGAATCTCAAATTCCACTTTTCTGGTACTCGAATCTCAAATTCGAATTCTCTGGTATTCGAATATTTGAATCACAAATTCGAATTCTCTGGTATTCGAATATTCGAATACTTATACATATAGATTATTCGAATATTCGTTACAGCACTAGTACCTATGTATCTTCAAACCCAAGGGAGAGTGGAAGGTTTGCTGCTGTAGGTAATAATATTAAACACCAAAAAAGGGCGCATATTTATTACGACATCTTATTACCACAACGGAAGCTACCATTGCACCCAATCCTCAGAACGAGATATGTAGTTCCAAATCTCGGAAAGAAACGATGATTTAGGCCGTTTTTGTAATCAAATATAAGGTTTAAAGTTGACATTAGAAGGGGAAAAAACGAGGTTCGATCACGCGGCACAGAGATTTGTTACCCGCATCACATCAGTGCTAGAAAAGGCGCCAAAGGGAAAAATCATAAAAGCTGCTGTTTTGATAAAAAAAAACAATCGACCACAGACCACATTAACACAAATTGTGCCGTCCAATTTTCAACTTTTTCAAAATCTTTAAACATCTTGCACAGCCACTGGTCACGGAGTAATCGACTTACTAAGTAGTAAGTACACGTACTCTAAAACTAGAAATAAGTGACATAAGTACAATCAAATTATAGTTTAAGTAATATAACTACCTAACTAATTCTAAGAAATATTTATATACCTACTAATATAAAATAACTAGCTAAAATACTTTTGTAGTTGCTAATGACTAAATTGTTGATGTGACTATAAATAAACGCACAAAAAAAAATATATGTAGGTACGGTTAGTACGAGTTTGTTATTTTAATTTTTTCTCTTATAATTATACGGGTATTTGATTTAAACATGTAAATGTATAATTGCAAGATAATCCTCTCAAAGTAATAAGACACATTGAAACCTTTCTGAATCGAAAAATGATTTTATACTGATTTATAAAGCAATGAAATATTAAGCAACCGACTTCCGGTGCACGCTATTTCAATATTTTCAATATCAGAAAGCCGAGTGCGCGGGATAGTATGCGTGCACTTACACGCGAAGGATATTATTATTATTACTATTATTACTATTACTATTATTACTATTATTATTATTATTATTATTATCATCATCATCATCATCATCATCATCATCATCATCATCATCATTATTATTATTATTATTATTATTATTATTATTATTATTATTATTATTATTATTATTATTATTATTATTATTATTATTATTATTATGTTACCAGGATACAAGTACCTTTGATACACAAAAGTACACTGCAATCGCATGGCGTTAATTTTGCTGCTTTCCTGTACGCCGAGTTTTTGCAATTATATATTGTTCCGGGAAGCGAATGAACATCCTTGAAGACATTATTAGCGTGCCTGCACAATCTAGTTATACAAGTATGCGGCCCTAGGGCTTTCATACAGTATTCCAAATGAAATAAATGGTATTCCCTCAGTGCCCTCGGCGGAGCATTGATGCACGATCATACACGTAACACCATCAATTACACGAGTCGAATGTACCTACCCCTCAGATGTTGAATATATCACTGAACAGATTCAATAATCTCCTGCACGCCAGAATCAACAACATCGACAATATAAGAAATCAGTGTGATAAACATAAAAATGGGCAAGGCAGATTTATTAATATTGTCCATTATTATTTTCATAAGATCACATATAATTGTATAAAGTTCTTTACTGATTTAGGAGAATCGGGAAACTAAATATTTTTCCTCGAACGAACATGCAAAATCTAGACTAGTACCCACTTTGACAGAACGGCGTTGCTTCGATACCTACTCGAAACCGTTATACATATATATTTATTTACAGGACCTCCCATTATTTATAAAAGCATATATAAGATTTAAGATGGCGCTCAGTACAGCTCGATCTCCACTCAGAGCAGCAAACTCGACAAATTTTTCCAAATTTGATTAAGCTTCAGGGAGGAAGCCACTGTGACGGTAAAAAATAAAGGCTATTTTCAAGGCATTCTTTTATGATGAAATGTAACTTTTTACGAAAAATGTTTATTACCAACTGAAAATACATATATTTAACTAATGTTTCATTCTTCTGGATTGAAAGAATTTTGGGCTGTATGCCCACAACATACGATACTGTTAGGCTCTGCAAGAAATTTACAAAACGGCCGGTCGTGTAACATTCCAACGTTAGCTCGGAATCGAAAAATTCGAACGTTTTCTTAAAGTATAATACAATAGCTACAGTTAAGCGTACAGATTTAAAAAAAATATTAATTTTTGAAGAAATCCCAAACTTTGAAAGAAAAGGTGTAAAAAATCAACGCGTTCTTTCAATGTTACGCTTAAGGCAGGATACCACCTTTGACTGCGATTTTGGAGGCATTTTTCATGAATTTTTTTTGCATACAAAGAATGCGCAGAAACAAAATCGGTTTCAGTCATTCATTAATGTAACTTTAATCTGTAATTACACATTTTTTGAAACTGAAAAAGTAAAAAATAATCTCTTGTAGGTGGCGCCAAAATACACTCCTTTGGAGAAACATCGTTAGACGGCGTGTCAAATTCCGCTCTGTACGTGGCTCTTAGAAAAGAAACCAAAGAATGTCCCTATTAACAACAACATTGTTCAATGCTGTACGTAGGGATTTTACGAAATTTCGATTTTTAAGAAAGTGGCGGCCATTTTAACGAAAAGGTCAATTTTTTAGGGTAAAAAAGTTTAAAAAAATTAATAAAATTGCGCAACAAAAGAAAAATAACAACGCTACAGCAAAAGTCCTACGTACATCGTTAGATTACACCAATCGGAAGAATTGTGCAAAGTTTCAAGTCAATCCGATGAAAATAGTAGGAGTAATCTGACACGCCGATTTGGAAAACATCGTTTCGAGAAAAACGCGTTTAAAGGTTTATATAGATTTATATATCTGCTCCAATCCGGTTTTTACACAAGAAAAAGGTTCCGGCCACCTTTCTAATGAATGAATTTCGATTCTATACACTTGAAGGAGTACTTTGAGAACAAAAAAAATTTTCAATTTTTTTTAAGTGCAAAGGTGGTATCCTGCCTTAACTGAAGATAATTTTATTACGGTTCAATACATTCTTATGGAACCGTTTCCACCAAGAGCTAAGCTAAAACATAGCATAGCATAGCTTAGCTTAATTTCCCGGTGGATTCCGGCTTCAATAGGGTTGTAGAAAGGGAAAGCTAAGCCTTGCTATGTTTCCGGAGAAGCTACGTCGAGCTAACTTAAGCCGGGGATCCACCTCAAAACTAAGTTAAACTCTGCTATACTGTATCCAGCGATGCTATAAAACATGAAAAAACATAGCACAACTTAGCTGACCTTTGACGGAAACCATTCCACAAGGGTTCCATTGGAGCTAATTTTTATAAAACTTAGCACAGCTTAGCTTAGCTTCCAGGTGGAGCCTCAGCTGAAGTCACGCTAGAGCACTGCAATCGTGAGCCTACACGAGGGTGTTCTATCAGGTGCAATACGTGCCGGGCTTAATAAACTCGATAATGAAGCGGTTAATAGAGCCAAAAGTTTTTCCCGACAAGTCTATTTGCCTGGTACAAAATAACGAGGGAGGACGTGGAAATGAATTACCCGGCTGATTGGAAATATTAACAATTTAATTAAACCGGGTTGCTATCAAGGCCGTGATCGGCCAGCACGTACCGCCAGGTGTCTTCAACGAATGTCCCTAGCGTCGCCGGGTTTATGGTGGAAGGGTTACTGCTTACTGTGCAGCAAGTAGAAAATAGGAGGAGGAGCAGCGGCGGAAGGGTGATATCGTTGGAACGACTTAATAGTACGTTCGGATCTCTCTGGCGGCTATTTATAGCGAGCAACAGGTTAACGCCTACGTTTCAGGAATACGCGTTTAATCGGGCAAGGGCGTTTACGCACGATAGGTCCGGGCGATTACACCCCACGGGGAGAGGAAAGAGTATTTTTTATGGTGCACGAATTATGCCTCGTTGCTATAATCACGACCCGCCTAGAGCTGGGAGCGAGCACGCTCCGCTCGCGAGCCTCTACGTGAAAAGCTGCTTTCGATGCCTGTATCGTAGGATGCTTGCACCTAAAAAGCAACTTGAGTAGCGTTAAGGCAGGATACCACCTTCGCACTTAAAAAAAATTGAAAATTTTTTTTGTTCTCAAAGTACTCTTTCAAGTGTATAGAATCGAAATTCATTCATTAGAAAGGTGACCGGAACCTTTTTCTTGTGTAAAAACCGGATTGGAACAGATATATAAATCTATATAAAACTTTAAACGGGTTTTTCTCGAAACGATGTTTTCCAAATCGGCGTGTCAGATTACTCCTATAATTTTCATCCGATTGACTTGAAACTTTGCACAATTCTTCCCCGTGGTGTAATCTAACGATGTACGTAGGACTTTTGCTGTAGCGTTGTTATTTTTCTTTTGGTGCGCAATTTTATAAACTTCTTTAAACTTTTTTACCCTAAAAAAATTGACCTTTTTGTTCAAATGGCCGCCATTTTCTTAAAAATCGAAATTTCGTAAAATCCCTACGTACAGCATTAAAAAATATTGTTGCCAATAGGAACATTCTTTGGTTTTTTTTTTCTAAGAGCCACGTACAGAGCGGAATTTGACACGCCGTCTAACGATGTTCCTCCAAAGGAGTGTATTTTGGCGCCACCTACAAGAGATTATTTTTCACTTTTTCAGTTTCAAAAAATGTGTAATTACAGATTAAAGTTACATTAATGAATGACTGAAACCGATTTTGTTTCTGCGCATTCTTTGTATGCAAAAAAAATTCATGAAAAACGCCTCCAAAATCGCAGTCAAAGGTGGTATCCTGCCTTAACATGATTGTATAAAGGGTGTCTCTGAAGGAAATGGTCTGCTTAAGCGGGTATCGCTCGAAAAAACGTTTTTTTTTTTTTTTTTTCTATTGGGATGAAGGTTCTTGAGTATTTTGTTGACATTTTTTTTTGAGAAATTGGAAATATAGGTTAGTGCGGATAGCGGATTGACTTGGCGGTTAACTTTAAACGCGTCTTTTTCGAAGCCACATTTTTCAAACTGGTTAGCATGATCTCTCACCAACTAACGAGTCGATTAACTTTCACTTGTACTCTTTATATCGTCCCTACCAAAATTATAAAAGTATCAGCGACGTTTCCATGTTTTATAACAGATCAGAGTAAAAAAATGACTGTAAATGAAATTTTCTCTCCCAATGGGACGCCATTTTTTTTTTCTCTTCGATGTTAATGAATGACTGACGAGGGGAGGCCGCGAATGGGACGAGCGATTTTTTCACGAAACCGGGCAGAAAATGTTGAGGCCGATGTGTATAAACAAGTTCCAGAATATTAGCTGTGAATGGCCGGCCATTTTTATAAAAAATGGCTTTTAACAGTAAAATTATGAAGTCGTCGAAACAAAAATGGAATTTTCTGGTTAAATTATTGATACTATGCCAATAACACATAAGACTTTTGTATTCCTTTCATCAAGATCTACCACTTAATGAAGTATAAAATCGATTCGACGACTTCATAATTTTACTGTTCATAATTTTTTATAAAAATGACCGGCCATTCACAGCTAATATTCTGGATTTTGTTTATACACATCGGCCTCAACATTTTCTGCCCGGCTTCGTTAAAAAATCGCTCGTCCCATTCGCGGCCTCCCCTCGTGAGACAGGGGCGATAAAGGGAAGTTTACTGAATTATGTGTGATCGCACATAAACACCTCTAACATAGTAAATGTTTGTCACTTTTTAAAGGAACCGGGTAAAAGTGTTGGTGAAATATTAGTGAACAATTGTACAAAGCCAGAACTATGTAGGACGTTTATTTAGGAAGGAAAAAATTCATAAAAACTGATCATTTTTCACGCACTTTCGAGCGAATACCCCCTGAAGGGGGAAGTCCGTATAAACGGCTTACTTTTTTATCAACTTTTAGAAATTTTTTGCAAAGATACTAATGCGCTAATCCTTTTGGAACTTTAAGGGTACATTATTTAACATTATAAGAAGTAAAAAAAAATTTATGATAGTAAAATTATGATAAATACAAAAGAAATAGAGCAGTATCTGAAATTTGATTTTTTTTCGAGGTGCAAAACAGCGCCAAATACATTTTTTTTCAACTTATTTGACAATTGTAAGAATATGAACCTAATATGGTGTAAAAAATTGCATATTTTAAAAATCGCGGCACTTCAAACAATTATGTGTAATTTTCGCAAAAACTCTGCGCTTTATTCAATTAAAAAAAGTGCTTAAAATAATATTTTGGTTAAATATTTAGGCTCATGTTCTGAGGAATATTATAAACTAAAAAATTAAAACCGACTTCAAAAAAATAAAATTGCACTAAAAAGTAAAAAATAATTATTTCCCTTATTTAATCTACGACTCATATTTTTCAAGTCGGTGCCTCATCATTTGCACTGTGTAAATCTGGCGCCGGCTTAAAAAATATGAGTCGTAGATTAAATAAGGGAAAGAATTATTTTTTACTTTTTAGTGCAACTTTATTATTTTGAAGTCGGTTTTAATTTTTTTTTTAAATTTTGTTTATTTTTAACTTTTTATTTTTATATATATTGACACAACATGCCGAGGAGATATGCGCGTACGTACATAAAATAATAATAATTAGGTGACAATAGTCTTTATTATTAACCATAACGGGCAAAATATTGGGCAAATGTTGATGCAGTGTAGGATCGGACCACCGGGGCATCGTCCCCTTTCGAATAAAAAAAAAAGATCATCCAAATCGGTCCATATGCTGAGGAGTTATGCGAGGACAAACATATAAATTATTATTAACTATAACTGGTAAAATATTGGGCCAATATTGATTCCGCGTAGAATGGGACCAACGGGGCACCATCCTCTTTCGAACAAAAGAAAGATCATCCAAATCGGTCCATATGCTGAGGAGTTACGAGGGGACAAACATAAAAAAAAAACATACATACGGGTCGAATACATAACCTCCTCCTTTTTGAAGTCGGTTAAAAAGTGTGCAAAATTTGAAGTGGATCGGTTAAATAGTTTTTGGGTTATCCCCGGCGCAAATTTTGAAAACGTGGTTTCGAGAAAAACGCTTTCAAAAATCGTTTTAGGTATGCTGGGCGTCCGGAAGGGCGCGACTCACCAGGATATAGTATCAATAAGGAGTTGAATTTCGGCCTATAACTTTGAGAATATATTTTTGACACGTTTTAGAAGCGATTTATAGAACAATTTTTGTTTCTATTTTTCGTTCGATTTATACAGTCTTCTCTTCTTAAGGGATGCAATGGGGATGGTGAAATGGAGTAAAAAGGTAGTGGCATATAAAGCATCGAAAATGCAAATTTGATACAGTAAATTTTACAGCAAATACGGCGCCCATTTTTATTCGTATTATATACAATCCGTCGCAAAAGTCATTGACTTATCTTTTGCATTACATCTGCAGTACAAATGTTACTTTGGACATCTTTTTTAGCTTCCTCGCAATGTAAACATAAGCTCTGGCAGTGAGTCATACCATGGCTCGAGTTTTCAAATTCGATTTTCTCGAAAATGTCTTATATGAAAAAAATTTATTCTGCATTTTCGACTCACTTTTGCGTGAGTGTCACTTCGTTTCTGGTTGCACCACGATTTCGGAAACATCCTGCATAAACTAGATCCGAACGATACGAATTATTAACCAAAGAAACACAAATAGTTTGGAAATATATTCGCAATGTTCGGACTATCTCAAAGGGGTATTAAGACATTCTGCTTAGAGCCAGAGGATACTAGATGACTGTTCAGAATTTTATATATTAATAAAAATATTACAGCAGCCACGGTTCTCCCCAACATTTTTGAGAACCAGAAAACAGGTTCATACTTACAAGGAGAGGTTCCCTTGGATTTTGGATATGTTTTAGAGGGCCGAAAAATAAGATATACTTCTTTTTTATAGCGGCCCGTTTTCATATTTAGAGGGTGAAACCACCCCTCAAAGTTATAAGATTTTTAGGTGTTGGTCTCCGACTGCTTTGGTTTTTGGATATGTTTTAGAGGGCCGAAAAATAAGAAATACGCGTCTTTTTGTTTTGGCCTGCTTGAATGTTTAGGGGGTGTAAGCACCCCTCAAATCCCATAAGAATAGGTCGCCTCCGATTGCTTTGGTTTCTGGGTACGTTTTACGGAACCGAAAGATAAGAAACAGGTGTCTTTTTATTTTGGCCCATTTTCATATTTAGGGGGTTAAACCGCCCCTCAAAGTTCATGGGAATAGGTGGGGCCCGCCTCCGGTTGCTTTGCTTTTTGGATATGTTTTTTCATATGAAATTTTACTCAACACAGTGTTGTACCCCTTATGGACTTTGAGGGGTGGTTTCACACCCTAAACATTCAAGCAGGCCAAAATAAAAACACACGTATTTCTTATTTTTCGTTGTCATAATTTATTACAATAATTATGTCAGTGACATTGGGTTCATTAAATTCCGCCCTTTTTCGTTTTTTATTGCTCTGGTAAAAATAGGTATACGTTCGTCGGCAGTAGGGGAGACCGGGGCTAGTTCACTAGTTCACTTAGTTGACTAATTCCCTTTAATTCTTGTATTATGGAATAAATTATGCTGCGATTCGCAATATTGGATCATATGAATGACCAGCTTGCCATTTAATGTGTCGCCGTGACAAAAACTTGCGTGGTCTGTCAGTGAGAATGAAAAATCTAAAAAGGTCGGCTGGAAGTAAATATTTTCGTTTTGACTATTTATAAATTTTTGCCCACTAAGTACTGCTTGATGTTATTTCATGAATATTTTGTGGAAACGTGATACCTTGACTATAATTTACGGAATTTTATTTTATCCGGTGCGTGGAGGTTTTGTACGTACGACCCTTAACATGGTAACAATGTCGGACGGGGTTACTTGGCTAAGCATAGGAATACTACTAATAATTGCATTTTTTATCCTCAAGATGCAGTCGAGGCAAAGAGTTTAGCTGCTCAAGTCCACTTCCCCCATCACAAATCCTTCCAAACTCAACCCTACCAGTTTTACACCCTATCCTCCCTTCAAACTCTCAGGCCTTCCAAATAGATACATAACAAACTAGTACAAAATAATTACAGTATCTTAGACCATGATAATTAATAAAAAAAAATAACACTGGAGGAGTGAAAAAAAAATAAAAAAATTTTTTGGTCGTAGTATACATAGGGTAAAGTACCCAATTACTGTGCCCTGTTGCAGGACTTTCGGAGTTTTCTCTAGTAAAAATAACTTTAGTAATGAAATTGACTTGTCTTAAGCATTTAAAGATAAATTTCAATGTTTCTTTTATCGATATAAATTTTTGCACGAAACAAATATCACATCTTCTTTGGATAATATTAAATATAAAAAAGAAGTTCTGGAATCAGTTACTGTGTGCCTATAATCTCCAAAAATCAGTTACTGTGCCTCAGTTACTGTGCTCCCTTTCTGAATACTGTGCTGCAATTACTGTGCTTCCTCCTTGAATACTGTGCTGCAATTACTGTGCTTTTTATTAGGTACACTCATTTTTAAGTTAAATTTTTCTGTAATAAAAATGAAATATCATAATAAGTCACTTAAAAGTTCACATTAGAGATGACCACTTTAATAAATTGTTCATATTTGCCGTACTTTTCTTTCCAAATATAACCGGAGGTGCGTTAGAGTAAACGACACAGTAGCTAACGCAACGTGCGAAAACAACTCCAGTTATTGTACACAGTAAATGACGCTACTTTCAAATTCGTTTCAGTTACTGAATTTGTTGAAAATAAATACAGAAATTCAAATAAATAATCGCTGTATTGTTTTTCCGGAATCTACATATGTTTTACTAATATAATTAACGTTGTGAACCTTACCTAGAACGATTTATTTTACTGAATATTGACCTTCATTCGTTCAGTATTTTCTTAAGTTTTACAAAAAATTTTGCGAATTCATTATCAAAAAAGTACAATAATTGTTTTCGTATTTTAAGAACTTCTGTGTGTTACGTGTTTAATTTTAACAAATAAATAATTAACTGAATTTAAATAAAAAAATTTAATATCTTTTATTCGAGAAATATAAAGTTAATTATGCTTAATGATAAACTAGAGGCACAGTAATTGGGTACCCCACAGTAATTGGGTACTTTACCCTATGTACGCGTTTCGTATACTATATTGATGGAATTGGCAGCGTATATATACGTTTTTCACATTATATTACTGTACTGTGACAGCGTATATATACACCTTTCGCATGCAAAGGGTTAAAACTGAAAAGTAAATGTCAAGTCAACTGACCCCATCATATTTGTCAACTAACCCCGTAGCCGGGATCTGTTGACTTATTCGTCTCACTACTCTAAATACAATAAAAACTACAACCTAGACTCAATGAAAACAATTTTCAATATTATGCCTGTATAGGGTAGATGTCCCAATTACTGCCAGTGTCCCAATTACTGCCACTTGATTTATTATATGTAATAAAAACGTAACGTATAAAAACAAATGTACAAAAAATAGTTATTATTAAATGGAGATTCTGATTTACATTAAAATAAAAAAATATATGTACTCATATGTACCTAGGACAAGATGATTTTTGAGGTGACAGTTATAGGTACACTAGGATCGCTTGCAAGTTTTAATGAATTATTAATAAATTCTTCATATTAAATTCATATTTTTTTTTTAATGACAGAGATGTTAAATAATATTATGTTTCAAACTGAAACAATTTTTAGGTTACATAACACGCGAAATAATTACATGAAGTGCGGTTATAATCTTAAGGTGGCAGTAATTGCGACATCTACCCTACCTAATGAAATTTCGAAACTTTTGGTATGCAGTAAGCCAACAAAATACTAATGGTCTATTTATAAAAATTAGGAATTTAAAAAATTAGTCAACTAGCCCCGGTCTCCGTTACTACATGCGTAGGGATAAGCCCCACACGCAGTTCCCACTTGCCAATTTTCCGTTGCGCATTTACTTTCCCGATATCCTAAGTACTTGTCCCGGTCCGTGTCGTGTGCTTGCCTCAACTCGTTCACGGCCGGTAACCTTTCTGATTGATGAAAGTCTTTACTGTCAATTAGCGCGAAATATTACATTAACGGTTCCCAACACATTTGCACGTTTTCTTCGTTTTATTCTTCCGGGGCAATTAATATTACACATCGCTGCAATTCCGTGACCGTTAATTAGTTCCGAGACAATGATTAATCGAAGTCGTTGAGGTGGCTCCGTGTCGGCTGCTAAACGATGCACGAAAACGTGGCCTTTAAGCCGAAGAAATTAAGGAGAAAAGGCACCGACGAGGAAATGGACTTGACGTTCCAGAAACGAATCCGCAATCCGACTGTAGATTACGGACGTGTGTAGTAAAAAAAAACAGATTGCATAAATGCCGATGTGTTAATATGCGTGCGGTAACCGTTTATGTGACGTTGTGGGAACTGGACGTTTCAGGCAATTAGGGTCGCTAAAGCTTGGAAGTTTCGTGTTTTAAAGAAATGGAGCTTTTGGGGTTATCAGAATGTATTGTAAGTTGCAGGAAAAAAATTATATCATTCTTTTCATTTCATTAAAAAATGCTACAATTGTTGCAGTAGGTAATACACCTATACTTACACTAACTAGGGAACACCGCGAACCCACCCGCACTCACCGATTGGAACGCAATTTTGTGGGTTTTTAAATTGACGCAAAACAAGAACAACAGTGTGCTTCAGTTGGGCCCAATCGCCCTTTAAGGGGGTGGAAATTAACCTCAAAGTCAAATTGGCACTACCACTTTTTCGCGTATAACTCTCAAAGTACAACCGACAGAAAAAAATGTTTCAAACAAAAGTTTAATGGGACAATAAGCGCTGAAAACTTGCGTTCACAAAATTTTGAAAAGGGTTTAAAAGAAAAATATCTGATGAAAAAACTTTTTCAAATATTTTGTTAACGGAAGTTTGTAGCCCTTATTGCACCATTCAGCTTTTGTTTGAAACATTTTTTTCTGTCTGTTGTACTTTGAGAGTTATACGCGAAAAAGTGGAAGTGCCTATTTGACTTTGAGGTTAGTTTTCACCCCCTTAAAGGGCGATAGGGCCCAAATGAAACACACCGTTGTTCTTGTTTTGAGTCACTACTACACGATAAACGAAAAAATATAGAGTTCGATTTTAAAAAGCGAAGATGAGTTTTAAAAAATATACCATAACCAGATTGAAGGCTTCTCCAAATATTAAATTAAAAAAAAAAGCAATGATTCGTTTTACTAACTTCAGAAATAATTAACGTGACCAAGTTGCATTTACTCACTACAGAATACCAGCAACATATAATAAACGATAATTTGTTTACTTGGTAACCTCAAATTACATGTAAAATGGCCACATAAAGAATTGTTTTAACAAAAACTAACTAGGTCCTCGCAATCTTGTTCCATCTGTCAAGGTATTGAGATTACTTTTCATTTCTAAGATGGAGTATCCAACACTTGGCGCCAGAATTTTAAATAAAGCGCGGAATGTTAAGTAACGAAGTGTTACACCTTACGGAGGAAATTAATAATTACTAAGGTGTGTCTGTGTAGAATGAGTTTCATATCAAATATCGCATTGCAGGGTATTAAGTTCAAGAAAATTATTAACATTATACGTTAACAAAATAATTAACAGTGAACATTAACTCTAAGCAGTTACCCCCTTTTATTTAGCTCTTGACAATTGTTGCCAATTCATGCTCACTAAAATCCATTCGCTGTGTGTTGAATAAGTTAATAAATTATTCAAGCTTACCTAATTAAATGTCAATTCAATACCTAATGCAAATAACAACAACAGAAACACTGAAAGAAATTCAACATTATTCGCCCTTTAATTCATTGTATTCCTAAAAAGAAAACATACGCTCATCGGGTAGCAAATAAACAAAACAAAAACAAAATTTAAATTCGACGATTTTCTTTTAATTTGATCCAAAATACACTAAAAACTAAAAAAAATCGGGAAGAACGCGAGAGGTTGTTTTCAAGTGTATTGGATTTGTGGTTATGGGTTGAAATTATAGGGGATGCAATTTTTCACCCCCTTAAAGTTTCGAGATTATCAGTAGAAGTGGGTTAAAATTGAGTTGCAAGATTTGAACCAAAAAAAAAAAAAAAAAAAACAAACGGACAGCAGAATGAAGTTAAATAAAATCGTTGAGAAACAGTAACAATATCTAAATGAACCAACTGCGAATCGAACGCCCAAGTTTCTGCCGCGATCCGAGCGGTTTTACCACGGATGTATGCGATATTCAACCGGCGCACAGTGGGATGGATCGACATTTAAGTAGGCATTCACTTCATTTTTTACACTTTTCATCATTTTGTGATTACTAGCTTTAGATTACAGAATTTAGATAATGATTTTATAAAAATTTTTTTTTTTTTTTTTTGTGAAAATAGCCACATTCATCTGGATTAGCCAGGCATAGTGAGCTGGGGTATATTTCGTGACACCAGAGTTTACCGCTGGAAAATTTTTAGGCGATAGACAAACACACAATTAAGATTTCTTGTTACAATTTTCGTATTTTTTTAAATTAAAACAATTGTTCGAATTTGTTCGTAAATTCAAGCATACCTCTTAATTCTGGATAGACTTCAATTTCACAAAATTCAATTTTTATATCCGTCCGCATCCGACCCTTTGAAAAATTGATATTTGTTTGCACAAAAGCAGGTGCAAGTCTGGAAAAATGTACTATTTTGCTTCAATTTATTATTTTCATAGTTGGCCATGAATTAATATTTTATGTACAGTTGGAGGCATGTAATACTATCCATACAATTCAACGTACTGTCTTGCCAAGTTCATTGCAAACTCTCCAAATTTTTGTTTATTAATCGCATGTTAACAACGTGATAGATGCAAGGGATTTCAGCTATTGGCTGGCAAACGATAGTCAATTGTTGAATTCAGGAGCGGATTGTCATGGGTCATTATTAGAACTTGCTTGCTTCCTTTTTATTTGTTTCCCCAAAAGTCGATTCCAATCACTCTCTGATTACATGATTCATTCTTATTTATCTAGCGTTTCATTCATACTTTTGCACGTTTCACACCTCTGTGTGCTTCACTTCCAACATATATTACTTATATTTGAAAATTACTCAATTACAGTATTTTGAAGTTAAAAACATTTTGCACCATTATTATTGAAAATAATAATTTGAAGTAAAATAGTACATTTCTCCAGACTTGCACCTGCTTTTGTGCAAAAAAAATATCAATTTTTCAAAGGGTCGGATGCGGACGGATATAAAAATTGAATTTTGTGAAATTGAAGTCTATCCAGAATTAAGAGGTATGCTTGAATTTACGAACAAATTCGAACAATTGTTTTAATTTAAAAAAATACGAAAATAGTAACAAGAAATCTTAATTGTGTGTTTGTCTATCGCCTAAAAATTTTCCAGCGGTAAACTCTGGGGTCGCGAAATGTACCCCAGCTCACTATGCCTGGCTAATCCAGACGAATGTGGCTATTTTCACAAAAAATAAAAAAAAAATTTTTTTTTATAAAATCATTATCTAAATTCTGTAATCTAAAGCTAGTAATCACAAAATGATGAAAAATGTAAAAAAATGAAGTGAATGCCTACTTAAATGTCGATTCGTCCCACTGTGCGGCGACGACATACGGATTATCGTGTAGGCTCTAACAGCATAAATATCCCAGTTTTTCACGGCGAACCGTAGGAGATTAAGTGGATGAAGCCGGGTCGGGGAAGAAAGAGCAGCGAGCAAAACACGCGGCTTCCTCGCGCGGTGACGGAGCTCGGAGAGCTCGTTCTACCAGTCCTCGGCAATGATCTCTCCTCCCCGATCGGCCGACACACAGATATCGGCCTGTGTATCGGGCTGTCACTAGTTAGACGTCACCCCTTCCTGACGAATGGCATGTTCCTGCCAAAGCCACGACGGGAATAATGTCGCTTCTCATGAGCCGCGACGCCTGTTGAATACCGGCAGAACGTGTCCCGATCCCCCGGACGATTTCTTCGGGACATGTAGAGAGACGCGCTTCTCCCGAGAGCAATGACTCCGCCGTGTTGCCGCGGCAGCTTATCGATTCGATACACAACATCTCCGATATAACGTAATCTCTAGCTCGCCTATAATCAGCGCTATTAAATGCTCGGATTACAGCCTAACGAACCGTTGAACAAGTCGTCCAACCTCGATCGCCGCGGTGATTAATTTCTGCCAACTTTCGGGCCCTGTCTGGGTGTTTCTGTGAAACATTTGTTTATTTATTGCTTCAATTCGCAAACAGTATGTCAATGTACACAAATTACAAGCTACTTGTTTACCTGCGTAATAGCATTTATAATATTTCAGATTTATATTTTACCTGGCAGTACTTAATGTGATTTTTACATCACATTTCTTAAGAATACCCTTAAGTAAAGATGATTTATTATTTACTTATTAATTAAGGAAAAATGATTTATGTTGACTTGATCGTTAAATGTTAATCATTAAAATTAATAAATGCGGTGGCTTTGTAATTTATTTGGAGGAATTTGTGTATTAATTGGTGAACCACGATAGGGGTTGTCTACTATACTTAATTTCATGTATTGCTGATTGAAGAGTTTATTTAGTAATTTCTAAAATGTTTAATTGAAATAAGAATTTAAATCAAAATGTAGGTTATTAGTCTGGATTTAGGTTCGAGGTGGCTAGAGAAGCATTTAAATTGTAGTGATTCGAGTAACATCTATTAATAAATGTTATCAAATTTGTAGGAAGTTTACGCTCAGTATACCTTTTCGTTTAATTGAAAGTATGTAAATTTATACCAATAATTACACCGTGCCCTTTGAATAAGGCGTTGTGGACACTTTTATTTGATATTTAAGATCAATAAAAAAATCAGTAAACGGAACCTTGATGTCCAGTGTAGGCATTATATTTACCGTTTACTTTGCAAGCAAATCTACCTTGTCATTTTTAATAATTCCAATATCAACTGGAATCTAAATAAATTTAATGAATGTAATGAAAGTCGTGTATTTAATTTTCAAGAAACTAATTTATATGTATTAAATTTTAGGCTACTGGCTCGAACAGCGTACAAAGTGTTACACACTGAAGTTCTAGAATCTTGAAAATATGATAAATGGGACCGACGGATATTCATATATTATGCAGCTGAATTAATTTGACAGAAATAAAAGTATAAATTATCAATTGATCGCTGATCTCCAAGCATGCATAATATACGTATCTCTTTTAAAATCAACGTGTTATAAAGTTTTCATTACTTGATTCTGAATTTCTGTATTCAAGATCGTTTCAAGATACGCAAATTACAGAAACATGAATTGGGCTGGCCAAAAAGTCTTCTCATTTCTTTCAATGTGGCATTTCGATGTGGTTTCCATTCAGCTCCATGCGCGTGAGTAAAAATGAAAGTCGAGTCAGGAGATTGAATAAATATCCAATATTATATCGGAATCCAATTAAACATATTAAATGTTTCGACTTTTCATATAACAACTAGTCTTTGAATTTCCATGAAATATACGAAATACACTTTTTGGCTAATTCAATAGTTTCATTAAAGATAAGCAAAAAAAGTAATGCTGATATCTACTTCTGAAAAAAGGAACCCCAAATATTAATTCTTAATCAATCCAATCATAGTCTTGCTAATTACGAAGTGCTTTGTATATTATTCAAATCTCAAACAATTTTGTAAATCCTGATGGGTATTCAAAGATCGAATGAGTCTTTTGAGTTCCCTGAGATTCAGGAAATCGTCTTTTTACAGAAAATTGTTCGCGTTTATACATTACTATTAACACTTAATATAAATCAATTAACAAAGAAAAGTACTGTAAAATTTTCTACAATTAACGTATCACACAGGAGGGAATAAATAAGAAAGTCACTAACACAGTTAAGACCCATAAAAAATTATAAAAACTTTTAAAATTCAAATAATATTTGAAGCGATCCAAATAGTGTTTTGAAACATCTTAAAGTTTCGAACATATATTTTACGACACATTTTGTTGACCCTTCAAATCCGAGGAAAATATCCAACTTTTTTAATTTCAGTGACTTACTACTCTGTTGTAGTAATACTAAACAACTAAAAGAATGCTTACATATAGCGAAATGCTTAAACTGATACTGGATTTACATCCAACTTGTTGATATATGGAAAAAATTATTCGTTTCGAATTGTTATGTTAAAAAGAAACGATAACCTACTTAGGCGTGTGTGTACAAGCATTTACGAGGGTTGCAATTACAATTACAAGGAGAACAACGAGCTTCGATCACGCGACGTAGAGATATACAACACCAGATTAAACCGAGAACAGACGTCGAACAGGAAAGATTACGAAAACTACAAAGCTTCGATGCGAAGAGTATTACTCGTAGAACATATTTAACCCTCGGTTGTCACACTGGGACAAAATCACCCAAAATTTGACTTCAATGTAAAATATCATTGAGCCATCATTGAAAATGGTAGACACGCTTCGCGGTTGAGGGTAATTTTATTTATTAATTTTTTATTTTAATTTTTTTATTAAAGTGACACATCTCAAGCGTATAACCATAAATTTATAGCCAAAAATATTAAAAAATGACAGAAGTTATGATTTCTTTAAGCAAAAAACCTTTTCTGGAAATCTTTCTTTATTTTTTTTTTAAACACGATGATACTTTAAATGTTAATTTTCAACGATGTCCATATATTCTACAATGTTCAAACTGTATCTCAGAACTTTTGCAACTTAACTTAACGGATAGTTTTCAAACAGCAGCTGATTGAAGATTGATCCAGTGTGATAACCGAGGGTTAACACAATTCATCCCGCCAAGCTTTCAGTAATTCTAAAATTTTCCACATCGTATGAATAGTAAACAAATTAAAACAGTAATCACCCTGGAGATGTAGGTAATTGAAAACATTTTAGAACCAAGTCAGAAGAATTTTTATTACAAAAATACGATAAGAAACTATCAAACAGACAAAGACCAATAATTCTAGAAAACGGAATACGTTATATGATTGATGAATTATCAGCGAAAAATTATTAATTCGCATCTTGAACATCTACCACAAGAGCCGCTATTAATTATTTACCGGATGGCCTGATGCTTCCGTACTTTCAAAAATACCGGACGCGTAATATAATTAAGAGCTTACTCTCCAGCGGGGAGAGGCAGACAAACCGCACGACCATACTGTTTGAATAAAAATCCCTTCGCGTTTTTACGACCAGGAAGTAAACACGAGCCCGACTGTGTGTCACGCGTTCGTATCGTTTTTATGGCACAAATTTATCGCTCGAAACTTCGCGCCGTCTTAATTACAACGGCCGAACCGCAGGATAAAGCAGCATTAATTTTTTCGGGGCCCCCCGTTTGCAGCAGAAGACCTCGCGGCAACCTCGTTTCCGTGGGCCATTTAAATCCCCTTTACCCTCCTCTATCGTTGACCTCAATGACTTGTCATTGGTAAGAATTCGCACGGTTCCCCGTGGATCCCCAGAAATTACTGCATCCGCTAGTAATTTACGGCCCCCCGGGGGCGAAATTATGGCGCGGTATCGCCGCCAGCACTCGGGCAGGCGCAATTTCCGTTTCTTCGGGCAACTTCATTGGCAATTTCGACGACACTGGCCGCGCAACTTCTTTCCCCGAGGCAGCGTCTACGCCTCGCGCCGACCGTTACGAGGTCCAATTTTTTCCCGATCGAGCTCTCCCGGTGCCGTTGATGCGGCGCGAAGCTGGCCCGCGCAGGCCACGAGGCCAATAGAAGGGAAGAAAAAGGGGAGGGTGCGCGGGGCCCAAGGCTGGGGATGCTGGCCCAAAAAGGCGTACAGGTCTCTCGCACACGACCACCACGCTCCGTGCACGCTTAGGCCTACCGTTTTCCGTTTGGGGGGGCCGGGGGGTGAATTGCAGAAAAAATTTACGCCAATCCGATCGACGGTCGTCCAGCAGAGGGGAATTGGTACAAATGCCACCTATCGGTGGTCTCGAAATTGCCACGGCTAAGGGGCAGTGAGCAAATGCGGCTTAAAGCTTAAGGGAACATAGCGAACGATTCCTCTATTTCTTCTTCCTCCGCTAGAACTGAAGTATTTACGCAGGATTTGAAATTACGTCCACGATAGGGACCATGACTGACGAGTTAAAAAAAAGTAGTCCTCGATATTTACGCGTAGATTCCTCTTGAACATAGAGACTCGAATTAAATGGCTAGCCGTCACGGCTAATTGTACGTTGCCGGGTACATCATCCCCAGCGAATGGACATTATTCCCGCCGTCCCTCTGGACAAAGGTGGTATTTGACGCGACCAACTGACGGTGGTATTCTATTCGGGCCCCGGCGGTATTAGCATAGGGTCGAATCGTGCCGATACTTTCTCCGGCCCGGTCGGGCAGCGCTCGCCCTTGCGGCCTGGGCGAGGCGTGATTGCTCCGCGAAGGGTTGTAGGCCGCGCGCGACGAGGGAGGAGGAGGCGAGAGAAGAAGGAGAAAGAAAAGGAGGACGAGGAAAGAGGGTTGGCAGTCGCCTCGAGAGAGCAGCACGAGGACAGGTGGCGACGAGAAACCAGGGAACCTCGGAGCCACCGAGTTCTCACGCGCGAAACCTCCAGCTGCCACCAAGAGATATACACACGCTGTTTGGGGCCGATGGCAGGCAAGCGAGCGAGCCGATGAACACACCCTCGAAAAACGCACCCGTGCGTACCCTGTGCTAGTGCGCGCGTACGTGCACGCGCGCCTGCGCGTGTATCCAGTTAAGTGGTAGCATAGATACCATAACCGCACACGTATCTCACACGCATGCAAATGCCACTGCGGCTGCGCGCTCGCGCTCGCGCTCGGGCATGCGCGGGATATCTTTTTTTCGCGCGAAGAGGTAAACAACTACGTATCGTACGATCCTTTCAGGCTTCTCCGCGTTCGCTTGACCAGTTCTGACGTCACCGTAATGGGTGCACCGTGAAATTCATTTAGCAACGAATATTCCACCGGTGAAGTAATTGACTAAATGGGGAACGGAGCTGCGAGAACGGCGCGAGGCTGTATTCAGCACGGAGATGCAAGGATCAGCGGAGTTCGCTGGCTTTCCTCAATGCATTTCGAATATGTAGGCGATACCGAGAGACGCGATTTAAACGATACGTCGCACAGTGGGACGAATCGACATTTAAGTAGGCATTCACTTCATTTTTTTACATTTTTCATCATTTTGTGATTACTAGCTTTAGATTACAGAATTTAGATAATGATTTTATAAAAAAAAATTTTTTTTTTTATTTTTTGTGAAAATAGCCACATTCGTCTGGATTAGCCAGGCATAGTGAGCTGGGGTACATTTCGCGACCCCAGAGTTTACCGCTGGAAAATTTTTAGGCGATAGACAAACACACAATTAAGATTTCTTGTTACTATTTTCGTATTTTTTTAAATTAAAACAATTGTTCGAATTTGTTCGTAAATTCAAGCATACCTCTTAATTCTGGATAGACTTCAATTTCACAAAATTCAATTTTTATATCCGTCCGCATCCGACCCTTTGAAAAATTGATATTTTTTTGCACAAAAGCAGGTGCAAGTCTGGAGAAATGTACTATTTTACTTTAATTTATTATTTTCAATAATAATGGTGCAAAATGAATGTTTTTAACTTCAAAATACTCTAATTGAGTAATTTTCAAATATAAGTAATATATGTTGGAAGTGAAGCACACAGAGGTGTGAAACGTGCAAAAGTATGAATGAAACGCTAGATAAATAAGAATGAATCATGTAATCAGAGAGTGATTGGAATCGACTTTTGGGGAAACAAATAAAAAGGAAGCAAGCAAGTTCTAATAATGACCCATGACAATCCGCTCCTGAATTCAACAATTGACTATCGTTTGCCAGCCAATAGCTGAAATCCCTTGCATCTATCACGTTGTTAACATGCGATTAATAAACAAAAATTTGGAGAGTTTGCAATGAACTTGGCAAGACAGTACGTTGAATTGTATGGATGGTATTACATGCCTCCAACTGTACATAAAATATTAATTCATGGCCAACCATGAAAATAATAAATTGAAGCAAAATAGTACATTTTTCCAGACTTGCACCTGCTTTTGTGCAAAAAAATATCAATTTTTCAAAGGGTCGGATGCGGACGGATATAAAAATTGAATTTTGTGAAATTGAAGTCTATCCAGAATTAAGAGGTATGCTTGAATTTACGAACAAATTCGAACAATTGTTTTAATTTAAAAAAATACGAAAATAGTAACAAGAAATCTTAATTGTGTGTTTGTCTATCGCCTAAAAATTTTCCAGCGGTAAACTCTGGTGTCACGAAATATACCCCAGCTCACTATGCCTGGCTAATCCAGATGAATGTGGCTATTTTCACAAAAAATAAAAAATAATTTTTTTTTTATAAAATCATTATCTAAATTCTGTAATCTAAAGCTAGTAATCACAAAATGATGAAAAATGTAAAAAATGAAGTGAATGCCTACTTAAATGTCGATCCGTCCCACTGTGCGTCGTTAAGAATATTTACTTCGACATGCAGGTACTGCGATGATCTTGCAGAGTCTATTTAAGCACACTTATGGCAATGGAAAGAGGATGGAAATTTTACCAAACCATAATTACAAGTTTTTAATGAAAATAAGAAAAATAATTATTTAAGGGGTTTCCCTGCCTTGAGGGACGAAAAATGATGCGAACTTTGGGAATTTTTTAAAACAAAACCATTAAATCTATTTACTTCCAGCTTCGTGGCTTTGTTTGTCAATCTTTAGAGAATATGTAAAAAAAATTGTGTGCAAAAATAGTGGATATATCCGGAGTTATAGTGGCTATCGTCTGAACTAGATTTAATGAGAAATACTGAGAAGTGAAAGAAAGGTAGGGACTAAAACAGACATCGAGTTCTGCAAAAAATTCGCTGGTTTTTTAAGTCGCAAAAACCGGCTTAGGTTTAGCAACAGCGAGACTGGGACATCTACTGAAGATATATGCCCACACTGAGACAAAAATGTGCTTAATTCAAGCAAACCAATTTATTTGAATCAACTTATTTGACCGAAGAAACCATATTTTTAATGTAAGTAAATTATTTTTAGACTACAGATATATTTACTTGAATTTGAGTACTGCATTTATTTAAAAGAACTTTACGTAAACATTTGCTTAAAATAAGCGGTATGTTTTGGATTATGATAAATCATTTACTTATATTAAGAAAACGCATGTTCTTAATATTAGTAATCTAATGTAAATAAATATTTATTTCGGTTACAATTACAAGTTTCGTCAATGTAAAAAACAGTTATTTGACTCAGGAAAACCAATCAGTAAAAATGAATATTTTGAAATAAAAAAATATGTACTTTTAAGAGTGAAACTATTTCTAAGAATTAGAGAATATTTACTGAAATCGAAAAATTTCGCAGTAAAGCTGGCCATTCCAATGTGCGGCTGACGACTGCGGCATATTGGAACGGCCAGATTTACTGAGTTACATTTTTCGACTGCCTTTGTCCACCATCCAGACGCTTCGTCTGACTTCGACGCGTAGTAATATCTGTAGTACGTTCATTTGTTTCAAAATATCACGCGACTCGTGTGATTCGCAAATTGTGTAAAACAGTTTGAAATTATGGCTGATGATGAGGTGAAGAAGATTTTGTTATCCCTCGAACTTGAACATTTGATGGAATCCTTTGAAGGTAAGTTACTTTTTATATTTATTGTTAGCGAAAAGAAAATTAGACAAAAATGTTAACACGTTCCACGCCACGTGGGTCGCATACGCCCCACGCTACATTTTCGATTCAAGCCATTTGATATTTTTCCTACGAAATGAGAATCTTTGAATAAGATTTCTTTTACAATCATGTGCAGACATCTGCGTAACGTGTATAACGCATTTATTATATCGTGGGGGATATAAGACCACACGGCATGAGTGGAAAGTACAACGTGGGGCGTATGCGATCCACGTGGCACGGAATGTGTTAATAAGAAAAAAATTAATATAATCAAAGTTTTGTTGAAATTACGTGATATGTAAATTGATAATGGTTTTTATTCCCTGTAATTTTAAAAAACTGTACGATTATTTTACAGTATTATTTGTTCTATTTCAGAAAATAAGATAACGATTAACATATAAAAAAACTCAACGAAAATCTTATATCGAGTTTGATTCCAATCATTGGAGATCGGGCAATCTTTATCGATTACTGGTGTAAACATTTTAGAAATGTACGTTATGATTACACAAAATAATAAGTGACTATTACTATATAAAATTAACTTCCAATAATTCTGTTTATAGAAATATTGCAACAATCTTGAGTTTCCTGAAAAAGAAATTAATTGTCAAAAAGTAAACAATGAAAATTCATCAGCAATATTGAATGTTGTTCCTCAGTATAAAAATAATTCCTCTATGATAACGCTTGAACAATTAAAAGGTCTTTTACATAATTCTGAAACGGGCAGAAGGATTATCGCATCGTACAAACAAACAACTGTATTCAATGACAAGCAACGAAGTAAATTATGCGATATCATAGTTACTTCTATGGAAGACAGATCTATAAGGTAGCATGTTTAGTAACTTAATTATTTTGTAATACATTTCATATAAAGGGTCTATCTATGTATATTTATGTAAGACTGTAGAACTCTTTTGTTTTGCGATATTTTAAAATAATTTTATAATCTCTAAGATATCTACATTTTTATTTGCATTTTTTTAATAGAATGGACAATGGATTAGCAGAATTAATTGCTAAAACAATTATTGAGTTATTTCCAACTGAAGTGTTGACAACTTACTATATACCGCCCGTTTTAAAAAGAAATTCACCTACAAATCAGTCTATACCAGCTCGCGGGAAATTGGTTAGCTGTTACAGAAATAAAAAATTTCAGAATAAAAAACTTCAGACTAAATTGGTTGCAGAAGCCAGGAAACATGCAAGTTTTCAGGCGGGTGAGCCAATAATTATGTGTAAATGAGTATATATTTCCATTTGGGTTTCGAGGAAGGTGGAGGACATTTCACTAAAAATTTAGTATCAGTAATTTTGTAGATAAAAATTTTGATAATATATAATGTTATAGTTTTTTTGACATTGAGAAATTACTGGTAGTTAATTTTCAGCTGAATGTTCCTCCCCTCCCTGTCCTCCTACATCTTAATGAAAATAAAAAGAAATATCCTTTGCACATTTTACAAATTTTAACAAATAAAAATTTCTTACAAATTTTACAGAAAGTTTATGCGATGAAATTACAAAAGAGAGTAATAAATGGCTGTTAGCTAACCGAGCTCCATGGAAACTTGTTCGAGAGCACTGGACTGTTACTTCAAAATTTCGAATGCAAGAAGTGCGAAAAGCAAAAGATTCAAATTTAGCAAGAATCCTTGGTGATTGGAAATTTTACGATCATCCTCAAGGATTCGAATTGATTGATATAGATTATCAAGAGTTAAATCTATCCAATATTAATTTAGATAAAAAAGCTTGGTTTGAATATTTTGAAAATTTAAAAGAATATTCAAATATTTCATCAAAGGATGAAACTGCCAATATGTATATGGAACAAATGTGTTCAAGAGAGCTTAAGGATGGTGAATATTTAAAATTGTATTACTATGCATCAATTATACAAATGTCAAATATATATTTAAATACAAGTTATATATTACAGATACTAAAGTTGTGATCAGTTTGTTGCTGGTAGCTCATTTGTATCCATCTAAACAGATGAAGAAGTTAAATAAGAAAGCTTTTAAACCGTCTATTGGTGTATCCAAAGATAGTATTGTAAAATTCGCAACAGTTAGTATAATTTTAAATGTAAACGTTTTACTTCTTTTATTTTTTTTTTTATAAAATTATAATATATTTAACCCTCTTGATTATATTAATTTTTTCATACTGTATTGTGTTAGTTTCAAGTTACTAACGACTTCTTATTCGAAATAATTTGTAATTTTAAATTTTTTTAATTTTGTTCATTCAGAGTATCTATGTATGTATCTTGTTTAACTATTTTCAGATTCCTGGTGATGTTGCCAGAATTCAGAAGGAAGTGCAGGAAAGAGCAAGCACTTTAAAACTCACAATACAACCTTACATCCTGATTGTAGGCTCTATTGAAAATATTGAAGATATTTATATTTGCATGGATGAAGTGCTTTACAAAGTCTCAGAGGCTATACAAGGAATAGATATTTGCTTCAAAATCTTCCACGTTTTTCAATTGGAATATCCCTTTGCTAGTGAACATATATGGCTATTAATACAGAAAGGGATTTATCAGTTTGACACACCTTTTGATAAAGATATAGTATCCATTCAGCATGTTTTGCATAAACTAAAGGAGAAAAATTCTGCAAAGGGAACACAAGTCTCAAGTGAACAACCTGGGGTCGATGATGCAGAAACGCAATAGACATTAGGGTATATTGAATCTGCAGAGTGCTGAACTTTATACTTGGACGACGATAAGTCTTTTTAATTTTGTTACTTATAGCTGGATTCATTTGGCAAAATGCACTTTTTCTGTCGTATTTTTAAGTAGACAACTTTTTTTAAATACATTTCAGTTTTTTGATTCTTGACCATAGTAGGTCACACAGTGTTACGGTCGACAGAGTAAGGGCCGTTTACTCAAAAGTAAGAGAGGAAAAGGGCGACTTTGAGCGGCCTATAAGGATTTGTATAAGTTACTTTGATGTCTTCTCCCTATTATAATTGTTTATTGATTGAAAGTAAGCAAAACCAAAGAAAAGACTTTCTTTTGTAATCATTTTAAATTTATAAGATTTTATTGCTGATCTCATTAAATGATAATTGTATTCATTTGCTATTATACATATATCAGATAATTATGTAGGGTATATAGTTATTGACCTCCAACTAATGATTGACTCCTTTCCTAAGAAAGTAATAAATATTAAGAAATATTGATTTTTTTACATAGTGCAGTATATATACTATATATATCCTGTATGTATATTGTATAGCATTCTGTATCATTTAAAAGAAGCATATATTTCTTAATACTGTTATAACTTTTTTAAAAAAAAGGGTCAATCATTGTTAGGGGATCAATAACTGTATAGGTTACCGTACTATTTGCGAAATATATTATAGACTCCATATTTAAGTTATTTCTGTAATTATTATTCAATAACTACAATTATCACATTTTTCTATATTCACATCGAAATGTTCTCTTGTTTTTTTTGTGCCAATTGTTCATTCTTGTCCATAGAGTCTTTAGTAATTCACGTTAACGTAAAACATAAAACACAAATTTATTATGAAGTACAGTGCAACTTCAAAGATTGTTTTGATAAATTTGCTAATGTTCATTCCTTAATCAAGCATATAAAGAACAAGCATAGTGGTGAAGGGTCACAAATAGAAAAAGTGTCTTGTAAAACAGCAAGACTGCCCAGAAATCTACCAAATCTACACAATGATACTGTAGAATTACAGTTAATACCTTCCAACGATTCTATTACTTCATTATCGCAAACTTTTCATGGTAAACAATTCTGCATTAATACTTTTAAAAATAAAGTTGTACATTCTGCTTTGTGCTTTGTTACACATTTGTATGCCTTCGGCACTTTGAATAGAAAATTGGTGCATAAAATTATTGTAAACATGTGCTCATTATACATTAATAATTGTTTGGATGATTTAAAACAGGCTTTCCAGAATATGAATGAGTTACACATTATGCTTGATATAATAAAAAATGGTTTCAAAGTATTCCGAACTGAACATTTGACTTTTAAATATTTGAAAGAAATTAACTGTTTTTTCCCTCCCAACAAGGTTGTGATTAACTCGTTTTTGAAATATGGTAAAGCAAAAGGAAAGAGATGTTTTTCAATTCGTCAGTGTACATTAAGTATTGTACCCATGAAATTAGTATTGAAACAATTTCTGGAACTTCCACAAGTTTTTTTTGTAATTTCAACATATTGTTGCGAGCACCGGGTATAGGCCCGTGCATCGCCTACTGGTGCTCGCAGCAGAAGACAACAGAAGGTCGGCCTCCGTCAAGAGGACGATCAGGAGGCCGACAAATAGAGAGTCGAGTACCGTACGTCCGAGCGTTAGGACGTACGCGAACTATAATCGGGACGCCTACATGTATCACGAATAAAGTAACCGGTCGTTAATGTGAACCCGTGTCTTTATTCGACCCTTTGCGTCGGGGTGGCCGGTACGGGAAACGCCCCGGCGCAACAATGGTGTCAGAAGTGGGATCCGTAATCACGGATCCGAAGATACGCAAGGAGCTGTTGCGTGCGATACGCAAGGAGCCGTTGCGTACGACGCGAGTTCCTCGTTGAGGACAGAAGAGGATCCGACATCCGGAAAAGCAGCTAACCAGCGAGGGACGGGCTGAACAGCGGGAACAACGACGGCGGTCGAGACCCGCCGACACCGAGGGACAAACATCGGAGCGGAGCGGCGACGGCGGTCGAGGCCCGCCGACACCGAGGGACAAACAGCGGAGCGGAACAGCGACGGCGGTCGAGGCCCGCCGACAGCGAGGGATAAACGGGAATGGAGGAAATAGCGACGGCGGTCGAAAATCGACGACATCAGAGCAGCTCCGAGGATTTGGCGACGAAGCTGCTGCAAAGGAAGAGACCATGGCAGGGTCGGCTCTGGACGCTCGAGAAGCCGACCAACGAACAAGAACCTGAATTCTGGTTGTATCGGTGTCAGTGTATAACGTAGAAAACGATTACAACAGAAGTGACAGCACGGACTGAAGTTGGCTCCTTCGCGAGTATCGAGCAACTTTGACGTTTGACACATTGACGTTTGACATTGACGTTTCGGATTCTCCTGTGACGGAGAAAACGGTCTTCCGTGAGGGCAGTGTGAGTCGTCGAACGCCATCCGGATACGACGCTCAACAATGCCGATTCGCCTTGGAACGGCAAGAAGAATCGAGGGGCTCGACGGAGTCGGGGAATCACCAGCACAAGAGGCCGAATCGGGACGCTATGGAGGGAGCGTCGGAGCATTGGTGGTGGAGGGTGCGACTCCGACACGGACGCGGGGACGTCCAGGAGGGCACGGACCACACCAAGGATCGGTGGGTGTACGGCTCTGGGTGACGGCCAGGGATCCATGCAGTTGTGTTGCTGGCGAGCGGTGTCCCCAGGAGCGCGGCACCACCGGAGCAACGTGGAGGCGCCGGTAAAGGCGTGGAGTTGCTGCTAAGCTGCGACGAAGGGAGTTCGGGGACGAACATCGTCGCAGGAAGGCCGAGTGTTACATAAGTCACGACGGAGGGAGTTCGAGGACGAATACCGTCGCGCGAACACTGAAAACCCACGAAGACAGAGCCCGAGAGTTGAGCTGTTCAACCGAAATGAGCCGTTCTTCGACTAAAGAAGACCGGAGACACGAGACGAAGGGAAAGGAAGACGCAAGAAGGAAGATTAGAATAAGCTAATCTGGTGGACTGGGCTGCATTCGCAAACCAGCCCCCGCTCTCTTAAATTGTTTCAGAGAACACGATACCCCACGACGAGGGACAAGGTGTCGGGAGACTGCTGCCGCGGCTTGGATACGGTCCCGAATTCCCCGAATGTGCCACAACAGCGTGGTGGTCCGCAGCGGGGTGCGGACATACGTGGAACCACCCCGCTACCCTCCTGGTCGGGATCCTGGCCGGGCAATGTTTATTGAGGGGTCCCCCCCTACGAGGTGGACAGCGGACGGGAAATGGTGTCCCCAACCACCGGGCGGACGTGCGACGCACGGATCGGTCGGAGGGGACATCGCGGAGACGGGACCGCTGACGAGCTGCAACGAGACGGTCCCCTGGGGCAGCACCAGAGGCCAAGAAGAGGAATGGGGCCATCCGAAAGTCAAGGATGGGAAAACTGGAGGCGAAGAAGAGAGAAGAACGAAGATGGGCCGGGAACTCAGGGCGGATTGATCGGGGAACGGGCCGATAGCATGCTCATGAGTGTGACCCCCTGCTTTCGGGCCCGTCTCGCCTGTCCGTCCTCCCGGTTCTGACCGGCTCCAACGAATTCTCTCGTGAGTGAGAGAAGGTTAATGTTCTTTGTCTCTGTTGCAAAAGAACTCCGGAGGCGCAGAAGGACTGGCGTTCCGGACCAGACCACCGGAGGGACATCGAGGGCCAGCCCCTGTAGAAAGCAGCTGCCTACAACCGAAAGGAGGACGCAGCGGCGGAGCGGCAGTTTCGGAGCGGTAGCGGCGGAGCAGCAGCGTCGGAGCGACAACGTCGCCGTGGGACACTCCGGAACAGTACCAGGAACGGCGCGGGACCCACGGGGGAGGACGAGGACACCGGGGGAATTCCGGAGAAATTCATCGTTGGAAACACCGGGAGAGTTCTCCAACACGACGCGGTGGGGATCGTCGTGGGACGTTCAGGAGCAGAGTCCCAGGAACGCCGCAGGACAAGGAACGGAGACCCAGGAACGGCGCCAGACAAGGAGCAGGAGAGTCTCATCGAGGGACAGCAACAGACAGATTCGTCGCTGGACATTGCGAAGAGGAAACAAGCCTACCCCTAAGAGTCCGGTAGTACCCACGCCTTGCTCAGGGTTTTTTGGAGTGGTTTTCCCCTGAGCGAGAAGGCAAATGCCGAGGCGGAGGTCTGAAGGAACCACCGAACTGATACGACCACTCCTTCAGACCGGGGTACGAAGATCCCGAAGAGGAACCACCGCGGTCGGGACGACCGCTTTTCGAGAGGGGAGAGTAGTGTTGCGAGCACCGGGTATAGGCCCGTGCATCGCCTACTGGTGCTCGCAGCAGAAGACAACAGAAGGTCGGCCTCCGTCAAGAGGACGATCAGGAGGCCGACAAATAGAGAGTCGAGTACCGTACGTCCGAGCGTTAGGACGTACGCGAACTATAATCGGGACGCCTACATGTATCACGAATAAAGTAACCGGTCGTTAATGTGAACCCGTGTCTTTATTCGACCCTTTGCGTCGGGGTGGCCGGTACGGGAAACGCCCCGGCGCAACAATATATTGAGAAATGTAGAAACAGTGGACTTATCGATACGGTTATACAAGGTGATTTTTGGAAATCAATATCATTTAATCAAAATACAATAACTTTACCTTTAGTTATTTATTTTGATGACTTGGAAATAAATAATCCTCTTGGATCGCACAAATCAATCAACAAAATTGGCGCAGTATACTGCACCATTCCAATTTTACCTAAAGAATATTCTAGTAAATTAGAAAACATATTTTTATTTCAGTTACATAATTATAAAGATCATAAAACTTTTGGAAACTCAAAAATGTTTACATGTATTATAAAAGAAATTATTGATTTGCAGAATACTGGAATTGTTATCAATATTGATGGAAATGAAAAAAAGATTTTTTTTATTCTTACTAATATTATTGGTGACAATTTAGGATTAAATACAATTTTGGGTTATACAAGAAGTTTTAACGCTTCTTACCCTTGCAGGATTTGTACGATGCCAAACGTTGAATTAAAAAAACAAATCAATGAACAAGTAAACATTTTAAGAACTAAAGAAAATTATTCTCAGCATATGGTCGAAAAAACTTTTGGAGTTCAAGAAGAATGTGTTTTTAACATTATACCTAATTTTCACGTTGTCCAAAACTTTTCGTGTGATCCAATGCATGATGTATTAGAGGGGATATGTAGATATGATATGGGAAAAATTTTGAATATGCTTATAAATGAAGAAAATTTGTTTCATATAGATGTTTTAAATCAAAGGATGAGTTGTTTTAGTTATGTTTCAACCGATACAAATATACCACCGCCATTATCATTAGAATGCATAAAAAACGAAAATATAATATTAACAGCTTCAGAAATGCTTTGTTTAGTTAAAAATTTTAATTTATTTATTGGTGATCTTGTAAGTAATAACAATAAAGTTTGGAAATTATATTTAATTCTTCGCAAAATTGTTTGTATAATAATGTTGGACAATATAAATGAAGATATAATTAATACGTTTCAAAATTTATATATGAAATACCTTACATTACGTAAAAAAATATTCAAATGTACTCATAAATTTAAACATCATAACCTTTTGCATTATCCGAGAATCATGCGTTTGTTCGGTTCTATAAAACATGTCAAGCATGCGTTTTGAGGCGAAGCACAAGCAAATCAAAGAAACGAGTAAAGTAATAAACAAGTCGAAAAAATCCTTCTTACAGTTTAGCGTTGAAGCACCAGTTACAGTTTTGTCACCGCTTAGTGCTCAATAAAGAGCTTCGGAACGATCTTTCTCATGGTCCTGCATTGCATAAACTAAGTGTTATAACAGAATTTTCGAGTTTAAAAAATATTTTACCTTTTGAGAATTGTTCGAACTACAGGGTGTCCCAAAAATGTCGGTTTTCCTTGAAAGGGGTGACTCAGGGGGTGATTTGAAACAACTTTTTCCTTAGCGAAAATATTGTCCGAAGCTTCGTTAAGGAGATATTAACCCAAAACCCCGACCAATCAGAGCGCGCGCCTTCCGCCCGAGCTCCCGCGGTAGCGTTGGCTACGCGGTAGGCGACCGCGCTTGTGCTACGAACGTACGAACAAGCAAGTCGGCATGCATCGAAGGAAACCGCGTTACACAGTTTTTTTTGAAAGCAGAATCTTAAATAAGAATAATTTGAAGTGAGAGGACAAGAAGTACGTAAATTTCGTTTTTAAATAATGCATAAACGAAAAGGTAACGTAACAGAAAATGTACGACAAGTGATCGTAATTCGTTATTGAGGTAAAAATCCGTAGTTTAACAACGGCCAACACAACTAAATTTAAAAAATAATATTAGGTGTATGAATAAATTCTTTCCGACTGGAATTTCTATCGCGGTGGTATTCAGAAGCTGCCAGAAAAATGGCAAAAGGTAATTAACAATAATGGAAATTATTTCGATGATCGAGTTGTTTTCATATTTTTTAAATCGAACTGTTATTGTACCCTAAAATCGGAAAGAATTTATTTCTACACCTAATAATCACCAATAAATTAAACAAAACTCACCCTTTCGGACATTCCTTTCCTTGCTTTCCTTCCCTTTTCGGAAACCTGTGTCACTAGGCCACTGTACCGATCCTGGTCATCGGCGTCCAGTGCTCAGCTGATCGCAGGGTCAATGTACCGAATATTCACTTCACTGCACGGCTACTAACACTGTTCACTTAATTTATGTTTCACGGAACGTGTTGTTCTTATGTTATAAAAATTGGTGGCCCCGAAAGGGGCCGATTACTGTTAATTACTGGGACGAGATTACTACTATTACCCGGCGAAAAGAAGACTCGTGGCAGACGGTCTCGGGCTGTGCAGTCCGCTGCTGTGACGATTGGTCGCGTCACCTATTTGGGCACACTTTTACAGACGAGGCACAAGAGATCGAACGAAACACATCGAGACCGAGTGGGATAGAGCGATCTGTAGCCTACGCTATTGTTTTGTTTTGACGATCGTCGGTCAGATCGCTCTATCCCACTCGATCTCGTGTTTCGTTCGATCTCTTCGCCCCGCGGTGCGACAATGTATGTGGCAACTTCAGCCAATAACCAAAATACGTGTGCCCCGTCTGTAAAAGTGTGCCCAAATAGGTGACGCGACCAATCGTCACAGCAACGGACTGCACAGCCCGAGACCGTCTGCCACGAGTCTTCTTTTCGCCGGGTAATAGTAGTAATCTCGTCCCAGTAATTAACAGTAATCGGCCCCTTTCGGGGCCACTAATTTTTATAACGTAAGAACAACACGTTCCGTGAAACATAAATTAAGTGAACAGTGTTAGTAGCCGTGCAGTGAAGTGAATATTCGGTACATTGACCCTGCGATCAGCTGAGCACTGGACGCCGATGACCAGGATCGGTACAGTGGCCTAGTGACACAGGTTTCCGAAAAGGGAAGGAAAGCAAGGAAAGGAATGTCCGAAAGGGTGAGTTTTGTTTAATTTATTGGTGATTATTAGGTGTAGAAATAAATTCTTTCCGATTTTAGGGTACAATAACAGTTCGATTTAAAAAATATGAAAACAACTCGATCATCGAAATAATTTCCATTATTGTTAATTACCTTTTGCCATTTTTCTGGCAGCTTCTGAATACCACCGCGATAGAAATTCCAGTGGGAAAGAATTTATTCATACACCTAATATTATTTTTTAAATTTAGTTGTGTTGGCCGTTGTTAAACTACGGATTTTTACCTCAATAACGAATTACGATCACTTGTCGTACATTTTCTGTTACGTTACCTTTTCGTTTATGCCTTATTTAAAAACGAAATTTACGTACTTCTTGTCCTCTCACTTCAAATTATTCTTATTTAAGATTCTGCTTTCAAAAAAAACTGTGTAACGCGGTTTCCTTCGATGCATGCCGACTTGCTTGTTCGTACGTTCGTAGCACAAGCGCGGTCGCCTACCGCGTAGCCAACGCTACCGCGGGAGCTCGGGCGGAAGGCGCGCGCTCTGATTGGTCGGGGTTTTGGGTTAATATCTCCTTAACGAAGCTTCGGACAATATTTTCGCTAAGGAAAAAGTTGTTTCAAATCACCCCCTGAGTCACCCCTTTCAAGGAAAACCGACATTTTTGGGACACCCTGTATAATTGTTACTCTTGGGTAAGAGTGAATGGCACCCGTTATGAATCAGACAATATTGTTAATATAAGTTATAATATATTCAATATTTCGTTTGTTAAGATAAAATATTTAATAATTAGTAGTTTTAGAGACGTTTTTTTTTCTATATTGTAAAGTTAATGTTGTGGAACACTGCCTGCATCTTGACGCATTCGAAGTTTCAGAAACCAAAGAATGGGGATTAGTTAAACAAATAAATCTTGTGGATTATAAGATTTATAACGTTCATACTATGTCTGATTCAAAATGTTATATTTCTTTCGATTTTATATGGTAAAAGTATTTGTAAAAGTGATCTCAACAAGCACTTGTTTTTTATATTTTACTTGAAAGGTAAGGGTACAATTAAGAAATATTCACTTTTTACAATTTTCGTTTTATAACTAATTTTCTTCACAATAATTAAAAATGTACAACTATCAAATACAAAAATGATATGTCAGTATATTTGAATGAATGAATGAATGAAAATTAAAAACTAAAAATATTTTATATTATACAGACAAGGAGTGCCACTACACTGACATTCAATTTCTTCTTCATTTCTTTCATTCACTTATATATACATGTGTGTGTATATGACTATTTAAGCACTACGTTTGTAATTACCATCGATGTCTGATCACAAAAATTATATAAAAAAATATGTAATACGCGTACTCCACTACCTTTTATATGTAGTATACTGACTGTTCTACTACATCCATTGAAATAAAATGTATTGCTGACACAACTATATGATATTTTTATTATAAAATTTCCTTTCGTTCATTTAAAAAAGTATTATTTACAGAGAAGTAACTAGTTTTGAAGCATTATTTCCTCATAAACATTGATTAATGCTTTTTAACAAACATTTAATATATTCAAAAACGAAATTCTTCAATTGAAAGAATGTACATTTAGATTTAATACAAAGAAACATACATTTACTAAAAATAGGTTAATATTTTCTAGAAGTCAGTTCATCAATAAAGATACTTATACTCTCAAGGAAAATCTTATTACATAAAGGTAAATGTATGATTAATTACAGAAATGAAAATCGCAACTCAATTTCTCGTTTATTTACAAAAAAAATTATTTCCTAAAAGAAAGTAATTATTTATTAAATCATGATTCATGAATGAAAAAAATTATATATTTTTAAAAATATACTTCTTGTACGAAAATACATTATTTTTAAATTGAAGAAACAGATATTTTAATTCAAAATATACCTTACTGGAATGGAAAATGTATTTGCTAAACCTAAGTAATTATTTTCTATACTGTTATTTGTCAACAAAAATTACTTTTAGTCTTGAGAAAATATTTATTTCGCGGTATTCGACATTTGTTTAATTGCAGAAGTGGGAATTTCAATGTAGGACTCCGTTTTCTTAAAGGAGAAACCTAATTGCTAAAAACAAGCGAATATTTACAACATCTAAATTCGGCATAAAAAATATTACTTGCCTTTGAGAAAAGTGTTTCTTTTTTTAAATAAATATTTTGCTTGAATGTAATGTTGAAAGGTTTGATTATAAATCTAATATCTTTAATTTGGAATAATATTTATTTCGTGGAAATAAATAATTATCTTCTTTAATAGAATATTATTTTATACATATCAATATTTTTTTCTTTAAAACATGAATGTTTTGAAGTCAGTTTTGCTTTTTTCATTTCAATAACATAGAAACTGTATACAAGCAAATATTTACTTCATTTAATGAAACATTTACCTCCTTCAACAATATATTTATGATTCTTTAAGTTTTGCTTATTTAACTTACCATAATATTCATTCAGATTAAGTAAAGCGGTTACCAAAATTGAATAAAAAGTCCCTAGTTTCAAATAAATATTTATTTTTCTTAAAAAAATTTGGTTCCTTGTTTCGAAGAAATATTGCATTGCGACTATTCAGATAAATCATTTATTCGTTCAAATAATTTTTTTTTGAATTCAGCACATTTTTTTCTCAGCGCAGTTTGAAGTAAATCGGGTGATTGGTTTTTGAGATGTCATGCTAATTCGAAAATCATCGGTTTGAGAAATACGCGTTTAAAGTTTTAGGTACTGTTATTTTTTAATTAAATCTTTTTTATTATGTTGCCTAAATATGTACAAATATAGACATAAAATTTTCAATTAATATAATTTGAGGGTTTCCCTTAAAAAAAAATCCCAAATATCGCCCTTAAATAATTTATAAAATTTATAAAAGTTTTCGATGCGCATGGTTTACCTAACTTTATGACCTGAAATATTTCTGCTGTATTTAAAATTTCATAAAAATGTTACCTACAAAAGTCCCATAGTTCTGTGGAGGCCGACGTACAGTAACAATACTTTTGTTCTCTTGAGAGTATAAATCAGTGTAATATTAATTACAAATGGGGAGAAAATTGTTTGTAACAGACATAAATGTAACAAATTGGACCGGATTATCAATTCCGTGGTTAATTTAAATTCCTTGCCAGTATTTACTGGCCAGCAAACGGAATTACTGAAATGCAAAGTAGCAAATAATTATGATACTTTTACATTCCGTTATTTTCAAATTATTCAAAACATTATCATAATAGCCATCTTCACTGTTGAAGATAAACGTTCCTGTTCGTACTTCGCGGGTCGAACATACGCGAGTCTGCATGAGCGCACGTGTGTTGCACTTGCATACGTGGGCGCGCATGTCGGGCGGGGGTAAAGAGAGGGAAATGTCGGACACGAAACAGCCGACAGATGCGTGCGGTTGGTCAGGAATCTAAATATTGCGACTCGAGCGGACAACTGGCACCCCTTTACCCACCCTTCGCGTTCCATTCATCTTCAAGGTGACTCGGCCATTAGTGGAATCCCTCCGCTCACTCGCAACTCTCGCGTTTACATGTCTCGCTAGCTGAGCTTCGTAAAATACGAACGTATTTCATGATAAACGCACAGTTTCCCGCGCTTCGGTCGCGAGCCTCCTTTTCCATCCGTCTCGAACCGACCGCCCATTAAAGGGATTCCAGTTTTCAAGAATTCGCGATGCCGAGTGTGCGTGCGTGGCTCATAGTTAAATGGAGCGTAAAAATCCCAAAGCAACCGGCAGGTTATGCTCGGTCGTAAATTAGCACGAGTTTTAAAACCCCTTTCGCTTCAGTTTAACTCGAAGAAGCATTAATCTTGAAACAAAAGCGTGAACATTCGAAATGTGAGGTGAAGGTTGAGAAATATATAAATCGTAAGGTAACTGATGCCTAACGTTTTTTATTTAAATTTATCAAAAATTTACTATGTATATTACTATCAAATCGACAAACTTTATTTGTTATCGAAATCATATATTCTGAAACGGACGCTACTAAATTAACAAAAACTTACGGTTAACCCGTGAAAGCAACAATTCTCATACACAATTTGGCGTCTTACAAGCGTTCGTTTTATGAGCGTTGGCGGTGGAATAATGGCGTTCATATTATGGTAAAGTGAGTACTCATCGTGTTTCATTTTGATGTTAATACATAGATGCAAGTCACGGGAAACGAATCTCTGGAACTCTTTTTTTTTTCAAACACGTTGAAATGGAGGCATTTATCACAATTTTTTGGAAAATCTACTTCCTGCATTATTAAAGTCATCGTCAAAATGTTAAGATTCGTGTATATAGGTATACGCACATGACGGCGCTTTACGAGATATTTTTGTTGTAATTTTCAGGTTTTTAAATACAATTGTGTACTCATGAGTGGTATGAAGTGGGGGCATGTTTTCAAATTACATAAATTTATACAATGAATTTTAACCCTTCGTGGTCACACCTTGTAATCACAAATTGGGCACATGGGGTTCACTGCAGCCCAGCGTCATTTTTGAGTTACCATTTGCGTATTTTTTAATCACGCTGTAATAGTCTTTTTCTAGAAATGTAAATTTTGATATAACGAAATTTGAAGTTGAAAAAGAGCGATTCTCCACGGTTGTGGAAAAAGCAGTTTCTTTTCGCGATAAATCCCCTTTGAAAGCCGTAAAGGCGCGACGTTTGAACTCGAAAATTGCTCTTGCTGCGCGATACACCCCGTGTGGCCACGAAATGTTAAATTGCAAATGCAGGGACACCGGCAGTAATTGGGACATCTAATATTCCAGGAGTATTGCACCGCAATATGTGCGCAGTATTCCACAAGTAGGCATTGTACCGTAATATGTGCGTAATATTCCACAAATATTGCACCGCAATATGTGCGCAGTATTCCCCGAGTATTGCCCCGCAATATGCGCGCAATATTCCGCGAGTATTGTACCGCAGTATGTGCGCAATATTCCACGGCAATGTATGCGCAATATTCCCGCAACATTGCACAAACGTAACCATTGCAGTATTCCCACGGCAATGTGTGCGCAATATTCCCGCAACATTCTACAAACGTGGCCATTGCAGTATTGCACGGCAATGTGCGCGCAATATTCCCGCAACATTGCACAAACGTAACCATTGCAGTATTCCCACGGCAATGTGTGCGCAATATTCCCGCAACATTGCGCAAACGTGGCCATCGCAGTATTCCACAGCAATGTGCGCGCAATATTGCAGTAAAATTGCAATGCAACCTGCAACATTGCAATATGCAGCAACGGTTCTGCAACGTTCCTGCAACGAAGTATGCTGTAGCGGTTATTTCCGTACACGTGGAATGAATGCTCTTGCCTTACGGTGGCAAAAGTATGTGGAATATAACTTATTTTCAATAAAAAAATGTTCAATTTTCAATGCTCCACACATCTTCAAACCACCGAATCTTTCGGGATGACCCAGTGCGACAGTTTCGCAAACGCAGAACTGATTGAAATTTTCCGTTACACCTAAACAAGATGATCTAAGACAGCTGCTGATGTGACTGTCGGCGTGTGCGGATATCAATTTACCTATCTAGTTTCCGCCGTGTCCTCGCGTGTCGACGGTAATAAACGGCGGACAGCGAAGCGAAGGAAATGAAGACGCGTTAAGCTTTCCCGTACAGCGCCAACTTTTCCCGTCGTCATTCCGTTCCGATGGAAATTACGGGTAGTTGAAATTATCGGTAATTCGAGGGCGACGTGTCCGTAACTCACGTGGTATCTTGAAAGGCCCGATTAAAATATCTCTTGGAAACGGATTCGCGTGTGGATACCCGAGGTCGACGAGGCGTTAATGATCGATAGATTGGAGCCGGCCACTTAAACGATCGGATTATCCGCGCTATCAGTCCATCTTAAGACTTATTCCACCGATACGGGATCTGGTCGGAGCGTGGTAATAGCTTCTGGTTACCGGCTGTAACCCGAAGCTCGATTTAGGTGAATCACCCGCCGCAAATGTGTGCAGGCGCGTAAGAGCATTATCCGTGTTTTCTCACGCAAGGCGTATTTAACACGAGCAGCCCCTGCGGCCTTCCACGCCCGGCCGAATGTAAATCGGCTCTCGGAATTTTCCCCTCTTATCGATCGTTTTCTGCGCGGATACAAGCATTTCCTTCTTACTCGTTACGGATGCGTCGCGCGTAAATGTTAATTCGCCCCGTAGGGAGCATTCGAATTTTCTGACACTTCCTATAAGGAGAGCGCGCCAGTGTCGGGCCGTCGAGTTTGATAAGACTTGGCGCGGTGCTAGAGGCCGTCGCTCCGTTTACGAATATAATAAACTCGAGGTCGGGTGCTCGGACTATTTTTAAAATGTTAGCGGTTAAAATTCTAACGCTACGAGGAATGCAATTTAGGTGTTGAAGTGGTAAACGATGCGAGCGCCAGGAGTGAAATTTTTCAGTGTCTTCTTTCGACCACAGAGGCGCTGATAGTACTTGCGATCTCAGCTCCATCTTTAGGCAGCCCTAGAAACTAAAATAATTATTGTAGCACTTGTAGCGTTTGTCAGGAGAAATGAATTCTGATTGCGTTGGCACTTTTACCGTTTCAACTCCTCAATTTATATTGGCTGGTGGTCCACGCGGCAGGCTAGGGTGCGATTGCTGCTAGTGTTTTAATTTTTATTATATTTTTCCCGACTTTCCATTTGCTTATAAGGTTTTTATAAAACGTCTCGAAGCTGCAGTTTTGCCTCCTGGAAATGGGTAGAGTTTCATCCCGAGAGGGTACAATTCGGACACATCCAGCTTTAATTTTTTTTTTTTTTTTTTTTTTTTTTTTTAAGATTTTTTGTCGAAAAATCTGTACAACTAAATGAGTACAGACTTTAGAGACATCTGATGCATGCGACGAAGAAATGACATACATTTTTTTCATTCAAAATACCACGGTTATATTCGTCTGTTTATTTATTTGTTTAAATCGCTGACACTGTACAACCAGAACCGTTGAAGAGACACAAACACGTAAGGGAATTTTAATTACCTACTATTAATATGACCATAGGGGTAAAAGAAACAAGAAGAAAATCATAATTAAGAAAGATGCATCATTTAAACAGAAATGAATGCACTTTCTTACGCTCTTCTTCGAAGTTTCTTGGAAAAAAACAATACCATTTTCGTAAATATTGTTTATTTCTGAGATTCAGCGTATGGTCATACTAATAGTGGTTAAAAGTCCGTTCCGTTTTTTGTTTCTGTTCACCGGTTCCGATTTTACAGTGTCAGCAATTTAAACGAATAAATGAAAGGACGTCCCACGCCGATGCCAGTATTATTAAAACTAGGGTAGATGTCCCAATTACTGCCACCTTAAGATTATAACCGAACTTCATTTAATCAATTCGCGTGTTGTGTAACCTAAAAATTGTTTCAGTTTGAAACATAATATTATTTAACATCTCTTTCATTAAAAAAAAAAAATAGTTTTATGAATTAAATATGAAGAATTTATTAATAATTAATTAAAATTCGCGAGCGATCCTAGTGTACCTATACCTGTCAGCTCAAAAATCATATTTTCCTAGGTACACATGAGTACATATATTTTTTTATTTTAATGTAAATCAGAATCTGCATTTAATAATAATTATTTTTTGTACATTTCTTTTTATACGTTACGTTTTTATTACATATAATAAATCAAGTGGCAGTGATTGGGACACTGGCAGTAATTGGGACATCTACCCTATGTGTTATTTTGAGTGAACAAAAATGCATGTAATTTCTTCACCGTAAATATCGGATGTATGTAAAGTCTGAACTCATTTCGTTGATTTGTTCCTTGTGCACGAAATATAATTATTTTTATAGACAAATGGAAATATTGGAAAAAATAGGAAAAATGTTAAAACAGTAAGAGCAATCAGACCCTGGCCTACCGCGTGAATATTTTGCGCAAAACCATGGCGGCTCGTACCAACTGATCAATATAAATTGTAATAGTTTGAACTAATAGTTTGAGAAATATTGAGTACCTGACTTTAAGTTTATTATATTCGTAAACGCAATAACGGCGTCTACCAGCGCGCTAATTCTAAGTCTCGTCAAAATCGACGATCCGACATTCGTGCACTCATATTGTTAGATATTTCAACAGCCTATATTTCGAGATTTTTGATAATCCGAAGAGACACGAATGAAGGAAATACTATTTATTTATAGTGATTTCTGTCTGATTGCTCAAGTTGCATAGGGTATTAAAGCGCTCCAAATATTAAATATCCTGCTGAGCGATAAAGTGATTTGAGTAGGTAAGCCAGTGAGTGTTTTAGGCAGTGTGTAAATAATTTTTAGGTACAAAACGTATATCTTTGTGTGAAAAAACAGGTACGAACACACTCGTATTATTTATTAAATGTTTTCTTCGCAATAGACATAATTTTGTAAAACTTCCCCTGCAATAAATGTAGAATAATTAGCTCATACACAAGTATTATATCATAGTTAATACTGATTTGATATAGTGTTTCAATTTCTTCACATAAAGAATAATTAAACACGAGTAGATTTACTCCCGTAAAACATTTTAGAAACTTTTTCAGTTAGTGGAAGCAATAAATTCGCTTTAAGAAACAAAATTCTTCTGTTAACAAAAGGAAATTTTCAATATTTATTCTTCCTTGAATTCGTGTATTTTAACAGACGGAAATGTTTAAACAAACCCAATGATTTTTGTTACTCTGCGCGAGTAGTTGAAAATACGCTTTTCTTCAAATAACGCTACATGTACTGAAACCACTAAAAACAATATGTTTTAAGAGCTTTTTCGATTTGTCACACTTTTGCATTTCTGCCCGAGTAAATTTAATGTAGCTACATGAGCGCAAGCATAATCGGACAAAAATTTACAACGATCGTTTCGCAATTTTTACAAATATAAATAACCACCCATACAGCACACCTCGTTGCAGCAGTATTGCAGGTTGCATTGCAATATTGTAGGAACGTTCCTGCAATATTGTCGTGCATTATTGGAGTGGCAATGATCCTACAATATTGCAGCAATATTGCAATTTCGTTGCCGTGCAATGTTCCGTTCGCAACGATGGTACAATATTGCTGCAATATTGTACGATCGTTGCCGTGCAATGTTCCATTGGCAACGATCCTACAATATTTCTGCAATATTGCGCGCACATCGAGGTGCAATGTTCCAGTGGCAACGGTCCTACAATATTTCTGCAATATTGCGCGCACATCGTCGTGCAATATTGTAGTGAAAACTTGTGGAAACATTACAACAATATTCTGAAGCAACTATGACTTTGTCAAAAATTTTCGAAATATGTACATGACGTCGAGTGGATTCTACGGCGTGTTTCATTTAACTGGATACGCACCGCTATATTGCCGAAGAGTTGCAGGATCATTGCCACAATTTTGCCGTTTCGTTGCAGAATCATTGCCGGAACGTTGCAGGACTACATATTCGTAATGTTGCCGCAACTTTGCAAAAATACACACCTGCAATATTGCGAAGGCGGACATAGGACTGAACCTGCAACGTCTCTGCAATGTTATGTTGCAACATTGCCATCTTGCACCGCATCATTGCAGAGACGTTGCTGCAATGTTATGGTGCTGTGTGGGCAAGGACAGTTCGGCAAATAGAAAATTTAAAAAAATCAAAAACTTTGCAGCAATGTAGCTCAAGTGATGCTAATAACGTAACTATTTTTTTATTCGGCTATAGAACTGTCCTAAGGGTGAAAACACCCCCTCGAAAAAAATGTGAGTTTTCAGATCATCGTGAATATCTACGAAACTGTAAAAGATATAAAAAAAGAAGTTAAATTCAAAGTTCTATGGTCTTTATATTCCATAAAATGGCGATAACGATATTGCGAAAAACATTTTTTTCCAGAATTTGCCCCACCACCCTTTTTCGACAATTCTTTATCACCATATTGTAGGATATCGAAAGCTATAAAACATTTTTCCATATCCTTTACGGTTTCGCAGACATTCCCGCCAATCTGAAAATTCGCAATTTTTTTTAAGGGGTGTTTGCACCCCTGGGACCGTTTTATTGCCGAATCCAAAAATAGTTACGTCATTAGCATCACTTGGGCTACATTTCTGCCAAGTTTCAGATTTTTTTTTGAATTTTCCATTTCCCAAACTTCCCTTGAAAGTTAATCTTAATGTCTAAATTCCACCGAAAATGTAGAAACTACACATTAAATTGCATTGAATATCGCGTCTAAATAGTATTCCGTTCTCGATCTAGGGTTAAGTTGGAGGGATTACGGCTTTATGTGCAACAAGTTATCCTTCTATCCCCACCCTTTCATCAAATCGGCACGTTTCTCTCTCCCTCCCACACAGTTCCCTTTCCGCGCAGTTTGGCGCACTGGTGCGGCCCTCTAACAACCGTATCTCCTCGTCTCTTTCTTGCCCCAAAGGATATTCCAGCTCTTTCACTCACCTTCGAGATACAACGCTCTCCGTCCTTTGCTGCTTCTCGATGTCGAGGCTCCTTCTTTCCTCGTTCAGCGCGATCTCGCCACGTGCTTCTCTCGCGCTTCTTTCCCCGGTCGGGGCCGGGGCTTGTGCTGCGCATGCGCCAAAGTGTTACCGTGCGCAGCTCGTGCTGCGCGTACGCCACGGCAGGCGCCGTTTCTTTTCTCGCTCGCGCCTGCCACGCGTCTCCTTCTCTTCCATCGTTTACGCTACTCCCTTGGCCGGCTTCTTGGCTTTCGTTGTGCTCCCTCCGTCCTCCTCCCGCCGTCCCTGCTCTCTCT